>JANAVB010038019.1:5293769-5688769 GCA_029216955.1 Iris pallida
ATTATTTGCTTCATAAAGGTACTTGTTTGAATGTTTAATTTCAGGACGAGTTTATCATCTGCACTTGGAAAATGTTACAAAAATTCAATAATAAAAGAGTACTTTGTGAGGTGAGAAAGGTGTGCATGTGTGTGTAGTGGTGGTGAGTGGGGTGGGGGAGGGTGGGAGGAACTGTTGGTGTCTGTGTGTGTTTTTTCCGATAAAGATCCTACTGTGACAGGACACCTTACTTCACTTAGCATTGGCACACTAAATGAGAAAGTGACATGTTTCCTATAATAGAGTTTCTGTTGTTTTATATATAAGGGATGATCCAATGAGAAGGTGAGAAAACCTCAGATAGGTCCAACACTTAGCTGGATTTGTGATTTTTGAAAACAGTTGCGAAAGCTGTTTGGTAACATCAGCTTATCAAAAAATATGAGAAGTTCGTTCAGTTTTGGGGCAACTTCTGAAAGCAGCAGGTGGGAGGCTGCTTCTGCCCGTTTTAGAAAACTAGCAGCAATCCCGGACCAGGCATTAGATGATTCAAACCGGCCGCCATGATTTATACAACATCAAATGCATGTAGAATAGTTTTATTGGAACATAATTATTTTACCTATTAATGTTGTTAGAGAAAAAAATGAACGGCTCTGTAAACCCTTTCATGTCTTGATCATTTGATGCTTAGGCAAAACGATCCATAGCTTGTGAAGTTTTGCATATGTAATTTTAACTATGCTATATACATATTACCTTAACGTACTTCTGATGGTGCATGTGAATGATTTTGTAATGGAAAGCCTACATATTTTACTAATGAGAGTGCACCTGGTTGTGCTGGATGCAACCTTCTTAATGTATACCTGCAAGATAGTTTCAATTTGTAATCATTGTTATTATCCTCAGGCATCTTTGCAATGCTGCTCACTAACTCTTATATTTTGCATGAGAAAGAAGAAAAAAGTTTGTATAATATTAGCTTAAAGCAAGAGAATACTAAATGTTTTTATACTTACAATAAGTCAGCATAGTTTATATACCTGATAGTTAACTTTAAGGTTTTCTGTTCTATCAGTTTCAATATTTCCTTAACTGTTACACGACTTTATCTATAGCATAATATATATGATCCATTGTGAAAATCTTGTGTTGGTCCTCCAAAATGCCATTGCTTTTCTCGTCTCTGTGCATATTCTTGGCATCAGCACGCATCAGCACTCTCACCTTTTTCCCTTTCTATTTTGCACCTGCAGGTTTGAATGTTGAAGTTGATCGGATATTGGAGATTGCTTGTGTAATAACTGATGGTAAATTAGCGAAATCAATAGAGGTGACGTTCTGCCATATACTATTTTTGTGCTTTTCCACCTTTTATTTGTTTTTAAATTTTGGTATTAACTTGTATCTATGATGAGTTAGCACCTATACCAATTAGGCTATATGTGCGCTATCCTTTCCCTGGTTAGGGTCTTTAATCTTTGTGGCATCACTTGCACAAAAGCTCATGCAAAGAATCACCTCTTTGGAGTCATCATGTCTGATACAACTTGTAGTTCCTTGTGGTGAGTCACATAGGTAGAGCTATCAAGAAAGTTCAGTTGCCTTGACTTGATCTATAGGATGCATTCAGACTGTATTAGCAATCCTACCTGGCATGGGTCAGGGCAAGTTTGAACTAGCTTCAATTGCAGATGTAACATAGACCTCTTGACAATGACAACCTTGAGTATTCTTTATGCTATTTCCATGTTGAATTTACTGAACCTGAAATTTGACTAAGGTTCAAGGTCAATATTCATGGCTCACATGTAACCCACTAGCCAGTAATTACTTTTGGAGTTTGGACTTGATTAGGTTGTTTTGCATTGGACCTGATCTGGTTGACCATAATGCATGTCTGTGAGAGATTATTCTCACATGACGTGGGTTGTCTTTGTTGAAAGATTGCTTATAAAGCATAACATTGTTTGCAATAGAACTTAAACAGCAACAGAATGTTTCGTACTTGCAAAATTATCTATATAGAGCATGTTTTGGTTTTAATTAATTACACTGTAAATTGTATAGTAGCAGCCCGATACAATGACCTAAAATATAAAGTAATTCAACTTAGTAATAATGGGATATCTTTGTTGAAAGATTGCTTTATAAAGCATAACAATGTTTGCAATAGCAACTGAAACAGCAACAGAATGTTGCATACTTGCAAATTGTCTATACAGAGCATGTTTCGGTGTAAATTAATTACACTGTGAAATTGCATAGTAGCAGCCCGATACAATAACCTAAAATATAAACTAATTCAATTTAGTAATATCTCTAATCAAATTGCACCAAAGAAGAAGGATCTGAAAGTAACATTCTAGATATTGATATTTTGGTGAAGTCTGAATTTCTAATGAAGCATGAACCGCGACAAAATGTTGAATCTGATATTTTCTAAAACTAAAATTTGTATATTGGAGGTAACAGGCTATTGAGTACTTTTAACAATAAACATATAGCTATCGCATTCTCACAGGCACAAAGGCTCTTTCTAGTTCTGCAAATTGCATGGCAACCTGGTAGCAATAACCTAAAAATATAACCTAATGATTGTAGTAATCTCTCGTTTCAGCTTGCACTGAAGAAGAAGCATATGGAAATAATTTACTATATGAAGATACTTCAATGAACTATAACTTAATACATCACCTGATATGTTTTGGTTTAATGTCAAATTCGACATACAGAGGAATAGAAGTAAAGTACATATATGTTATGCATATTCTGATCTTCATCCTCAACAAAAGAGAATAAGCTTACTCTAAACTGTTTAAACAAAGCATATAACTTGTGGTGGGACAATAAGATGCATTTGTAGATCATCAGTATAAGTCAGATTTTATCTGTTAATGTGCAGATCTTACAACAGGCCACAAAAAATTGGGATAAAGGATTTGTTGTTGTTGTCGTATTATGTACATTTTATGCCAATATGCTAGGTTGCATAAGCATAGACTCGGATACATATATTAACATGATACGGCTTTGAAATACGACATTTAAAAAGAGAGGATGTGGCACGGCTTGGATACGTTTATACATACACATGAAAACATATCTATAAAATATCTATATTTATGCATGTTTTGGATAATAAATAGGTCCATAAAGTTCTAGGAAGTACCCACTGCAAAGAAATGTTATTTCTTATATCTCGATTATGTTTGGCACGATCAAGACCATATCACTTCCAACCATGTTTTGGTCTCTTTGAAGCTTAGACATGAGTGGCTATTATCCGATATGATTTTCGAGGAAGTATGTCTATATGCCATATCAGGGTGAACTTTTTTCAGAACTGAACTCTGCAAACAAAAAATATAATGGAACAATGTACTTTTTGACTGTATTACCCTACATACTTCATATTTATACACAACAGTATCTGCATCATCAGATTGATTGCATACTCTGGTTACAAATGATATTTCGAGCATTTCCTATGATTGACTTGCTGATAAATTATGTATATTCTGTTGGTGAATGGTATTTTTTTAGGTCTTCATGAATTTGTGGCTTATGTATGCTTAAAACAAAATGAATCATGTTTTTATTTAGGGTCCGGATTTGGTGATTGGCCAACAAAAGGAGTGCCTTGATAACATGGGAGAATGGTGTATCAACAATCATGCAGCTAGCGGTAATTTAGAAACCTGCCATTTCCTGCTTTTTTATGATAATTCCTGTTAATTTTTCTTCAGTGTAATTGATAATTGACATTACTTGTGATTATTGTTTTTAGGGTTGACTGAGAGAGTATTACAAAGTACAGTTAGTGAGAAAGAAGCAGAGAAACAGGTATATTGCACTTTTAGCTTAGTTTCTATCCTGTTCTGACGGGTTTGATTGAAGCCAGTATTGTATTGTAGTGATGGTGAAACTTGTTACTATCTACCATTGTTGAATTAGAAGGCCGGTAGAATAGATTCAATTTTGCTACTTAAATCTCGAATGGATCTAAGTATTCGAGGATGTGCATTAAAGTTTCTTATTTCATATTTGCATATTACTACAATTTTTATCATCCCAATACTTGCTAACTTTTGATGTATGAAAGTAGACATGCATACTATGCAAATTGTCTGCATACCTCAAACCACTAATCATATAAAGTCAATATTCTTCCTAGTGAAATTCTTAATTTTACTACCTCACTGATGTATGTGAAAGTTGTATTGAGGACCTTCCTTGGCTATATGGTTATCCTGCCCGTCTCCCCCGTGCTTCAGTCAGGTATCTCAGACTAAAAAGGATGAATTTGCTAAATAAACGTAAGGGTGGTCTCTTAGTGTAGAATGAAAAAGTAACCTTTTTTATGGTACAAAAATCTATAGGGCTTTGTTTGAAACATATATGTCATAATTATTTATACTTTTTTGATAATGATTAATAGAGTTTAAATGGGTTGCGAGAAGCACAAAAACTAATACAGTATTGGAATTTAATAAAGTGTGAAATTTCAGATTCATGATCTATCACTTCTACTTGCAACATTATTTTCTTGTTGCCAATTTTTCTAGCAACCCTACAACTAAATTTATTAAATTCCCCACATCCAAAATTTACAGAGTTTAGTTTAAATAGTACATCTCATTGCATCATACAACAGATACTAGAAACTGTGGCAAAATTCAGAACGAACTGCATATAATTAGACTAGTTTGCAGTTTCGTACTAGATATTCCATAAAATTGAACATTAATCCATTATTTGATTCACTTCGCTTAAAGTTTTAACTTTTATATTAGTTGCTTAACAAGCCTAAGGTTCAAAGTATCGGTATCGGACCATTCCTATGAGTATCGGGATCGGCGGTATCGGCAGTATCGGAGGTTTTGGATCGGAGTATCGGATTTTTTTTGGTATCGGAAAGCAAATAATTATCAATAAATTATTAACATTTTAGAAAACATATTTTATACATTTAGGCATAATTTTAATTTTTTCAGTGTTGTTTCTTAGTAGTTTTAAAATAGATTGAAATAGTAGTTACCCTTACCGATTGATTTACATACGATAGTTAAGTTTTTTTCTTTTACATGCTTTTATAACCTTTTTATGCTTTTACACCCTTGATGATTGGTCTTTTTTGTTCAATTTTTTTTGCCAAAGTGACCGGAAAAGAGGCCCCCAATGTCGGTATCGGTTAGTATCGGGTATCAGTCGGTATCGGATCGGGACATGCCAAACCGTATCGGTATCGGCTGTATCGGATTGGTATCGGCCGATACTGCGAACTATGCCTAAGACAAAAACTGGTTTTAAAACCCTCCTCTTTATCCCTCCTGTATACCATGCGTACATGTAGCCACGGACAGACCCACCCTAGGCCGAGGGAGAGAAGCTGCTCCCCATTAGTTTCTGGTTTCCTATATATATAGTATTGAACTATGTTATATTAAAGTTTATATCCATATATATTCAATAACTAGTTAGCTCAGTTGGTTAAGTATTGGGCTTTCTATTCAAGATGTCATGCGTTCAAAACTTGTTAGCCACATTATTATCATGTATAATTTTTTACTTTTATATAACTTCTGTATAATGCTCCCTTGATTTTTAAGTTTGTGTATTTTTGCTTCCCCTGAAAAAAATTAGTATATTTTTCCTCCCCCTAGAAATATTTTCTGAGTCCGCCACTGCACATACCTACAGGCGTGCCTCAACTGAAATTTTGTTTTACTGCATTCTTTTGATAGTAATCATAGTACTGGTTTATAAATGAGCTTAATTTTTCGACTTCTAGAATAGTAGCTAGAGATAACATTGAACTGAGAACCAGAAGGAGAGGGAAAGAAAGTACTAGGAAAAAGAAAAATATGAGGAAAAAGTTAACACATGCATTTCAGGAAAGAGAGGATATAACTGCAATGGTGTAATAATTATGGCCAAAGTGATGATGGTCAAAGTGGTAATACTTCCTAGAAATATAGATGTCAAAGAGGTCATAAGACATTGATGCTACAATGTAGGAATTTTTGTGCTTTAAAAAGATAGCTTTATTGGCTTCTGTTCTGCACTCTCAAGTCTTAGCTGATTTCAATAGTGGGAGTGGTTCATCAGGCAAAAGAATCAGCAGTTCTATCAAAAACTTTATATGAACGTATATTATACTAAGGTGTTGCAAATGGAATCCTATTTCAAATGACTAGAGAAAAATAGGGTTGTATTCTTGTATGCATGCCAATCTTAAGTTGATTATATATCTACCATGCAGAACCATGCTAGTTTTGCAAGAAGCAAGATATTTAAAGTTTAAACATGCTACAACACAACCCTACATACATCATAGGTTGGTTACTTGGTTATAACAGTAATAACTTGCATTTCACAATTTGTGAAGTCTAATTTGTTCTGGAGGAGAATGAACTCTAGTTATTCAATGGCCTTTTTATGTGCATCCCACCTCATTTACTTGCTGGTTCCGAAATCTCTATACCAGACTCGATTTTACTGTTGACTTGCATCACTAATTATAGTGGCAGGAAGAATTTGGAGGTTTCCTTATGATAAAAACAGGTTAACAGTGTTCTGACTATTTAATGACCAGCAAGTTTTCCTACTGATAGAAGAAATGTACTGGGTTGACTCTTTTTTCTCTCTTTCCAACTTATGTTAATTGAACTGCACTGCAGTCTAATAATAAAAAGAAGTTTCAAGAGTTATTTGTGCAACGAAACTGCTGCATGAAATATAAGATCATGAGAACGCCTTGGAAAGCATTATTTTCTGACAGTGCAGTTTGTTATAAATTTGTGGGAAATTGATGAGGATTCCTTTCATAGTTTTATACACATGAATTTATGATGTATATCCAATTACTATTAGAAAAGAATTCTTAGTATGAATATCATATTCTTTTCTCAGCTTCTGTTGCATATTATTTTAGTAGAAGCATAGTTATCATTACTTTCGTTATGGTGGTGGTTTATTTTTACACTGTTTATTTGTTGTAAACTAATCAAGTCTTCTGCTCATCTCAACCTATATTGAACTTTATGATGCATATGCCATAGAATCAGCTGTTTTCTATTTGTAGCTGCCCGGAGTAATTAGGATGCTGAAACAGTAAATGCTGAGTGATGCAAGATGTTATTTGCTCACAAACATAGAAGTGGTTGCTGGTTGACATTTTACTGCTCGTTTTATAAGTTACATAACATGTTTCCTGCAGGTTATAGATTTTGTGAAGGAACATATAGGACCACATACACCACTTCTTGCTGGAAATTCTGTATATGTTGACTTCTTATTTTTGAAGGTTAGTAAAGCTTTCTTAAGGTGTGTTTATATATGATGATTTATGTGACTAGTTTCTATTTCAATGTGTTGTCCTCTACTATTTAAAGAATAAAGACACTCTAATGTGCATAATAGATTTTAAGTAGGATGGCTTATATGGAAGGTGATTATAGAGTAAATATGATGGGAATTGGATATTTTGGATCCCTTATTATATTTTATTTTTGAGATAAGGCCAATCATTATTGACCTTCCCTGTCATGGGCTAGCACCAAGACCCCCTCCCATTTAATTTTTGCCCGGGCTGGGATTCGAACCAATGCCCATTTCTCTCCTCTCTTACTAGTGTTACCACTAGACCACCCCCGTATTAAGGAACCTGCAGAAGAAAATTTACAATACATATGTAATTAGGATGGTTAATGGAAGAGAAGGATGCAAATAGCCGACCCCAAAAACTTTGGGATAAAGGCTTTGTTGTTGTAGATGCGATAAAAAGGGATTGGAAAGAAATATGAATTGGAGACTGTTTTTTGATGTACCTTAGAAATTAGGATTGTACATTTCGTCACCACAAAATCTATGGCTGTTGTGTATCATTTGATTAGAATGCAATATGTATGACGTATTTAATTTGATTTTTTAACCTTTTATTTATAAAGTTGGTTCATAACATGAGGGCCCTTTTTACAGTATTGTCTATAGTCTATACAAATCTGTAGTTCCTTGTACTCTTTTAGAGTGTGGAAAATTTTCAATGGTGTGAACAAAAAGGAACCATCATTTTGAATCCCCTCATCACATGATTCAAGAAATTGAAAATGTCTCATAGTGTTGAATTCATCCTAATCAATCAGGTGAATCTTGTTACAAAACAAAGCTAGGCCGATCTTGAAACAATTCACTGTTATAATTCCACCAACTCAACGCATCTCTCAATATGTATTTGTAGGAATATAAAGGAGAGGTGGAAGCACTAACCACATAAACAGACGTACCTTATATGTTTTACAACTTATTGACTTTATTAGAGTCTCATTTGGTTTCCCATTCAGGGAAAAATGACCGACTTATCAAGGTGTTGGGTGGGCCGAGCCGGGGCGAAACCAACTCAGTTTTAATCGGGTTTGGTCTCGGTCGGGCCAGCCTGGTCAAAGACCCCGGGATGGGCCGGGACCCAAATATTAAAACTCACCCCGGGCCCATTGTTCATGCTGGACCGGACTCTCTGGGTCGGCCAGCTCCTATTCATCTGTTTAAGATCCAAACATATATATATATATATATATATATATATATATATATATATATATATATATATATACTAGCCACAAGATCCAAACATATATATATATATATATATATATATATATATATATATATATATATATATATATATATATATATATATATATATACTAGCCACAAGATCCAAACATATAAAGATCGAACCATGAACCTCTCTGGTAACAATTCCAAGTCCTTACCAGCTGGCCACAAGATCCAAACAACTTTTATATATATATATATATATATATATATAAGGTCGCCAATGATCTCTCGCTCAAGTGGCTAGTGTGGAGGCATAAGGCCCGAGTGGATGATGGTTCGATTTCCAGTGGGAGCGATCATGGATTAATTACCTTCATCCAAATATATCTATTCTACTATATAATGCCAAAAGTTAGGCTTCACCGTTGATTCCGCACCCCCCACCCCACACACACACAAAAAAAAAATCTTGCAAATATATAATAATTAAAATTGCTTTATTAATTTTAATAATGACAACTTAGTAATTACGAAGGCTATCTTTGGTCTTCATAAGTAGTCTTCTTAAGTTAATTAGAAGAAGGTTAATATACGTGCAAGGCACATGCATTTTTTTGTTTTGCATATATATATATATATATATATATATATATATATATATATATATATATATATATAATATAAGCAAATGACCTCTAGCCTAGTGGTTAAGAGAGATGCATGCGGCCCGAGTGGTCAGGAGTTCGAATCCCAGTGGGAGCGATTCCAGAAACAATTTACCTGGTTCCAAAAAAAAAATATATAATATAATATAATATAACCTTCAGTCCTAGGGGTAAAATATGGCCTCCTGGGTCGAACTGTAGGAATGGGACCCAGTCCGACCTTGATAGAGGATTGGGTTGTGTCACGTTCCGATTCCACCGAATCGATAAGTCGTCACTAGACGTGATGTCGTACTAAATCTAAGTTGCACTTGTATAAGCATGAACATGCACATTTAATAAATTATCTCTAAATAAGGTTGATGAAGTGAAAATAAGTAGAAAGTTGATAGGATAACATATATATGAAACATGATTGTCACGCCCCGCTCCCAGAATACGGCGAGCCGAGTACGTAACATCATCCCCAGGCTACACGACATACGAATACTCCAGTACCCATATTCGCGATTGTCGTCCGTAAGGTTCTAGGATAGGTTATCACAGGTAATAACTTGCATAATAAAAATCAATATTAATCTAAAAAGGGACATTCTAACTATAAATAGAGAAATGGACTACTCTACCCAGAACAAATATTAACCCAATTATGATTATATAGTTATATACCTGAATTAATGATAAGAAGATCCGGTTTCAATATGATTGCCTTCAATCGTCACATCTCGTTCTTGTTCTCCAGCTTCTCTTCAATGTACAATAGCAACTCCTTAGAAGTATGTCTACAAATATAATGAACAATACTAGGTCGTCAAACGACATACAAGCCCTCAGTCAAGGACGAGAAAATAAAATAATTAAATTGAGAATCTCTGAAGTGATCGGATTCTCGGAATTCCAAAGTAAAGAAATTAAGAAATTAATTCAGAGGGATTATATCGTTAACTTAAAATATGATTCTGACTAGATCTCATTCTAGTAAATTTTCTCAGTGTTCGTCCTACGACTAAATCCTAATAATTCATAAATAACGACTGCAATCACAGTCACAACAACCTAAATTAACTATCACAATTACAGTCAAGTTTCCTATATGATGATGCAGTTTAGAGAATATATTTGGATCACGATCACTCTCTAATTTTCCGACAATAATCCCATTTACCCGGGACCAGGTGGTGTCTGGATTGGGTACGGTACCTTAGATCCGACTCCCCATATCTTGTGGAAAACTTGTATACATTAACTTTTTAAATTCCGATTTTATTCTCGGAATTTACTGGACTGTTCTCTGTTGGTGAGCTAGACCTTACCCCCGACATCGTAAGGCCTTACAGATGCGGGACTACTGATCAACGTTTACTGTTGTTATTATATTGCAGAGATTTCGATAGATGTGATCTAGTTGTTCTCTCCCACCCCATGATGCAACTACAAACACAGACAATAGTCTATTGACTCATATGTCTAATATCATGTTCCAACTCAATTACCATCTCGTATGTCAAAGACAATACGCCATACTGTAATATCTTGTTGGCAGGAGATTATCCAACTCATTATCATCTCATGTGTAGGAACAACACGCCATATGGTAATAATCGTTGGCAAGGAATCGTTCGACTTACTTTACCATCTCGTGTGTCAAAGACATCACACCATATGGTAATATCTTGTTGACTAGGAAACTGGATATAAACTTAGGTTATTCAATTAGGTTTTCCTAATCCTAAATTTGGTTAACTCTCGAAATTACTGAAAATTTCGGCAGAACCTCCTTTGTATTTGTTGATTCGGAAAGTTTTACAATAGACAATATATATGTATATCAAAAACCGGGTACGCTGACCCCTTCGGCGGAGCAACCCTCAACATCACTAACACGCAATATATAGAATCCCGGGTACGCCGATCCCTTCGGTGGAGCAACTCTCAACACCGGAAAATCACACGCAGTTGAATATATATATATATATATATATATATATATATATATATCAAGTAGAAAACTTTTCTTACCTTGGCAAGGTAGCTAAATTATTTTAGATGTTGTTTTTAAGCGCTATGACACAGTCAAACAGGCATAATATATTAGAAACATGATAATATTCAAATCCAAGTACCAAGTCTCTATGAAAATTTAATTACACATTCATTAGTAAGGTATTAGTCCTTAGGTTATAACGTAGATGTCCAATTCTTATAAAAGAAATTCTAAGTCAACACATTTCTACGAAAATAGCAAAATATGTTCATCGGTAAATACAACCAATCCAAGATCTAAAATTTAGGGTAGGAGTAAACTACTACCTAGAAAACAATTTGATGTAATAATATTGAAGGTAAGTTATTTATATAGAACTATAAATCTTCGGAATTCAGATTCAATTATTGGGTTTTCGAAATCAACCTAGATAGGTATTTTGTATAAATCCTTTTAGTGATTCCCTATGATTCATTTTCTTAAATTCAAGTACACGAATGTGGATGTTATAAATCCTATTAATAAATTTGTCTTTAGGAGTCCAAATAAATCTACATTTATTTCCGAAGTTCGATACTATGATCACCTAGATATCCGATATCCGTAATTTCATACTTTAATTATTCAATAGTAGTATTCCAGGCTTATTCCACTATATATAAAATATTGGACAGAATTAAAAGATTATAAAAATTTATAATTTCTTGAAAATGCTCACAATTATGACATAACTATTTATGATACCAAAAGTTCATAAAATCTAGAAAATATGGATCGAGTCTAAACTAGTCACTTGGGAACTTTTAAATAGAAGAACAACGAAACTTAGAAACTTATCAATTTAGAAAAACACACAAGAGTACACCTCTTACTTTGTATAGACAGATACAAATAATAATAATAATAATAATAATAATAATAATAAATATCTATACTAACCAAATAATTTATATTATATTCATGGAAATATATATATAATCAACAATTAATTCTACCTAATTACCATAGTTAAAAATGAAACATCATGATCCATCTTTTGTATCCATTTGTCTTTATCGTGTCCCAACATTGTATCTATGTTTATATGTCCTAAATTCCATACAAATTTCTAGACATGAACAAAATCAGAATATTATTTCAGAATTTTAACTATAATATAAATTTTGACAATAACATTAAAATTTAAGAAAGAATTCAAAGAGTTGGATGAGGGCTTGTCTTGGAAAATTTTTGGTTTGGAATTGGGGCTAGGGCTTGGATCTTCTTCTTCTTCAATTACTTCTTCCTTCTTTTTCTTCCTTCAAATTCTTCTTTTTAGAAGAAAAGGGGTTTGGGTTTAGGTTTTGTTGATGGAGGTGATGATGGAGATGAAAATAAGGATGGTGGAGATGTTGGAGGTGGTGATAGAGGGGGGGCCGGCCGCCATAGGCGGAGCCGACGGCCAGGGAGGTTGGCGGTGGGGGAGAGGGAGAGGGATGGAGAGGAGGAGAGAGGAAGCCGAGAGGGAGAGGGGGATGTGTGTGTTCGGTTGAAAGGGGATTACTCTCCTCTTCCTTTTTTTTTAAACATCATCATTAAGAAGCAAGAGTCAAAAGACTCATTTGTCCTCAAAGCATCATGCATGGTGACATATAGGGCATGAGTTCATGCACTGGTGACACTTGGATGGTAAGGTGGTTGAGAGAAAATTAGAAATTGCAACATTTGTCTAAGGATATAAATGAAAAGTAAGTTCTCATTTCTTTCTTTATTATTATTTCTTTTATTTTATTTAATTGAAATATCAATTAAATATAGAAAATCTCATTTCTAAAAATTCATTTAATAATTAAATGAAAAATTGGATTTGAATAAAATATGAATATATTATTTGTTGAAAAGCAGCTATGACAATGATTCTTCTATTAATATCTTGCATCAGAAAACATACATTCTCATAAGCAAACTGAAATAGCCAAATCCGACTTACAACTGATAAACCCAACATGAAATAATATTGTTCCATAGATTATGTTCCCTTTATTACAATGAAAATAACACCTTCCAAAGAAAAGTTTCAAAATGCCAAAAGAGCTTCAAATGGATCGAAAGAGCTTCTAACGCTCTGGACATCCAAGTTATTCCTTACACCTACAAGGACAAGTGTTAGCACATCTGGAAATGTACTCGTGAGTGGTACCAACCCAACTCACCTAAACCAACATAGTTATCATGTGAAAGTATGCAAAGCTATTATGTTGTCTTTATGTAACACTAAGTTTGTGAACAATTCATAAACATGAATATAAACAAATGCACATCACTTTTCAGTGATTCTTACCACACGACCAACTTTTCTTACCTGCAAAACATGAATTAGAATGCATTGTCCTGCAAAACAATCATTAACATGCGATCTAACTATATGATGGTATATGGACAACTTTCCATAATTGGACATAGTCTTACACCGCAGTAAGGTCGACGTACAACACAAACTCTTCCAGTCCAGGTAGCTAGCCTAACTGTAGAGTTATGTACACCCTTGTGCAATATGCATCTTTCTAAGATCCGCGAATACAATATTACTCTTATGTCGACCCGATTATGACAAAACACATATCGTTTGGGGAACCAATCCTTGTGCAATTGTTGTCGATGACCATGTAAATGCATATACAAGTTAGCTACAAAACAGAATATGCATGATAATGGAAATTACAAATAATTTGTACAATACAATCTCATTCCATATTCCACATTCCTCGACCCGCAACTTATAAACCGCATTCTCATTCCATGATTATCTCAACTAGCGACCAACCTGTCCCACCATTTCCATAATTCATTTCCAACATAAAGGCTCATATACATTTATACTTTAAGCATGCATTATAGAGTCTACAAACTCTATTCTCATAAATTATCAAGTGATGTATCAACTCATACCAGACTTATCATAATTCTATAGTTCTAACGTTTCCAACATAACCAGAATAACAACATGCAACTAATCTCTTTTGCTTTCTTTCTTTTTATTATGGCATCATCGACCATAGGGACATAGCAGAGATGATAAAAGAGAGTTCTTTATTAAGGAGTGGAGATGAAGGAAAAAAAGGTTAAAGCCACTCATAGATTGAAGAATTGCCGAGAGAAACGAGAATAGGAATTTCCTACTCAACAATAGGAATTTCCTACTCAACACTTGAGCCTTGTCTTAGCTTCCTTCTAAAACCGTAGCTACAACGTTTCAGTACACTTCTTTCTATTTTTCTCTCTTTTCTTAGAATTCAATATGAATGCAACAACTAATGAAAAGCAACCTGCGAAAAGAAACCAATGAAAAGCAAACAATGAAAGCAATCAATGAAAAGAACAGGGGAGGGTTTCTTATATGGCATTCATTCTCCAAGATACTATTGAATGTATCTGGACTCAATTTGCATCCAAAGCCAATCAAAAGATGGTGGAGGATCTCAATTCATTTGTCCCGATTATATAGATACAGAAAGGATTTCTCTATACAAACTCAAATCCAACTAGGCTATTCAATCCACAAGTTAACATAATACCCCAACTAGGAGCGGGATACTATAGGCCGGCCCAGCTCCGAGCTTTGATCGGGCCGGTTTTTCTGCCGCCCAGCCCACGTAGCACCTTGACTGACTCAAGGGTAAGGATTTTCATTTGTATTGTTGCCTATGAGTTGTATTTTCTCTAAATTTGTATCATATGTCTTTAGGGTGTAGGGTGTTCCATAGATATCATTACATCCGTGTCTTGTACTATGTCGGTGCTTTGATGGTAACTGAGTGTGAAGGTGTTGTGTGTGTCGGATGGTCGAAAATTGGCTCGATCCTCCATCTGGGTTAGGTTGGGTTCCCATTCCCCCAATCTAGACCCGGTCCAAATTATATATATATATATATATATATATATATATATATATATATATATATATATATAAGTAACAAACCCCAACTCCTTACTAGGTAGCCACAACATCCAAACACTATATATATATATATATATATATATATATATACCCTCTAGCCTAGTGGTAGTGGTGAGGCATGCGGTCCGAGTGGTCAGGAGATCGATTCCGGTGGGAGCGTTCGCCACAATTACCATATATGGGTTGGCCCAGACCTGGCCCGGTTCTTTATTGACCTGTGCTGGGTTTTAATATTTGGTTCAAGGTCCGGACCAAACCCAGTCAAAACCGTGCCAGCTCATATATATATATATATATATATATATATATATATATATATATATATATATATATATATACGGGTTGGCCCAGACCTGGCCCGGTTCTATATTTACCTGTGCTGGGTTTTAATATTTGGTTCAAGGTCCGGACCAAACCCAGTCAAAACCGTGCCAGCTCAGCCCACCCAACACCTTCAACTGAATGAATGGAGCAAAATTGTTGATAAACCATATAGAAGCTGAAGTTAACCTATATAATAATATATTCTTTTGGAGAGTAATTGCATCTCACTAATAGATGCAACGACTTGTCATCATGCAAACCCTTTCCCATCCAAATAGGGTTGGGTATCTGGCATAAGAAAGTTCCATTAAAACGTTGACGGTTCTTATGACCGAATGTCAACTTGACATTAATCCTTTGTATTGGTGCCAAATTTCTTGCCAAATAGCTATGGGCATGAGAGGATCACGCCAAAAAAAAAAACTACACAACCAATTGGCTGGTAGGTACACCTACTGACAAACACGAATCCTAACAACAAACCTTGATGGAACAATAAAGATGATCCCAAAGAACACACTTAATACAAAACACTATCCAAGATGCTAGATGTGTGAAACTTCGTGAAGTGAGTAGAAATAATAATGCAACCCTAAGATGATGCAAAGGCACACGAAGGATCCACGTAAATCAAGCAAAGAATCAATGATTATGACTAATCTAGCAATAAGCACTATAAGAATTTACAGAGCTATACGATCGAATAACAAAGCGAGTTTAGAGTTTACCTTATATTCCTCCACTCCGAAGCCTTTGTGTCCAAGATTCGACGATCAACCGCCATGCAATGTAAGGATCTTGATCATAATGTGATGGTATGACGAAGGAATAAATGGTTGATGATGTTGTTCACACCATAGGAAGAAGTTTGGCCTGTTGGTGTACCCAAAGAGTAGAGGAAGGCCCAGGCTTGGGCTGCTATTGTCTATAGGGGAAGGGGGAATGCTATCAGGTATTGTGGACAACAGGGGCTGTTGATGCATATGGGGGTAACATGTGCTGCAGCCGGGTAGCTATCAACAAGAGTGAAAGGATGGGTTGGTGCCAGCTGGTTGAAGAGGAGGGCAGGGGGGCTATTGGTTGCTCCAGGCTTGGGTGTACCCAAAGAGTAGAGGAAGGCCCAGGCTTGGGCTGCTATTGTCTATAGGGGAAGGGGGAATGCTATCAGGTATTGTGGACAACAGGGGCTGTTGATGCATAAGGGGGTAAAATGTGCTGCAGCCGGGTAGCTATCAACAAGAGAGAAAGGATGGGTTGGTGCCAGCTGGTTGAAGAGGAGGGCAAGGGGGCTATTGGTTGCTCCAGGCAGTTGTGGGGTTGTGAATTTGGTTGGCAGCAAAGCAAGAGGAAAGGCGAGGGAGAAGTCGGGTTTGGCGACCAGGTAAGAAGAAGAAGAAAGTACAGGATTAGTATGTGGGGTTCGTGGCTTCACACAAGGATTAGGGTTGGGCTTCACACTTTAAGCTTCACACATATTTGAAATTCACATGCATGTCTCACAATCTCAATTCATTCATCAACTATCAATAAAGGTCTAATGTTAACTCTATTTATAAACGCTTAGACTTGGGAAGTAAGTTCAACAAATAAACTAAACATGCCTCATTTGTCTCAGACCAAGACTCATAGACCTAAACAGGCTAAATGGGTTTCAAAGCCAAAATAAAAGTGAACTAAACTCAAGAAGCATATTGCCTAGTTTAAAACTCGAACTGCATTTCCATCACCTACCTTTTGCAGTTTAAGCTCATGCATCCAACTTAACACTAGCTAAGTTCCCCTGTACTATAAAATTATTCTAGACTAAGAGGTAAAATGATACAATTTGCTATGGGTAGTTGCATTTGTCTCTATGCCGAATTATAAGCAAAACAGTAAAAGGAATGGGATTTCCATTAAGCTTGAATACAAGGATTGAATATTCCAACTCGGGTTATGTCTATCTTAAACATTTCGGAAAAAAAAAAGTTCCGTAAAGGAGACTGGTCTTTTCCTTTTAACCTTAAAGGGATCTGTACTCTAGTCATATTGTTAGCATTAATCATTTTCCAATAAAAATTTAGGGATTTGCAAAAGCTGGGTTTAAATTATTTAAATGTGGAAGAAATCTGTCAAAAGATACGGGCTAATGGAAACGTTAGAGCTGGCATGTACAAGTCTGGGTACGTTTGTTTAACGTGGCTGTTGTATGGGCTATACGTTTGCCCTATGTTGCAGTTGCAGGGATACAGATACAGGATACAGACTTTTAGGTAGGTTAAATAGTCAACTATGTTGCACAAATATGGACATGGGTACAAACACGATACTATATGGAATCCATTTCCCCGTGTCCATGCAACCTAGCTGTTCCCAGTAATGAATTATAAGCTTTTCAGTTATAGTTTCTATTTTAAAGATTTTAGTTGGTGACATTATCAGTTTGAGAAACGATTGGCATTTGGAACCAATTATTTGAGAACGCTGTGATGCGGGCTCACCCATTATCACCTACACACGTCGCAGGAGACGTGGAGCCATTTAGGCCCACTTTTTAGGCCTTTCAGTTATTTTAGTCATGGAGGGGTATTGTGGTCTTTCACCACAATAACCCTCCTAGGGTTTGCTTTTCTTTTCTATTTATAGTCAGGGCTAGCCGTCATTACTTTTATGCTTGGATTGAGAAAACTCTCTCAAGTGTCATCAAGAAGGATTTTATTATTTTGTTCCGTTCAATCAAAGTTGGGAGTTTTGTTCTTTTCCTATATTAAAGATCATTCTGTTTCTATTCCTCTTGTTCTTTGTTTTATTTGCTTTCTTTTGTGAATCGATTGAGTCGATTCACAACAATTGGTATCAGAGCCCTCTACGAGCCATGGCAGACGGGACGAGAGCCTCAATCGATGAGAAGATCCGAGGTCTTCGGGAGGACTTCACCGCCGAGATCGATAGCTTGAAGAAATCCATGGAAGCCTCCGTTAAAGATCAAGCATCCACGAACCAGGAACTCCGAACGGAATTCCGCACGGAGATGCGGGACATGCGGAAGGAGACGACGGCTATAATGACGCTCTTACAAAACATCTCGAAGAAGATCAACGGCGAGGAAGCGGAGGCGGTAACAACCGAAACCCTAGGCGATCAACTAGGGTTTGCTCCTGCGGAGGGGGAGGCGACCGAGGAGGAGGAAGGACCGACCGGCGGCCGCTGCCCCGCAACCGCCGTCGCCGCCGCACCTCCGGGCTGGGCCCTGGCGGCCGGCGATCACCGCCGGACAGCAGCCGAGGGCCGCGGGAGCGCCACAGCAGGCCGCGCGAGCCCAGGCGGGGCCGCGGCTGCTGTGGGCGGCCGCTGGCCGGCCCCCGACCGCCACCCAGGGCCGGCCGGCGCCAGGGGAGCCGCCGGTGAGCGGCTGTGGCCGGACGCCGCCGACCATTTCTGTCCCGGCGGACCGACGCCACACCCAGGAGAGGCCCTAGGGCTTGGGGCCCCCTATGGGGGTCGGACGATGACCTCGAACTACGGTGACAGGTTCACGGGTTCGGGAAGGGGCTTAGCTGGAGTTCCGGCTCGGACGGGAGGGACGGAGCCGCCAGGAGGGGCGAGGAACACCGGAGGCAGCAATTTCTTTGGAGAAACGGCGGATCCCGCCAACTTCCAGAGAGGGGATCTACCCCCACGACGACCACCACGGGCGAGAGCAGTCGGTGACTACAGGGGTGAGACACACACCGTTGGGAAGGAGGACGAGGCAGGGATGATATGCAGCACGGTGACCTTAGCGCGGATCGCCGGCTGAAGAAACTGAAGCTACCCACGTTCGAGGGTGCGGAACCGGACGAGTGGATTTTTCGGGCAGAGCGCTACTTCGAGGTCATGGAGTTGACTGAGGCGGAGGTACTCAGATGCATCGGGATCTACTTCGAGGGCCAGGCCCTGGCGTGGTACCGATGGAGGTCGGCGAGGATCCCATTCCGCAGCTGGGAGGAGTTGACTGCATACCTTTTGGACCGATTCCAGGAGACGGTCGGGGGAGACTTCTACGAGCAGTGGTCTTCTCTGCGACAGGAGGGAACGGTTCGGGACTTCGTAGCGAGGTTCGAACTGTTATCCGGACGTGTCAGAGGGGTGTCGGATGAGTTGCAGATCGGGATGTTTATGAAGGGCTTGAAGCCCTCCATACGAGCGGAGCTCTGGTTGCAGAGTCCGCAGTGCTTAGAGGATCTGCTCCGCCTGGCTCATAAGGCAGAGGAGAAATTGACAGAGGAGAGACGTATTAAGGACGCTTGGGGAGCATCGGGGCAGCACAGTCAGACGGACCTAGTACTTCCACGACCAGCAGCGGATGCTCAGGCACCAGTACCACCTAGACCCGCAGGCGGGACAGGGGGCTCCATAGTACCGTGGAGGCGCCTGTCGGATGCTGACATGAAGGCGAGAAGAGCAGCTGGCTTGTGCTTCAGATGCGACGAGAGGTTCACTCCCGGTCATCGATGTGCGAGCAAGTTGCTGCAGATCGTGATCTTGCCCGACGAGGAGGAGGATCCGACGGAGGAAGAGGCCGCTATAGCAACAGACGCAGTTCCCAGATTTCCATCTTGAGGACAATGTGGCTCTTTTAGGGGGTGGTATTGATGCGGGCCCACCTATTATCACCTACACACGTCGCAGGAGACGTGGAGCCATTTAGGCCCACTTTTTAGGCCTTTCAGTTATTTTAGTCATGGAGGGGTATTGTGGTCTTTCACCACAATAATCCTCCTAGGGTTTGCTTTTCTTTTCTATTTATAGTTAGGGCTAGCCGTCATTACTTTTATGCTTGGATTGAGAAAACTCTCTCAAGTGTCATCAAGAAGGATTTTATTACTTTGTTCCGTTCAATCAAAGTTGGGAGTTTTGTTCTTTTCCTATATTAAAGATCATTCTGTTTCTATTCCTCTTGTTCTTTGTTTTATTTGCTTTCTTTTGTGAATCGATTGAGTCGATTCACAACACGCTGCTAGGATGATTTATAGTACGACTTTGTTATTGTGTAATTTGCATATCAATAATGCTAAGTTTACTACCAAACCTTTACAACCTTCTTACAACCTACTCTACCACCTGCTAACATGGCCCCACCTCTCCCTTCTCCCCTCCAATGGAGGCCGGTCACGTGGCAAGTTGTAAAAGGGTTCTAACCTTTTTGTGTAGTCATAGCATTACTCTTTGCATATAGTCAGCACTTGTACACACTTTATGATATGTTCTGATGCAGGCATCAAGAAAGTTTTCAATTACTAACAACTCCTTAATTAAGTGGGAATTGTTACATGTTGGTTCTGCTATAACCTAACTTGTTCTCATTAACGCATGCAAGAGTCCTAACTTATTCTCAGAGATGTTTCCTGTTCCATTTATTTGAACTAAACATGATCTGCAACATGGGATGGGTATTTTGGGATGTTATCACTTCTTTGTAATATATACTTCACTGTTATGGGGTGCTTTCACCAATGCAATTCTCCAAGTGACAAATGTATCATCTACTTCATATTTGCTGATTTTTTCCGTATGATTTGCTACAGAAATACATGCCAAATCTTGCAAACATTTTCCCTCATGTGCTTGTTGATGTAAGCAGTATTATGGCTTTATGCATTCGGTGGTTTCCCAGAGGTAATGTTGTCTATCATTACTGTTCTCTCTTGTTAATGACTGCTAGCTACCATACTTGATACTTCTATGCCTTTATAGAGTGGCTTTTCCTTTTGACTTGCATATTTACTGAACAATTAGATGCTCGATGCAGATTCCCTAATTTTTGGTAAATCAATTCTATTTATATGTAAATGCTGAAGTGATTTTTATGCGAGCACTTGAGTCTTTTATTGAGGAAGAAAAGTGCGCAAATGTAGACCTCCATTTTTTCCATTAAAATTATGAATTTTTTTTAAACGGGATGGGGAGAGACCAAGAATCAGACGTTAGACACTAGCTCCTCCGCAAATGTGTTACTGACCATTTTAACATACCTGTGACTGAGGTGGTGGTTGTGCTTCCGTACTCCATTAGGAAGGCATACTCATACTTACCCGGAACTGGTACTCCTTGTGTACTCCTGGTGTTCCACATCTTCATTTGCTCTTGCTTCTGAAGGTACTGATTTTGCTTCTACAGCGCTCTGAAAATGTGAATATGGTCTGCAAAAATGTCTTGGTTAGCTGCATCTTAGAAATTACTAGGGTACGAGATGAACAGTGCTCATTTCTTGTTCATTTTCTCTGAATCATAGAACTTGAAACTTCAAGGATACCAACAATAGAAGATCTGTTCGAAGGGGTTGGCTTTGTGAAAATTGTTCTTTAATTCAGGCCCATTAATGGTCATGTCGTCTATTACTTGAGCAAGTACCATATCCTTTTTCTGTTTCCTCTTTCCATTTTCCAATGTTCCATTTGGTCTGCCCCTAGTCTTAGCAACATTTAACTTTAATTAGTGTTAGGACATGTGACCATAGTGCAGCCGAGTCAGCGTCATTTTGGACAAAGTCATCATGTACTACTTACTACATCCACAGCTTACTCTTCACGAGTGAATAAATTATTCTTGAGCTTGCTTGTGCTCTTGGTTCCGTACATACTAACTCTTCGTTCCATTTAATACTAGTTCATCTAATCAGGTAATTGTCTTGTGAACTTCTTCCCTTGGAATCATAGTACAACACCCTTGCAGTACATAGAATCCATGGCTGTGTAAGTTATCCAAGTCTCCATGAGGCTCTAATAGATCAATGTTATCTCAACTTATAAACGAAGGTTATCATTGCTTTCTTTATGTATCTATAGTTATCTACTGCTTTGTTTATGTATGCATTCTATAGTTATCTACTACACGAGTTATTTCAATATCTAGTCAATTACATTGGATTGTAGCAGCATTGATTAGAGATCGGTGTTCTAAAAATTGGTTCTAGGAGGCGCCTAGGCTTCCGGTGCCCGCCTAGTGCCCGTCCGATTATGCGGGCTTTTTGATTTTATGGACAATTGCTGCAATTTTCAGCATGGTTTTTTTCTCAGGACTGCCTAGGCGGGATAACCAATAGGCGCCTGGTGTCCGCCCAACTAGCACCTAGCGACTTTTACAACCTTGCTTGAGATTCAAGTATATAGCATGTAGGCATATATGCTTTTCTAGGAAGACTCCAAAAAAAGGTGCAATGGGTGTTGTGTTTCCGTGTCGGACACATTAAACGACTCGGATACTCCAAAGTACACTAAGACACCCAAAAATTAGTAGTAGCCCTATCCATGCCTATATCATGTTGTATTCATGTCCATGGTACATAGATGCTATTGCAACATAGATGCTATTGCAATGAAGTGTAAAGCAAGTTTACCGGTGTAGATTACGTGCTTATATGGTGACTACACCATGCGTGTTTGTGGGTATTTGGTTTCATCAATTTATTAAAAAAATATGCAATTTCCTATAGCAAGTGTGCTTGTAGGATTGTGATTCTTTCACTCTTTGGCGTAACGTGTCATAGAGATTGAATGTAATTTTTCATAGCAAATTGTATCCTCTTCGTCTAGACTCTTTATAGTCTAGGACAACTTGGATGGTGCTCAAAAGGTAGCTCTACCTACGTGCTAACTGACCACCTATGTTTTATGGCACGACTCTCTCATGCTAATAGCTACCTGGGCTATGAATTTGGTACCGACATAGAGAGTTTGTGTCAGGTTACCAGTTATAAAACTTCATCAAATGTTGTATGGAGCTTATTTACTCTCCATAGCCGACCCCGTTACGATGGAAGAAGGCTTTGATGGTGATGAAGAATTTATTAAAAAAGAAACACGTAACTAACCAGTAACCCCTTTATGTTTTCTCCTGGCAATTGAGAAGCCTCTAAACCTTAATTATTATTTTTTCACCTTTTGCCACCTTTCCATTAAGCATGACTATTAAAACTGAATGAAGGCAAAATGCGCTTCATTAAGTGAAGGCAATAACTAAATAACTAGAGTCGTGGAGACTCAAGACGAGAGGGTTTTCTGCAAAGTATTGCCCCTCATGCTTTCCTCTCTCGTACCCTTCGCACCATTGGCGATCTGTCACCAGCAAAGGACCTCTGAGTTGGACTTCCATACTCATATCTAACTGTTCAGAGGATTTTAAGGCAATTTTCTTTTAAACATGAGGCTCCAATATTCTGACTTTTTTTTTCCCCCTTCTTACACTCTCTTTAACCAACTCATCGTTTTTATTCTCTCTTCAGAGAAGAAAAGGGCTCCTTCAAAGGAGAAGAGACACAGGGCGATGGATGACATCAAGGAAAGCATAAGGGAGCTTAAATACTACAAGGAAAACATATTCAAAGCATCCAATAAGTCCAAGAAATGATTAACATCAAGGAAAACATATTCAAAGGAGAAGAGATGGTAATATCCTTGTTCCCTCTTTTTGAAGGTTCGATAGCCATCAATTTTGGAGGGAAGTCTCATCGTCCAGATGGCACCAGATGCAACAGTTCCTGTCAACAAGGATAAATATTGATACTACCATGGTCTATTCAACTCCATGATGAATGCTTACGCCTATGAAGAATAGTTTTGTATGATATTATTAGTGTTCAAAAAGCCAGAATGTTCTAAAACTCTTGAACTTTACGTAGTTGTTTCGGACGATTACGAAAAATAGTTTCTAATTGCAGTATTTATGTTAGAAAAAAAAAGTTCTAATGTTCAAAACCCTACAAGCTAACTTCTCTATTTGTGCCATTCAACTGTCTGGGTGATGGTAATGGATTGCTGGAATTCTCTTTATGTACAGAGGCAAGTAATATCCGTCCTCTCTCATTCTTGATATTTTTGCAGCAATAGGTTACTTGGTTCTGGACCCGGTCATACTTATTTGGATGCTGCTACATGGGCGTGACTGTATATTGCTGGTGCCCACGTGGCTGGCTCCCATTGGAGCTAGCAGGGGGTGGGTGGCTCCAATGGGAGCCCGGCAGGTGGGCGCGTGGGCAAGGACAATGGACGGTCCCGCCAGTCCAAATATCATTTCCGTACTTATTTTGTTTGTTGATTGGTTTGGACATGAGAGAATTCACACTAGAGAAAATGTGTTCACTATGGCACCTGCTACAAATAGTCATCGCGAGCAACGATCATTCAGACTTATTTGGGTCATTCATCTCGTTGCCCTTGTCCGCATAGTGCGCCTCCTTTTCAGTTGGTGTCAAACCATTTGATTTCCCAGGTTAGAAGATATTGTGCTTTCGAAGTTGGCAAGCACATTGAGCCGTGTCCGTATGTGTACATAACATTCATATGATCGACTTAACTTTCCACCAAAAGAAAAGATGTTGCAGATTTGTGGATATTAATGGTAAGTCTTCCCTGTTGTTACTTACCTATCAGGTTGTATGGTGTTGCTCCACTAGGAAGCACAGTACCACCACCACCACGTATTGTCCTCGTCCAAAACTTGATAAGCTTCGACTTTCATGTCACGTCATGGAATTGGAAGATAAGGATCGATCAAAAAGGAGCAGCTATACGTGTCTTACTGTCTCGTCTCTAAGAGCATCAATCGATAGTAAGGCTCGTCCCAATTTCTAGATTCTAGATTCAGAAGGCACGAGTCAATTCTGTATAGAATAGTAAGATTCAATTGAAGCTTCATGATGGTCCGTTCCAGTCACAGGAGCTATAGTTTTGGTATCAGAATATCTACATTCAGATTGTAGGAACTCATTTTGTAGAATAGTAATGCTCAATTTGTAGTTCCAATTTCTAGAATCTAGATTTTGTATTATTTTATGAAAGAGAGAGAAAGATGACACCTGGATGTATATCCATTCAACTCATTTGCGCCTCAAGATTTATTTTTTTACTATTCTCATATAAATTCAACCCATTATATATTTATTTTTTAATTACAAATTTATGTCTCAAGATGTATTTTTTAGCTTCATCTACTAATTGAAGGGTCCAATTGAAAGGAGCTCTAAGAGCATCAATAGTAAGTCTCATCCCAATTTCCAGATTCTAGATTCCGAAAGGAGCTCATTTTTGTAGAATAGCAGGGTCCAATTGAAGCTCCATGATAGTCTCGAGCTTGAGATGCATTTTTGAGCTTCATCTACTAATTGAAGGGTCCAATTGGAAGGAGCTCTAGGAGCATCAATAGTAAGTCTTATCCCAATTTCTAGATTCTAGATTCCGAAAGGAGCTCATTTTTGTAGAATAGTAGGGTCCAATTGAAGCTCCAGGATAGTCTCGAGCTATAGCTTGAGCCTAACAATTTCTACATTCAGAATGTAGGAACTCATTTTGTAGAATAGTAAGGCTCAATTTGGAGCACAATTTCTAGTTTATAGATTTCATATTATTTTTTGACCACACAACATTTGTCATCAAAGGTTATTTTATTATTTATATTGTTGGATCATTTCCTACTGTTCCCTTACTGTCGGGGCTCATTCTAGATTTTTTTATTGTAAATTTGGGCCTCAAGGTGCATTGTTCAGCTCCATCTATTGTGGATACTCTAAGAGCAAGGTTGACCTACCTTTTAACTAATTATATATAGTCTGCAATTGATTTCCTACAGAAAATGTTGGTCGTTTTCGAGCATGTATATGTTGTGCAATCGGACATGGTCCCAAAAATCAAAAAAATTAGACTTGTGCTTTCCTCTCTTTTTTTTAGAAACTGCAGTAACAAAAAATGTCTTAGTTAAATTTCTTTTAGTATTTGTGCACTTCCTTATTATAATGTCGGCTTAATTACAACTTGATACCCTCAACTATTCCAGTTTTTTAACTTGATACCATAAACTTCTTTTTTTTGTAACAACTTGATACCCTTAAAAAAATTTGGACGAAAATACCCTCTCCCGACCCCCTCCATCCACAGCCCGCCCCGCCCCTCCCCCCCTCCCCCCCTCGCCCCCTCCAGCTACTCGTCCGCCCCCCATCCCGCCCTCTCCAGCTACCGCGTGTTCCCGGAGAGAGGGGGCGGTGGTGCAGCAGGGGTGGGAGGAGCGGGGATGGTGGTGGGGCAGTGGGGGGGGGGGGTTGTAATGACCCGCTCCGCCCTAGCGGAACGCCGATTCAAACGGCAAGTGCAACGACTCAAAACGAGCCATTGACCCGAAGAGTTGCTTCGACCCGATGAAATATCGATGCGAATCGATGCAAGACTTATAATGGCTCGTTAAAGATGAATCCAGACTTAGACTATCAAAGGCGCGCTCGGAGTATCGCTCGGCCGGTGCAAACATCGCTAAGGTGGGTGGCTCCGATGAACCCGTCTGTGCTTAGCCTAGACACATAACAATACGGACACTATCACGAAAATCGCTAGACGATAACCCCGCACATGCTAATAAATGAATGACTCAACGCACCTAGCTAAGGGAATAATCCCATCTTGCATGCTTGTATAGAATATGGAAAAGAACATGGAAAATACGAGAACTCTCGCACCGCGCTCCACGCTCGTGCTAAGGCACAAGCTTGCGTTCAACAATGAAACAATGAATGGTTTACAACAATGAAACGGGAAGACTATCAACATAGTCGTTCCGAGTAGAGTTTAGCAACATTGAAAGGCTATGGGACCAATGGGTCGCCAAGGCGACTCCCGCACAGGGAGTCGCAAAATGTATGAATGAATAAGTGAATGAATGAATCAACGAATGAATGAACGAATATGTGAAAGAACCAATGAACGAACGAACAAGTGAAAGAAAGAAAGAAAAGAAAGAATGAATGAAAGATAAGAAAGAAAAGAATGGTTAGCGACAGGTGTGACGGACATGTGCAACGGGGCTCGCTACCCGCGCTGCACGAACGCCAACCTGGTCGATAACGTAAGAAGGCTAAGGGTTAGCCTACGGCTCAGAGACAGCCGTTATGTTAAAAAGACAAGTTAATACGAAATGGTCGTGGACAAACGGTACGAGCGAGGGGTGGCGTATGCTGTGCCGTAAAGAAAAAGGGATTCCGCGGCATGGTCAAAGTGTGAAGGACTTGCCGGTCCGGACGGAATCAAAAGGGGCTTATGGGCTTAACTGGGGGGGGGGGGCTTGGCCACCCAGGAGACGTAAGTGCGGGGTAATTTCAAGAGACTATCAGATGTGTACCAGCCGCACACAGTGATAGGTGAGAAATTACCAAGGGAGAATATGTCCAGGATGGCTTGTGATGCCAGCGACCGATGCATATAGATTAAGTGGGCTTTGCTGGTGGCGATCTACGTGCAAGTCCTTGCATTGAAATCAAAGTAGTCTAAGTTAATCTGAACAAAGCACCTTCTGAATAAGCTTGAAATGTATCATACCAAATGATAATGAATACTTCGTACAATGAGTTAGAGAATACGCCTACGATGCGCTAGTAACTGAGGCAGGGACACGCCCTTGATATTGAATGTTTCCAAGAATCACATTATGTTGTTCCATATGAATTGTTGACTAACTTGGTTTACTTTGGACAGGGAAGGCCGGACGTTAAGTATGGGTAAGTCGTGTATGTATTTCCATGCGACACTTGAATTTGGCAACACGGGATAGGTTATGACATATGCCATGAAATTGATCCTAAGGCAAGATTAGAAAGACAATGAATGATAGAGATGCACAAAAGTAAATGATACGTGTTTGGTAATGATAGCATTGTGGGCGAGCTTGCCTCCCCACCAGTGCATAACAATGTACTGATAACCCCACAGTCTACTTGCAGGATGCAGGTATCGTCGGCGGGTGCGGAGCTTCCATCGAACGTGCTAAGGCGCGGAGCTATCTCTGGAGCCTTGGAGCGTTGCAAGGAGCTGAAGCACCCTATACAGGACATAATGTATCGGAACATTGTCATGAATCACTCCATCTTGTAAGCCACTTGGCACGCCTTTTATGTTTCAGAGAGAGAGAGAGAGAGCTTGAGCGATTTGTAATATCGGCCTAGCGCCGCTTGTAAACTTCTTGAAAATCAATAAAAGAGTTTGAATTCGCTTCAACTTGTGTTCACTTACTTTCCGCTGCAAATGGGGACACTCTGTGCGACTCTGTGGCCTAGCTCAAATCGGCCGTTTCTGGACTTGGCCTTGCACGGGCGCAACCTAGGCCCGTGCGGCATCACGCCTTAGCGAGGACGATCGCTCCTGCGGGAGCGGGGCGTTGACAGGGGTCGAGGTTGGTTGGAGGGGACAGGGGTGGGCGGGTGGCTGGAGGGGGCGGGGGTGAGGTGAGTCGACGGGGGGAGGGAGGAGAGGGGTTGGGTTCTGTTGAAAAATAATGGAGAGGGATAATTTTGTCCTTTTTGAATTTTTGGGTATCAAATTGAAAATATTAAATAGTTGATGGTATCGAGTTGGCGAGTAAAAAAGTTTAGGATATCAAGTTGAAAAATTGGTATAGTTGAGGGTTTTAAGTTGCAATTAAACTGATAATGTCAGAAATGACCAGGTTGTCAGAGAACACTGACGCCTAGGATTGATGAAATTTTGGTCCAGGAAATAAATCAATCATCAAAATATCTTTCTCATGATCTATCCATTAATTGAGAAGGACTGTTTTCTGTTGACAAAGATTTATAAAATAAAATTTAGGCAAAATTACAACTTGATACCCTAAACTATTACTGTTTTTTAACTTCATACCATCAACTTTTATAGGTACTAAGTTGATACCCAGAAAAAAAATTGGACCAAGTTGTCCCTTCTCTTCTCCCCCCAACCCCCTCCCCCCCTCCCCCTCTCTCTCCGACTGTGGGTGGCAGCGGACGGCGGGCAAGAGCAGGTGGCGGGCGCGGGGATGAGCAGGTGGCGGGTGCGCTGTGCAGCGCGCGAGCGGGGCAGGGCACGACGGCGCATGGGGCAGGGCGCGGCGGCGCGCGGGACAAGGGGCGAGTAGGGGGGGTGGTCGCGGAGGGGGGTGGGGGGTGGGAGATAGCCGCCAGGGAAGGGGAGGGGAATGGGTGGGGGAAAGTAGCAGCAGAAGGAGGGTAGTTTAGGAATTAAAAAAAATTGGGTATCAAGTTAGAAATATAAGTTAAAATAGGATATTAAATTAGTACATATAAAAATTGAGGGTATTAAGTTGAAAAATAGTGATAGTTGATAGGGATGGCAACTTCCCCTGAACCCGACGGGGATCCGACTTTGTTTTCCCCGACGGGGACGGATTTGGGGATATAGAAACGGGGATGGAGACGGGAATGAGGATTAAACAAAATCCCCGATCGTATTCGGGGCCGGGTATGGATATTGTACTCCCCGTCCCGGTAAATCTCCGACCCCAATTACTTATACTTATATGTGCAACACATTTGTATGAGTTCATGATCTATCTAGTACTAGATATAATTTTTATTAAGTCAACATGTCTTGTAATTTTTTTTGGAATGAAATAGTTTATACTATACAGAAAAAATTATTAACGGGATGGTAGAGAGGGACGAAAAAATCCGACCCCAAAAATGTTAATGGGACGGGGACGAGGAATACATTGTTAAACGAGGACGGGGATGGAAATAAAAATTTAAACCCGACCGGGGATGGGGACGGGGACGGGAATTCGAACACTACTCGGGGACGGGGATGGAGAATATGATCCCCGGCCCCGACCCGCCCCATTGCCATCCCTAATAGTTGAGGATACCAAATTGTAATTTAGCCTAAAATTTATAATAACATCTTCTCGTATTAGCTAACAAAATAATAATGAAAAAATATTATAAGTTATATACTCCTCCAATCAATAATAATAATAATAATAATAATATAATCTATGACATAATTAGCCTAATCAATTGAGCACGAATCTCAAAGCATCAAGGAAATGGGAGGCTAGTAGAGTCGCGGAAATTGGCACGCTCAGGACGAGGACGGCGAGCAAAGCGACGGACACGCCAGGCCTCGTCCTCACCAACACGTTTTGTACGAGTCCGACAATTTGGCATACGTCCGACACGTAGCAGCCCGCGTAGTACTCCTCCTCCCACTCCGTCCAGTCGAGTCGGGCCGGCGTGTCCGTGTCGTCCCCCCGTTCCGCGGCGCGCAGCTCGTCCATCCGCCTCCGGAGCACGATCATGCTCTCGTCCACCGAGCGGCTGCCGCCCCCGAAGTCGTGGTCCCGCCCGTCCCTCCTCGCGGCGGACCGGACCATAAGCGCGCTCCTGCCGACGCGGAGCTCCGACAGCCCGGATGAGTGACGGGTAGGGTTGCGGCGAGGGAGCTTGAGAGAGAGAATGGAAGAGGAAGAAAGTGTATCCATAATTTGGTGTCGGACTCGAGAGGATGGATGGTTTCGGTAGTTTTAAGGAAAGTTTGGGGGGAGCGGGGGTGTCTATTTATAGGCTAGTGGAAAAGGGGAAACGTTGGGAAATGAGCCTTTTGTGACCGTTAAATTGGTGGGAATTTCAAACGGTGCTTCTGACGGCTTCCACCCACATTTTTTAATAATGTATTTCCTTGGTCTTTACTTCTCATGTCAAAATAATAGCTACATTGTTTAAGGGTCATTTCTTTTTCCTCGAATTTTTTTTTGGAAAAAAAAATAATAATCTCGTGGGTTTGGATGTCGATGTCGACGTCGAATCGGTGTCGGTGAACCATATCTCGTTACAAAAAGTAAATTGTTTGGTCATCATTTATCTAATATATCAGCGGAGTTAACACCAAAAATAAAATACATTAACTTAAGATGTTATATAAATTTTATTTAAAAATTAAATATAGTTATAAGCCATCATTGAAAATGAAAGGAACCAAAAGCACATTAACATAATTTTGAGAGAACACTATCTAATATATAATTGTAAACATATACTATTCGACAAAATCTAACTCCTTGTCTCCTTGGGCTAATTGGCTCAAAAAAAGAAAAAATTTCTTGGGCTATTTAGGATTTAGATATTGGGTTTTATACTAACTTAGAGTTTAATAGTAACATTTTCAATTGAAAATTTTGAACCCTAATTCTTTAATTTTTCTATTATTCTTTTCTTTCCAACATGGATTGATTGTTGTCCTTGTACTCATGTTCAGAATATAATAGAAAACAAATAAAAACAAAAATTTCCATTATAAACATATTCAATTGCACATGTCAAGACTTCAACTATAATCTGATATAAAATTCAAGTTCTAAATGCTAATTAGACCTATCTTCTTTTCCAAGAAAGATAAATAGTTTTGGTAAGAAAACATGTGTTGCCATATGAGATATTTATATATTCTAAAACCTGTGTATTTAAGTTTTTATGCGTCAAATAATTAGATTAAAAAAACTTTAAAAACCGTTCACTTTTTAAACTTTATGTTATAACTTTTCCAATCAAAAATAATTTTAATGGACACTCATTTTAATTATTTTTGGACCACAACTAATAGTATGATTGAAGAAATGATATATCATCTTTTTGCAAGTGCACACATTAATTTCAATGAAGTAGTTTATTTTATTGTCAAAAAAAGTGTAGGAATCTTTTTAGTAATAGAGTATCATATAATATATAATATTAGAATTTGGGTTTCCAAATTGTCCACATTAGAGTTTGTTTCCACGGAACTCAAAATTGGTAATGTGAACAGTAAAAATGAGACTCAAACTCTAACATCAGACAATTTAGAGACCTAAATCCTAATATCACATATTATATGAGGTCCCTATTACTGTATAACTTTTTTTTTCTTCTTATTGTGACTTATTTTTTATACTTCATAATTTAATATAATTAAATTCTTATTTAATACAGATAAATAAATGTTATTAGTTGTTTTAACTAATGTTTAGTGGGTTTATCCAAAGGTCACCAGATAATATATAATAATAATGAACAATAACATGACTGCCTGTCGAATTTAACTATTAAAAATATTAATCATAATAAAGACGTGAGCTAAGACTAATTAATCAAAAGTTTATTCGTTCTGGAAATGAAATGTTTATGAAAGCAGTCATTTTTAGGTGTGAACTAACATACAGTCCATACTAAGATTAGTAAAAATTTATTATTTTATCATTGCTGCCTTCATCTAGATAGACGATTTACAATAACAAAACATAGACAAATAGCATAGATTCACATTCCATTTTGTTTGTTTTCAGTTCACTGTGTGTGTGCCTTGTAGAGTTTGCACTATGCATTTTTATGTTCTTTCTCTCTCTGAAATTCTGCGGATTTATTTACCATCACAAAAACAAAACAAAAAGATTTGGAACAGTGTTTACATAGACAACTCATAATATCAGTCTAATGATCTTTAACATAATATCAGAATGGTTGAAATTCAAACCCTATCTAGTGCATAAAAATTTCACTCATGATAGTCAGGGCCGACCATGGGGTAAGCTAGACAAGACTTCGGATTTGGCCATTCCCTTTTGCTTTGACAGCCTCCAGACTCAACGTGATTCCAATAGAGATCGGAGTTGCGGGTGACCCTCCAGAATCGACCTACAATAAGGATCAAAGGACAACCAAAACTAGCTCTTGATATGACAATCCAACCCAGTGGGCGGGCCTTGATGATAGTAAATACTTGTCACGTGTTCTAATAATAATAACTATTCGAACACCCATATGAGTCATCCATTTGAGAGTATTTTTGTGTGTATTCAATTTTTATGTAAAAACTCTACCAACTATGATAGAATTTTTTTTTTTTTGCGTATAATGTCAAGGATAGAGAAACTCAACTTTTAAAAAAACTCTATTGGAGATGGCCTAAGTCAAATGTATGAACTGATAAAATGCTTAATGCTGGCCATTATGGCATTAGCCATCTGGCTAAGGAAACGTACACTCATGAAATGGAAGTGTAATTAGGAAAAGTGTTGGAGTGCAAGTGTTGTTGAATGTGATGTATAAGACACGGTAAGAAGGAAACTTGAGACGGAGATTGCTTCATCATGACAACTAGGGGTGTGCACAGGTCAAATCGACCAAATCAATTCGATCTTTTAACCGAATGATGGTGAGCCGATCGATTTGGTTCGGCTTGACTTTTTAAATAACCGATCGATTTAGTTCGATTTGTGGGATCGATGATAATTCTAGAAGGAAGGTGAATGGAGCGTCGTGGAAGTTAATATTTCCAATTAAAAATACTAATATAATATGAAGGCAGTTAATCACTACAGTGTATAAATAAACGAATAAGTCGGCAGTAGAGTAATAGAGAACAATCTCAAAGATAACGATTTTATTCTGGTATCCCTCTGAGAGGGCGAGTCTGGGCCGAGAACCCTTGTTCGGAGTTAATCCACTATTTTTGAATAACAGTTACACCATCCACTTTTATTCGAAGGGCACGTCGACTTCTTTATACTTCGTGCTTTGATCCGAAGGGCACGAACAGATTCGCAGCTTCTGATTTGATTTAATGCAGTCTTCTGAAGTGTTGTATTTCATGTATCGACTCGAAGTTTATGTTAATTATCGAAATCAAGTTAACTGTAACCAGATGAGTTAACACGACTGTGGTTTAGTCATTCGAAAAATCGTTTAAAATCGAACCAAAACCGAATCCACTACTAACAGTGATAATTAGAGATTTAGGGTCCAGTCGGGTCCATTATATCCGGGGAAGAGGGAGGCGGGCGGCTCAATCCATTTTTTTCTTCTAGTGTTGACACTTGGCACTGTTGACAGCAGACAACATCTTTAAATATGTATGAAACACTATAGAATATAGACTTTTGGGTTTCCTCTCTCAGTGTGCTTCAATGAATTTGTTTGGCACTTGACACTAGGTATATAGAAGCAGCTTTAAATTCACTTGGCAGAAGCTTCACTGCTTCTTAAATTTCAATTGATGTATTAAACTTCAAATGACTTGTGGTATGTAATGTATGCGTCTAAGAGATTATTAACAACTTACTATGTGACGTATGTGAATGTGAGTCTCAGTGTGCTTCTTTGTTTTGTTTTTTTTGCTGTGATTAAAATCGATTAGCCAAATAGAACCAAACTGAACCAAGTCGGTCAGTTTCAAAACCGAACCGACCAGTTGGTTGGATTGGTTCGACTGTGATTATTTATATGCCGATTAACTTTGGTTCAGCTGCAATTGTGATCAAATAGGTCGGCCACCGATCGATCCACCCCTAATGACAAATATCTACTTATTCATGGTGATGCATGCATGCATGATAAGAGAGAAGTTTCCTTTATTTATCTAGATTTTTTTTGTATATTATTCGTTGATTGTTTGGTTGATTTATATACACACTATTACCAGCTAATTATCAATATTTTTTGTCTAAGATCTTATAAAGATTCTAATAATTATTTCGGATTATAAGTTAGTTAATAGTTAATAATAGCTTTAAAGACACTTCAATTTTCGGACAATTTTTTCGCCAGAAGCTTTTTTTTAAAATTATATGTGTATTATATTTTGTAAAAGTGCATCCCAAGATGAAAATGGATGGTGGTCGTGATGCTTAACATAGAGGATTTCCTTAGAAATGTTTGTTGAGTTGTAGTATGTATCTCGAGGTCGTTACTGAAAGCAACAATGTTGATAGAAAACAAAAGTGGTTGATTGGCCTACAAATGAAAAACTTAGCAGCGGTGCAAACGTTGGAAGAGCGAGCGTGTGGGTCCCTCAAATTATCTACTATGTTACTGTCGATTGACAGTTGTGCAAAGTGACATGTCACGACTACGAATACCACTACGACTACGACTACGACTACAACGGTGACGACGACCACGACGACGGTGCAAGTGCCTTTGAGGAAAGAAAGAGTCCTTGGTTGACAATCGTATTCGAAATCATGCACGATTCTATTCATTGGAAGAAAAAAAAATATAGCAAATGGTTATTTACGTTAACTATCCTCATGTTTTATGTTTATTATATGAGATATTTCTACTTTAAAACCAATTATACTAGGTGCTCATCTCCTTTCTATAGAAAATACAAAATATAACATAGAGAAGTTTTTAGTATAATTAGTCTTAAAGTAGTTACCATGTGTAATAAACATAAAACATGGTGGTAGATAGTTAACGTAAATAACCCAAATATAAATAAATATAGAAAAATTTTGAGTGGCACCCCACTTGGATGGTCTATTTGTGCGATGCACCCCACATTGTTTGTAATATGTATAAGTTATCCTAATTTGGATTTTCTATATGTATAAGTCATCCCACTTTGGACGTTTTCCGTCAGTTCTGACGGATGGACTCTTCATTAAAAAAAATGGGACCAAAATAATCCTCCTTCCATTGTTTTCTTCCCTGACATCACAGTCCCCCCTCCCCGAAGTTCACCCCCCCACCTCAGCCCGCCCCCTCACTGACCTCGCCCCCCTCCCCGACCTCGGCCCGCCATCTCCCCGATCACAGCCCCCCTCCCCCTTCCCCGACGTTCGACCTCTATCCCTCCCGACCTCGGCCCGCCCCCTCCCCGACCTCGTGCCCCTCCCCGACCTCGCCCCCTCCCCGAACTCCCCGACCTCACCCCCCTCCGCCCCCCTACCTCGCCCCGCTGACCTCCCCTCCCCCTCCCCGACCTCGCCCCCCTCCACCCCCCCTCCCCGACCTCGCCCCCCCTCCGCCCCCCCTCCCCGACCTCGCCCCCCTCCGCCCCCGCCCCCACCCCCCCGCCCCCCCCGCCCCCCCGCGCTCCCCCCTGCTGCCGCCCCTCCCCCGTCCAGCAGCAGCAGCAGCGGCGGGGGGCAGCGGGAGGGAGGAGGGGAGGAGGAAGAGGGACATTTTCGTCTTTTTTAATGGTCAAACACGGCTAACCGTCAAAACTGACAAAAAAGGTCCAAAGTGGGACTACTTATATATATAGTAAACAATGTGGGCTGCACCGCACAAATAGACCATCTAAATGGGGTGCCACTCAAAAATTTTCATAAATATAAATGTCATCATCCTTTGTTAAAACATGTTTGATTCTCGGATATTTAGTTAGAGGATTTGCAGACAAAATTTACTGTGAAGTGACATGAACAGTAATTTTGTCTGGCACAAATTCTGAATTTTTTTTCTCCGAATGCGGAGGTGAGAAGTTTTCAATCTCACCCCCCGCGTTTGGTTGGAGTACCACTTCCTCTCTACTTTAACACTTTTAAAATAATAAGAACTACAAAATAAATTTTATGCATGGGCCATTTTGTACAGAGTCTAGGATAGTGATCGTGTATTTGGGAATGTGCCAATGATAAATTCTATTTTTCGATTTGTGCGTGTTATCTTTGTGCAAGGACCATGCTAGCCCTCTCTGTATTGTTCCAATTTTATTGAATTTTCCATTTTGTCGAACCAAACAACCTCTAACATTTTAAAATGGTAGTGTAGGTCTAAGTACAACGAATAACATGTTTTCAGAGCAACACAAATTATAATTATTTTGAGCATATAAAAAAATAACAAAAAAAATTCAAGATTAAAGTTTGTTTGTTTTACTAAAGTTGTGTCTACCCTGAAGAGCCATACTAGGAGAGGGACGAACATTCACAATTGGAGGGTGTACGTTATGAATATGATAGAGTTATAGGCTTTAGATGGTGGAATTATTCAACTATTAGGGTCCACACATGTAAAATTAATTGTGTTGGACTATATAAATAATTAAGTCAAATTAAAGTGGTCTAATTGGAAATAGGCTTAAGGGTGTAAGTCATGGAGATAATGTGTATATACCGGAGATAATTCTAATTTGATGAGAGGCCAAATTAGCAGTGTTGTAAAAAATGGCCTCGACAGCCGACTAGTCGGGGACTAGTCGGCAGTCGGCCGCCCCCGCCTCGACTTGGCCACTGGTCGACCCAGAAATCGAAAAAGACAAGAAGACGGCCTAGTCAGCCGACTAGTCGGCCCTAGGTGTCATGCCCCGCTCCCGTAGGAGCGATCGTCCTCGCTAAGGCGTGATGCCGCACGAGCCTAGATTGTGCTCATGTAAGGCAGATTCCATAACGGCCGATTTCAGCGGCTGCGACGGGGTCGTCGCACAGAAGTCCCAAGCAGAGACATTGAATAATAGCAGCGAAAAGTAGAACCAAACACAAGTTATTCAAAAGAAGCTCTTTGTTGATATTGAAACAACGGTTACATTGGGGACGCAAGGCCAATATTACAATCACTTAAGCTCACTCTTCTCGTATTACAATTCACTCAGCTCTCTCTCATCTCTCAATTACAAGTCTTGAGTCCAGCGGAAGCTTCGAAAGGCGACGTCCATACATTATGTCCCGTATAAGTCTTCAATCCATGCGGCCGCATGCTTCGAATCACCAAGGAACTCTGTGCCTCGACGCATCCAAGCGAGCTCCGCACCACGAGCTTCTACCTGTGCCTGCACATATAAACTATGTGGGTGTCAGTACTCAACTGTACTGGTGGAATGAGCTCCTCGCCCACCCATACAAACCCGACACGTTATTTTACTTTGTGCAACATAGTCCCTTCTTATCAATTGTCTTTCTAGTCTTGCCTTAGGATCAGTTTATGACCGACGCCTTGCTTATTTGTGTCTTTAGACCATCTCGTGCTAGCAACGAATGTTAACTCATACCTTGCCTCAAGACCCTTCTTGTGCCAACAACGTTAACCTATCGAGTCGTGTTTGCCTTACGGCTTCAAATCAGAGACGCAACTACGCGATTAAGCTCTATTTTCCGTGTGACCGTGCTACAAACCCTTGCTGAGGCCGTGCCTCGTAATTCAGTAAAACTTAACCATATCGCCGCCTCGCGGCCCTTACCGTCTAGCGGCCCTTGCTACTTTGACCACCAACTGACCAAATCGTGACTTGTGAACTTAGTGTCACTTGTGTAGTGTCCCGTCCCGCTCAGTCAATCGGAGGAATCGAAACGCCAACGGCGTTCGGCCTTAGCCTTGCAACGACTGCTGGAAGACATCGCTCGGTCGAGGCGACCGCTCGCTCAGGTGGGATAGTTTCGGTGAACTTGCCTCATCTTTGCCATCACATAATAAATCGTGTTTTCAACTTGCACAAGTAGGCTTAATAATAAAGAGATGAATCCACATAGCTAAGAAAATAATCCCGATGGGTCAAAATGAGTTAGAACATGGAAAAAAATATCCCACGGTCGGCTTAGAGTTAGTGCACGGTGTGCTTTGAAAATGACACTCGATCCTTCGTCCCGTGGCTTGGGAGATGGAAAGTTGGTTGAGTCAGCAAAGTGATGAACATAGCCTAAGTCATAGGCGTCGCCCGCATGAATGCTTCATAAAGTATGTACGGTCCCGTCGTCCGAGTCTTGGCATAGTCTTGGCTTGCCCCATGAGTTAAGTTGCGTTGCACATCTTGTACCATAAGTCTAGGCACCCAAATGACTTGGTCGTTCAAAGTTGAACGCGTGCACGGCACGCTCCATCGAGGCAAGGCTTGACGCGACCTTTGCTCGTTAAGTTGTAGGCTTGAGTAAGTTAGGCAAAGTTATGTCGGTCGACCTAAGTCATTCGAAGTGCTGTCCCGCTCATTCTGCGATTGTCAGGTTAAATAGTCCCACGATCCCAAGGCCCGTCACATAAAGTATGACTTGGGCGATAGCGTCGCGTAGAACGGAAGTCGGTTTGAGGCACGATGCACTGACCTAGCGTTAAGGCATGAACCCCGGTTGATTGAATGGGTTTTGAAGAAAGGACTATCGAATAGGCATTGAGTTGAATGAAATAATATGGTAACATGGAAAGTATGCTCGCGGCTACAGGTCGCGAGGCCTCGCGGCTATAGGTCGGCGAGGCGGTCTCAGGAGAAAGAAGTATGCTCGCGGCTACAGGTCAGCGAGGCGGTCTCAGGAGAAAAAGGTAGCATGACTGTGTGAGACGTCAGTTTGAGTCGAGTCTTGCATGGTCATGGACAACTTGTCGACAAGGTGAGAGTTTCCCCGTACTGTAACCCGGGGCCTCAGGGTCGATGCGGGCATTGGGAAACAATTAATTTAGTTGTGCTTTTGGCACGGGTTAGGCGGTGACTTGCAGCGGGGCTAGCTACCTTGCGCTGAAAGGGGCACCCGTCTAACAAAAGCTAAAAGGAGTCCACGATGGCTCTAGGAGTCAGTGACCAAATCATATAGATGAGTCGGCATGGCGGCAATCCGCGTGGGTGCCTTTGGATTGAGTTGAGTTGTTGAATGTGGGTACAAGTTAGAATACAAATGTTTGGACTTAAGAATGGATACAACATAGGCGACGTGCTTCGGCACGAGATGTGGCATCGAGTCTAGAGTTGTTGGCATATATGTTGCATAAGTTACTTTGAGTTGTCTTAAGTTTAAGTCAGGAGACGCCGTAAGGCAAAGTCGGTCGAATGACACTCCATCCAAGAAGTCTTGATTGGGTCAGTTGGAGATTGAGGTAGAAAGGGCCGCGAGGCGGCGATATGGTTGAGTCTCATTTGAGTTGCGAGGCACGGCCTCGACTTGGACTTACAGCACGATCACACAGAAATGAGCCTCATCGCGTAGTTGCGTCTCTGATTTTGGCCGAAAGGCAAGCACGACTTAATAGGCTAACGTTGTTCGAGTCGACATTGTTATTACAAGCACGAGATGGTCTAGAGGCACAGAATAGGCCAAGGCGTCAGTCCTAAAACTGATCCTAAGGAAAGAGTAGGAAGACAATACAAAGGGGACTAAGTTGTACAAAAGTAAAGTAAACGTGTTGGTGTTGTATGGGTGGGCGAGGAGCTCATTCCACCAGTACAGTTGAGTACTGACACCCACATAGTTTACATGTACAGGCACAGGTAGAAGCTCGTGGTGCGGAGTTCGCTTGGATGCGTCGAGGCACGGAGTTCCTTGGCAATTCGAAGCGTGCGGCCGCATGGATTAAAGACTTATACGGGACATAATATATGAACATCGCCTTCCGAAGCTTCCGCTGGATCAAGACTTGTAATTGAGAGATGAGAGAGAGCTGAGTGACTTGTAATGTGAGCTTGAGTGAGCTTGAGAGAATTGTAATCTTGGTCTTGCGCCCTTTGCAATCTTTGTTTCAATATCAATAAAGAGCTTCTTTGGATAACTTGTGTTTTGTTTTAAATTTCTGCTGCTATGATTCAATGTCTCTGCATGGGACTTCTGTGTGACGACCCCGTCGCAGCCACTGAAATCGGCCGTTATGGAACCCCCTTGCACGAGCACAATCTAGGCTCGTGCGGCATCACGCCTTAGCGAGGACGATCGCTCCTACGGAAGCGGTGCGTGACATAATGGTATCAGAGCACGGCTTTACGTCCTTGGACTATCGATTGAATTCTTTAACTCGTTTCTGCAAACTCTGTTGCTTCCGCAAAGTTGATATCGTTGGTACGCTCTCTCTCAATTGTCCCACGGGATGTCCATACAATAAGTCTAACTATTTTGTAAAACATAGAAGAACAGTTTTTGATAAGAAACAAAAGATGGTTCACGTAAGCACGGTTGGCTAAGTCGGGCTGGGCATATACACCAAAGTTGCGTCGACCTTAGAAAAGTCGAGTGCGGGAATTGAATTATGTCGGACAAAAATAAGTTGAACTCGATTGAGTAAAGTGAGATGACTATCGATAGGGGTACTATCGAGCGACGATAACGTCGATGCGATATAGATGAGCGTGCTTGGAATTCGAGGAATGGTTCTAACGGGATTTGAAGAAGTGGATTTTGATTTGAATAATAAGTTGAGGATTTGTTGAATGACATCATCCCTGAGTGGTGTATGCGATAGTGTCAGGGATGTCGATCGATTGATTAAGGAAATTGATGTTGTGAATGATTCGAGGGATAATGATCAAACTTGAATTGAATGTCGAGGAGATTATCCAGTCGGACGATAGCATCATTCATACGACTCAGAATTTGTTGCAAACGAAGATCGTCAAGTTACGTATATCGTCGATGGTATTGAGGCATATCAAAGATGATATGCGATAATTCGGGGGTACTCTGACTCGGCAAATGACGATCGTGCAAGTGTTATTGTTCGGTTGGATGCAATACTTAGGATTTTGACCGAGATGAATGTTGGATGAAAATGATTGTGTCTTGATGGTTACGCAGAAAACCACAACGTCGACGATCTTGTCTTGTGCGAGCGCAACTCTAGCCTCGCCCATGCATTGCATCGGGTTTGGGGCGATCGTTTCGCGTGAGCGCTGACATGGTGATTCATGTCGCGGGAATGATCAAACTCGGAAAATCAGGACGCAACAACGTTGATTGTCTCGACTTGTTGGCTTGACGCGAAGGTAAATTCGAGGATTAGTAGGACTCGCGATTGATGATTGAATAAACTTGAGGATAGAGTAAGTCCAATCCGTGCATCGAGAACGAATTAGTCTAGACACAAAACAAGAGTTACGTCCCGATGAGAATGATTATCTCGCGGGAGCGTGCATGGTGATTCGTGCCCACCGTGGATAATCTGACTCGCGTGAGATCGGGGCGCAGCGTATTGTTGAGTCAGATGACCTCGTGATCGAATACGTGAATTGGGATGAATGACTTAGGAAATATGAAATGTGAATTATGGTTTAGAGATGAATCGGGTCTTAGCATGCTTAACTTGGAAGGATTGATAGGCGGATTATGTCGAACGTGTTCGAAGAGATAGTCTATGCAAGATGGTTTGTTGAACGAGCGATATTGATACGTCGTGAAATTTTGTTGAACGTAAGTTGAAGTGGGATGGCTTTGCTGAATGACTCAGACCCCGTGCGACGAAATATTAGGATGTGTGTAGGAAATCAATGCTCGATGTTTAAAAATCGGACTGATGTGAGCTTGGGTAGAAAACCCCGTACTATCAACTTGGTTTGACCTTAGGATGGGGTCAGTGTTGATATCGTTGTTTGGGAACTATGATTCCAATACTGACGGAAAGACATAGCCTAGCAGTTAGGCAGACGTTCCGGTGCGGAGCGATAGGAATGGTGAAGGCACCACTCATGAGGCTCGGTTGACATGCATGTATATCAAGGATACTTGAATGCGTGCACGATCCGACTCGAATGGTGATGGCAGGATTCGCTATCACGAGGCTTGGTTGAAATGCATGTATTTTGGGGACGCCTAAGATATGTGCACGATCTATACTAAGTGATACGTTAAATTCAAGAAAGATTTGAGGAACGAGGAAGTATCGAGGATTTTGAGATCATAAGTTTTGAAGAAAGGATTGAGGGTAGCACGAGCGTGGCTCGGATTTGAGTAAGGCATAAGAGAATTGTGTGCGAGAGTTCTTGAATGTTGAGTAAAGTGATAAGTCGATAAGTATACTCAGTTAGTTTCGAGGACAAAACTTTTTCTGAGTGGTGTATGATGTAGTGCCCCGTCCCGCTCAGTCAATCGGAGGAATCGAAATGCCGACGATGTTCGGCCTTAGCCTTGCAATGGCTGCTGGAAGACATCGCTCGGTCGAGGCGACCGCTCGCTCAGGTGGGATAGTTTCGGTAAACTTGTCTCATCTTTGCCATCACATAATAAATCATGTTTTCAACTTGCACAAGTAGGCTTAATAATAAAAAAGATGAATCCACATAGCTAAGGGAATAATCCCGATGGGTCAAAATGAGTTAGAACATGAAAAAAATGTCCCACGGTCGGCTTAGAGTTGGTGCACGACGTGCTTTGAAAATGACACTCGATCCTTCGTCCCGTGGCTTGAAAGATGGAAAGTTGGTTGAGTTGGCAAAGTTATGAACATAGCCTAAGTCATAGGTGTCGCCCGCATGAATGCTTCATAAAGCATGCACGGTCCAGTCGTCTGAGGCTTGGCATAGTCTTGGCTTGCCCCATGAGTTAAGTTGCATTGCACAGCTTGTGCCATAAGTCTAGGCACCCAAATGACTTGGTCGTTCAAAGTTGAACGCGTGCACGGCACGCTCCATCGAGGCAAGGCTTGACGCGGCCTTTGCTTATTAAGTTGTAGGCTTGAGTAAGTTAGGCAAAGTTATGTCGGTCGACCTAAGTCATTCGAAGTGCTATCCCGCTTATTCTGCGGTTGTCAGGTTAAATAGTCCTACGATCCCAAGGCCCGTCACATAAAGTATGACTTGGGCGATAGCTTCGCGTAGAACGAAAGTTGGTTTGAGCCACGATGCATGGACCTAGCGTTAAGGCATGAACCCCGGTTGATTGAATAGGTTTTGAAGAAAGGACTATCGAATAGGCATTGAGTTGAATGAAATAATATGATAACATGGAAAGTATGCTCGCGGCTACAGGTCGGCGAGGCCTCGTGGCTATAGGTCGGCGAGGCAGTCTCAGGAGAAAGAAGCATGCTCGCGGCTACAGGTCGGCGAGACGGTCTCAAGAGAAAAAAGTAGCATGACTGTGTGAGACGTCAGTTTGAATCGAGTCTTGCATGGTCATGGACAACTTGTCGACAAGGTGAGAGTTTTTCCGCACGGTAACCCGGGGCCTCGGGGCCGATGCGGGCATTGGGAAACAATTAATTTGGCTGTACTTTTGGCACGGGTTAGGCGGGGACTTGCAGCGGGGCTAGCTACCTTACGCTGAAAGGGACACCCGTCTAACAAAAGCTAAGAGGAGTCCACGATGGCTCTAGGAGTCAGTGACCAAATCATATAGATGAGTCGGCATGGCGACAATCCGCGTGGGTGCCTTTGGATTGAGTTGAGTTGTTGAATGTGGATACAAGTTAGAATACAAATGTTTGGACTTAAGAATGGATACAACATAGGCGACGTGCTTCGGCACGAGATATGGCGTCGAGTCTAGAGTTGTCGGCATATATGTTGCATAAGTTACTTTGAGTTGTCTTGAGTTTAAGTCAGGAGACGCCGTAAGGCAAAGTCGGTCGAATGACACTCCGTCCAAGAAGTCTTGATTGGGTCAGTTGGAGATTGAGATAGAAAGGGCCGCGAGTCGGCGATATGGTTGAGTCTCATTTGAGTTGCGAGGCACGGCCTCGACTTGGACTTACAGTACGGTCACGCGGGAATGAGCCTCATCGCGTAGTTGCGTCTCTGATTTAAGCACGACTTGATAGGCTAACGTTGTTCGAGTCGACATTGTTATTACAAGCACGAGATGGTCTAGAGGCACAGAATAGGCCAAGGCGTCAGTCCTAAAACTGATCCTAAGGAAAGAGTAGGAAGACAATACAAAGGGGACTAAGTTGCACAAAAGTAAAGTAAACGTGTTGGTTTTGTATGGGTGGACGAGGAGCTCATTCCACCAGTACAGTTGAGTACTGACACCCACATAGTTTACATGTACAGGCACAGGCAGAAGCTCGTGGCACAAAGTTCGCTTGGATGCGTTGAGGCACGGAGTTCCTTGGCAATTCGAAGCGTGCGGCCGCATGGATTAAAGACTTATACGGAACATAATGTATGGACATCGCCTTCCGAAGCTTCCGCTGGATCAAGACTTGTAATTGAGAGATGAGAGAGAACTGAGTGACTTGTAATGTGAGCTTGAGTGAGCTTGAGAGAATTATAATCTTGGCCTTGCGCCTTTTGCAATCTTTGTTTCAATATCAATAAAGAGCTTCTTTGGATAACTTATGTTTTGTTTTAAATTTCTGCTGCTATGATTCAATGTCTCTGTATGGGACTTCTGTACGACGACCCCGTCACAGCCGCTAAAATCGGCCGTTATGGAACCCGCCTTGCACGAGCGCAATCTAGGCTCGTGTAGCATCACGCCTTAGCGAGGACAATCGCTCCTACGGGAGCGGGGCGTGAAAACTTGACCGACTTGCCTTACGGCATTTCCTGACTTAAACTTGAACAACTCAAACCCAACTTTTGTAACTCATATGTCAACACTTGAGATTCGACGCCACATCTCGCGCTGAAGCACGATGCCTATATTGAAACCCAATCTTAGGCCCAAACTTTGTGTTCTAACTTTACACACCATCAACTCAACTCAATCCAAAGGCATATACGCAGATAGATGCTATTTGTCGACATTTATATGAACTTGGCTACTAGCATCACAAGCTATACCTTGACGTATAGTTTTATTAATCGGGATCCTTTCGACGCAAGTAGCTAGCTCCGTCGCAAGTCCCCGCTTAACCTGTGCCAAAACCTTACGTACGACTATACCCTGTTCCCTTCTAGGCCGAGTCGGCCCCATGGCCCAGGGTTACCGCTCGAGGGTTCATCGCCCTTATCGACAAGTTGTCAAATGACCATGCAAGACTCGACACAAACTGACGTCTCACACAGTCATTCCTCTACCAAAACCAAGACTTCTATCCTTGAGACCCCTCGACGATCCACGGTCGCGAGCATTCCTTCCTTGAGACCCCTCGACGACCCACGATCGTGAGCATTTCCTTCCTTGTTACCCTATCATTGGTTCAACTCATGAATGCCTATTTGATATCCCTTTTCTCAAAACTCACTTTGAATCACTTATAGTCCTTGCCTTAAACATTTAGTCCGTACATCGTGCCTTAAGTCAATCGTGCTCTACGCGACACTCCTGCCCGAGTCGATGGGCCTTGAGATCGTAGGACTACTTAACTTGACAAACCGCGAAGGAGCGGGACAGTGCTTGTAATATCTTAGGTCGACCGGCATAACTTTGTCTAACTTAACTTCGCAACAACTTAACGAGCAAAGGCTGTGTCAAGGTTTGCCTTAACGGATCGTGCCGTACACGCATCCAACTTGAACGACCAAGTCACTCGGGTGCCTAGACTTAGGTCACAAGCCGCTCAACGCAACTTAACTCATGGGCAAGCCAAGGCTATGCCAAGCCTTGGACGGTGGGACCGTGCATGCTTTATGAAGCATTCATGCGGACGACGCCTATGACTTAGGCTACGTTCATACTTCGCCTACTCGACCAACTTTCCTTCTCCCAAGCCACGGGACGAAGGATCGAGTGTCATTTTCAAAGCACGCCGTGCACCAACTCTAAGCTGACCGTTGGACCTTTCCATATTCTAACTCAATTCGACCCGTCGGGAATATTTTCTTTAGCTATGTGGATTCATCTCTTTTATTATTAAGCCTACTTGTGCAAGTTGAAAACATGCGATTTATTATGTGAAGGCTAAGATGAGGCAAGTTTACCGAAACTACCCCACCTGAGCGAGCGGTCGCCTTGACCGAGCGATGTCTTCATGCAGCCGTTGCAAGGCTAACGCCGAACGCCGTCGGCATTTCGATTTCCTCTGATTGACTGAGCGGGACGGGGCACTACACTAGGCGGCTAGTCGGCCGACAAGGCAATAGATGCAGGAAAACAATTTGCAGGAAAAAAACATGATGAAGGAGGAAAGTGAAATCCGACCCGTACCCAAATTGGTTTCAAAACCTATTTGCTCTTCTAAGTTCTAACAACAGTCTCCAGAAGCAGCTTCTGAAGAACGAGTTGGCAACTCTAGAAGGGGAGGGTGGATAGAGTATGTGTAGAATATATATATATATATATATATATATATATATATATATATATATATATATATATATATATATATATATTACTCTATCACAATCAGAATATAATCAGAGAATTAAATGCGGAAATAGTAGAATCAAGAGAGCATACACAAACACAGTCGTTTTAACCTGGTTTTTCTCGTGGAGGACTAGTCCAGGCCTGAGAACTCTAGCTCAGGATTAAATTCACTATTTGTGAAATAGTAGTTACACATCGTACATTTTCTTCAGAAGAGCACGTCAACTTCTTACGAAGATCGCAGTGACGAAGCTTGGAATTTTCCAAACGACTTTCTTGACTCTTGCACAAACTTCTAACTGAATAGTACTGAGCACTTTTAGGCTTAGGAAGCTTGTGGCTAGTAGATGAGAAGGTTAAGGCTTGTATGAGGTATATAGAAAAGAGAGAAAAAGATAATTGGATGATTGAAAATGGTGGAAATGATGGGTTATTTATACTAGTCCAGGAGGACAGAGATCGGCCAGAACTCTGTCCCAAATATTCAAAAATATGGCCGTTGGACAACTTGCAAACAACAAGCCCTAAAAATTAGGGTCCTAAAAATCAGGGGGCAGAGTTCGGCCCAAACTCTGTGTGGGGCAGAGTTTGGCCCGAACTCTGTCTCCTTGCTGACAGAGAGTTCAGATGGGCTTTGTGGGCTAAGTTTGGCTTAGTGGAGCTTTGGGTTTGTTTGGGGATAAGGTTTAAGCCAATAATATCCAGTGTTACTCAGTTTACATTTTGCTAGACTCAATAAATGTAAAATAGTACAGACTCTGAAAACGATTACGTTGCAGGAGAGAGAAGACGTCCGTCTTGCCCTGAGTTCTGTCTTGATGTGTCATATTGAATTATGATAAGTATCATATTGTCAATTTGTCAATATTTGGTTGACTGTGATCCAGTTTGGGTCAACAATCTCTCCCATATTGATAATTAACAAAAATGATATTTGTATATTCAATGTTCATACCTGGACACAAGTTAAAAGGGGTAGACAAGCATAGAATGCAGTAGCTCCTCCGTAATAGTAGCTCCCCCATAAATATAGCTTCTCCATAAACCAATGTGCCGTATCCTGATATACATTATCTCCTCTAAAACACAGATATCACATAATATGATAGAGATATAAATATCAAATAGGTCTCCTCCTTTTGGCATTTATAAAAAATGAACACCAAACAGACAGGCAGAAGACTGTATAAAGGATTAACTGGCAAGCACACAATTTATAGGTCAAAAGAGAATAATATAATAACCGCAGATAAAATCTAAAGATCTACATAAACTAAAAATGTACTCATACAAGAAAATGAAACTACATAAGCGGAAGTCCATAAAGCATAAAACTAAAGAAGATCATCAGCAGTAGCAGCATCAGGTACGAAACCACATCCATCATGGAGCACTAGATGGTCCAGCGGTGTCAGATGGATTGATATCAGAATGACGAGGATCCACAAAAGCTGCATCCAGATCCAGATATCGCATGACCCAGGGGTCGTTGATACGATAACCGGCACGAGATGGATCCCGCTCCATAGGAAGGGGACATGGTGTAACTGATGTCATGTAATAAGTTACTGATGGCACTTATCTACAAAGTGGTACGATAATCTAGCTGGGTCCAGCGGTCATCTTCCAACATGAAGCGATCGCATAACATGGTCTGAATGGACTCGAGAGTAGCAGGTGGCTCTGGCGCAGGTTGCCCAAGAGCAGGTGGATCAGCCTGAGCATCAGACTGGGAATGCTCTGACTCGGCAAGAGACTCAATAGCTGCTAGAAGCCGCCTTGCCTTAGACAGATAGGCAGGAGCTGGAAGGAACTGGCACTCATCAAGAGAAACATTGAACGCACAAAAAATCATTGGCAAATATAGGGTATAGACCAATGATCGAGGTTTCTTCCGTGCACTAATCATCCAGTCCATCATAGTGCGTAAAAAGTTAAAAGGGATATGGAAGTGAAGATGATAAAGTGCAGAGATCTCAAGATAAGATACTTCATCGGTCGATCCCGCTTTGGGCAAGATCGTGGAGAAAATGATACGATGAAGTTCATAGAAATATGGGTTAAGAAATTTAGCAAGTAACTTGCGTGGACGAGTGTTGGGAGTACACAAATCATCCTTAAAACTCTCAAGGGATGATCCATCAGGAAATTGGAACTTGCATGCATCGACAAGTTTCTCCCAAGAATAGGGTTTCGGGATCTCGAGATATTTCGCAAGTTCAAAATTATCAAAAGTGATGTCGATTCCGACGACATGGGAATAGATTCGTGTGTCGTCAAAGGTGAGATTACAGTAAAACATTTGTATAGCATTCAAATATATAAAAGATAATGTAGAAACTAACTCATCTAGACAAAGATCATGGAACAATGAGTCATATCTAAAAAATATTATGAAATTGATTGGATGACCCGCATACACACTCCTTGAACGAAAGTCATTAAACCATTCATTGAAAGCCTCCAATGAAACAAAAATTTGTTCATTGAATGTGTTGGGGTCATGAGGTGGTGGAGGATTAAAAAGTGGATGAATGTGTTGAACATCTTGAGGAGAAGGGTTGGATGAGGAAGCACCCGCGGTTCTAGTCCTCTTTTCCTTATTGAACAATCTAGGTGCCATTGATAATGATAAGAGATAAAAAAATAAGAGAGTATACCTCAAAAGAGTAGTAGAATATGGAAGAGGATAGCCCCAAACATAAGCTCCTTGAATTTTGAGAGTGAAATTTCCAAGAGTTGAGAGAACTAGGGTTAGGGTTTGGAGAGAAATTAGGGTAGAAAGAGTTTGGAGGTGGTAAAGAAGAAGGAGCGAGAGGTTTGGTCGGGTTTATTGAAGAATAGGGCAGTAGGTCGGGTTAAATTACAGCCATTGGATTAGAATCAATGGATGGCTGAGCATCAGGGAGGGTTCTGTGACCAGGGACACAGAGTTCGGCCCGAACTCTGTGTGGGGCAGAGTTCGTCCAAACTCTGTGTGGGGCAGAGTTCGCCCAAACTCTGTGTGGGGCAGAGTTCGGCCCGAACTCTGTGTGGGGCAGAGTTCGGCCCGAACTCTGCCTCCATGGGCACAGAACATAGGACAGTTGAAAAAAATGGCTAAGTGTTGGTTCAAAATGAATGAAATTTGAAAGTTTAAAAAGTGGCAGATTTTTGATAAAAAAGAATAAAATTTAGAAAGTTTTGAATTAACTAAGTTATAAATGCAATTAAACCATATAATAAACAAGGATTTATGACAACGGCCATTACGATGAAACTGCCATCGGGTAGCTGTAGGGGTTGGATCCCAGCTAGCAGTAGTCCGAAGACTACTGTACCATATCGCTTAGGCTTTTACGCCTTATTGTCAGAAGGACCCTTTCGGCTTGTACCTATAGCAAAGTCACCATAAAGATATATGTCATAATTGTTATTTGCGCAGGCCAATTTATTTAATAACCGTTTCATCCAAAATTCCTAATTCACGAAAAAGAAAGTTGAAGCGCTCTTCGGCTAGGGGTTTTTTAAAAAAATCTGCCAGCTGATGTTCAGTGTCAATAAATTCTAAATCTATAGTGCCGTGTTGTTGATGATCACGTAAAAAGTGGTGACAAATTTTAATGTGTTTCATGCGTGAGTGACAATTAGAGTTCTTAGTAAGGTTGATAGCGCTAGTGTTATCACAGAATGTAGGTATGTGCATAAAAGATAAATGATAATCTTCTAGGGTTTGCTTCATCCACAAAATCTGTGTACAACAACGACCTGTAGCTATATACTCAGCTTCGGTTGTATAAAGTACAACAGAGTTTTGTTTCTTGCTAAACCAAGAGACTAAGGCTTTGTCTAACAAATGGCACGTGCCGCTTGTACTTTTACGATCGACTTTGCAACCCGTAAAATCCGTATTCGAATAACCGATAAGGTCGAAGGATGTGGTTTTGGCATACCACAAACCAACTGTAATAGTACCCTTAAGGTATCGAAAGATACGCTTGATGGCAGACATGTATGATTCCTTAGGACTAGCTTGATATCTAGCACATAGATAAACACTAAACATGATATCAGGGCGACTAGCAGTTAGGTAAAGTAAACTACCAATCATACCTTGATACTTACGTTGATCAACAGGTTTGCCGTTTTCATCGGGTTCCAGTTTGGTTGTAGTAGCCATTGGAGTACCAATTGGTTTGACGTTGTCAAGGTCAAACTTATTCAGCATATCCTTTGTATACTTGGACTGGTTGATAAAAGTACCTTGCGAAGTTTGTTTGACTTGCAATCCAAGGAAGTAGTTGAGCTCCCCCATTATGCTCATCTCAAATTCGTTCTGCATACACTTAGCGAAATATTGGCAGAAATTTTTATTAGTAGAACCGAATATTATGTCATCAACATAAATTTGAACTAAAAGAATGGTGTCTTAAATTTTTTTTGATAAAATGTGTAGTGTCAATTTTCCCTTTTGAAAAACTTTTATCTAGTAAAAAATTGCTTAGGTGTTCATACCAAGCTCTGGGGGCTTGTTTGAGTCCATAGAGCGCTTTCTTGAGCTTGAAAACGTGGTCAGAAAATTTATGATTTTCAAAACCAGGGGATTGTCTTACAAAGACTTCCTCTTTAATAAAACCATTCAGAAAAGCACTTTTCACATCCATTTGAAAAAGTTTAAAATTTTGAAAATTTGCAAAGGCACAAAGCATCCGAATAGATTCAAGTCTTGCAACTGGAGCATATGTCTCATCGTAGTCGATACCTTCCTTTTGGTTGTATCCTTGAGCTACTAGACGAGCTTTGTTGCGAGTGACTGTACCATCTTCATTTACTTTGTTACGAAAAACCCATTTAGTACCAATAATCAAATGGTTAGCTGGTTTAGGAACAAGTTCCCAGACATGGCTTCTTTCGAATTGGTTGAGTTCTTCTTGCATAGCGAAAATCCAAAATTCATCATTAAAAGCTTCGAAAACATTTTTAGGCTCAATTTCCGAAATGAAAGCAGTGCTAGCAATAGAATTTCTTAAAGATGATCCAGTACTTACTCCGCGTGATACCTCACCTATTACCAAGTTTTCTGGGTGTGACGGCTTGAACTCGAACTTCTTCGGTAAGTCCTCCAGAGAATTGGTTTCAGGGGTGGTAGTCATCGGCGTGGAAGTTGATGGTTCATCATCGTCGTCGGGGATAGCCGCTGTACTATTTTCCTCATCAAAAGTCATAGTAGTAGATTCTTCTACAATCATTAAGCGTTTGTTGAACACTCTATATCCCTTACTCTTGGCAGCATAGCCAAGAAAAATACTATCGTCAGCTTTGGCATCAAACTTGCCTAAGTTGTCTTTGGTATTTAGGATAAAATAACGACAACCGAACACTCTAAAATAAGAGACATTAGGAGTCCTACCAAACCAAAGCTCATAGGATATTTTCTTCAAAATAGGTCGAATAAGCACCCTATTTAAAACATGGCAAGTTGTACTGACAGCTACTGCCCAAAAATATTTGGAAGTAAAAATTTATTCAACATGGCTCTAGCCATATCGCCAAGAGTTTTATTCTTCCGCTCCACAACACCATTTTGTTGAGGAGTTCTAGGACAAGAAAACTCATGATCAAAACTATTTATTTCGTAAAACTTTTTAAAATCAGAATTTTCAAATTCGCCTCCATGATCACTTCGAATTCGAGTAATCATGTAGCCTTTTTCGTTTTGGACCTTTTTGGCAAAGATTTTGAAAACTGAAATAGTATCGCTTTTGTTTGTAAGGAAAAAATCCCAAGTAAATCTTAAAAAATCATCTACAATAACAAAAACATAGAGTTTTTCACCAAGACTGGCTACTCTACTAGGACCAAATAAGTCTATATATAGTAATTGCAAGGGTCTAGTAGTACTTACAGTGTTTATGGATTTAAATAAAATTTGGTTGTCTTATTCAGTTCACATTCGACACATACCGTGTCCTTCTTGAATGTGATGTCGGACAGACCTCTTACTAGCTTCTTTGTCGATAGCCTGGATATAGTATCCATATTGGCATGACCAAGACGCTGGTGCCATAAAAGTCTTTCATCCTTTGGGCGTAGAGGCATCTTCCTGCACTGTTAGTATATCTAGATAGATAGAAAATATAAATGTTATCTTCTCTTATCCCTTCAAAAGCAATATCTTCAGTTGACCTATCATAAATGTAGCATTTATTCTTTCCAAAGTTAATATCATGTCCATGATCAGCAAGATGACTTATGCTGAGCAGGTTATGCTTTAACTCGATCACTAAGCAGACATCCTTTATTACTGGAGAAGGAGGATAACCAATAGTACCATTACCTATGATATAGCCCTTTAAATTGTTACCGAAGGATACATATCCTTTCCTCTTCATCGATAGTGATGCGAAAAGATTTGTGTCTCCAGTCATATGTCGCGAGCATCCACTATCGAGAATCTACTTGCTTTTAGTTGAAAAAGGAAGGTCCACCTACATCACGAATAGATGTGACCTTTGGTATCCAAGTTCTTGTGGGTCCTGAAATGTTAGTCTTCGGTACCCATGCATATAGATTAATATCAATTAATTTCCTAATTCTACACTGTGGTGAGATATGACCATTTAATCTACAGTATGTGCAAGTAGCATACATATTTGTGTTAGGAGCAGGTTGATAGTGATGTCTATATGCAGTATGTTGACAGTTATGTGAAACAGCAGGATAGTGACTATGTGTAGCAGCAGGATAATAGTTATGACTATGTACAGTAGCAGGATAATAGTTATGAGTAGGTTGAGAATGATGTCTACGTACATGTGGTTTACGTGCTGTATGGGAGTACGTGTGCATATAAGCATGGTTACGTGCTGCATGTGGGTGACGTGTTTTACTATTATGAGTGGTCTGGTGTTTTATGTGTGTTTTGTGACTGTGAAATTGGGTTTGAGGTTGAGCAACCTGTTTCCCCAATCTGATCTCTAATTTCTTAGAGACAACATCCAGTTCATTGTACTTTGCATTCAGACCATCAATCTTAGCAATAGAGATCTTGTGTTTGTTCTTTTCTTCAGCAAGCTCTTTGTTGATTGCTGAGATCTCACGTGTCTGCTTCTCAATAAGTGTTTCGGTATCATGTAAGCTTAATTTAAGCTTGGATACCTGATCAGTGACTTCCATGGGTGGAGTGTCTCTAACATTATCAAGTAAAGAAGAAAGATTATGAATCTCTATTTCATAGCCTTTGATTTTCTTCTTGGCATGCTTATATTTACTAATGACTTTTTTATGATCATTTAGTAAGTCATTAAAAGCATCGCCAAGTTCATCAAATGTAAAGTCATCAAGAGTTTCGTCAGTTACCTTATCGGATGTTGCCATTAGTGTAACACCCAGTTTTCCAGAATGAGGGTAATTTTGAAATTTTGTAATTTTAATTATTAATTATTGATATTTGATTCACATTATGATTTTTAGTGATTTTTAATAATTTTTAAACTATTTAAGAATTGGTTTAAGTCATGACTTATGATTTTGAATGTGCTACTAGTGAAACCTGAGAGACTGCATGACCTAGAGCTTAACCATGTCATTAGCATGATTAATTATCATTTCTAGCCTAGGGGTATTTTGGTCATTTTGACTTATTTGAATTATTTGGTGATTTGTTGAATTGGTGAATTCTAGTTTGACTTTGACTTGTTGAGACCTAGTGGACTAGCCTAGAAGCTAACCCTAGCCATGGTGACCCTAGTCTAGGTTGAGTTAACCTATTTTAGTCATTAGAGAATAGGTTTAGAATGAGGGGATTTGGTTTAGTGAATTTAAGTCATGGCTTATGACTAAATGGTTTAATTGATCATGACTTAAGCCCATGGGCCATTTAGTGAACCCTAACCCTAATTAATGAACCTATGAGCAGCCACATAGGGATCCCCACCCTATTTAAACACTTGTTCATTAGGGCATGCCTCTTTTTATCATTCCTACACTTGGAGAAAAGAAAGGTAAGTTTTCCCCTTCCAAAAAAATCCCATTTTATTTATTTGATCCCCTTTTTCATCCTAATCTTTTGCATTGGGTTCTAAATTGAGTTTATGGACTGTTGGTGGAGAGCCATTTCAGTTTTGGATCCATTTGGAGCTTTTGGCCATCAAGAGGAACACCCCCCATTTGGAGCTTTCTTGCAATTTTGCACCTATAGGTAAAACTCCTCAAATTGATTTAAATTCCTGTTTTCTTTGCATTTAGGGCTAGATCTAGGAGTCCCCTAGGTGTCCCTGAAATTTAGGTAAATTTCGTGTCCGTTTGGTGTCCGTATCGGACACGTGTCGTATGGTATGTTAGGTGTTCGACGAAATGCCTCAATGGATTGAATGCTAATGTTTTTCAAAACAAATTATATATTTGGATAGCTCTTGATGTGTACATTAATTATGTTGATCACTGAGTTGGTTTTTATGTACTTTTCGTGTCCAAATCGGACACGTACCGCACGTACGACACTGTACACTGGCCTCGTGCGGCTGTCCTGCTGCACGAGTGTCCTAGCGGACACGACACAGCACCCCGACACATGAAATTTGGTGTGTGGGTGCGGGCACTGACTGAGAGGACCCCCACAAAATTTCGTGGGTCCTCGTTGTCTGTGCACGAAGGAAACAAGGCTGCACTGTCTCGTGCCTGCTCGTGCATGCTGTGCGTGTCCCCTTCATTTTGGGGCTGACACAGGACACGATACTCCACCAGGACACGTGTAATTTGGTGAGAAGATGGGTCCCATATCTGACTCGACCCTCACCAAGTTTCGTGGCACTTGGTTGTGAGTCGAGGAAGTTCTCGCGCTCGTATCGAATTGACCTGACACGCGCACACACGATTTCAAGCCCACTGATACGGCTTTGAAACTAGGACACGACACATCTAGGGGTTCATGCAGGCACTTGGACACGTCCCCCTAGTCTAGGTGAACACGTGTGTACGGCCACGTGTCTCCACGTGGCCTGTGTCGTGAGTTGGACACACGTGCACGCGTGCACGAGGACTGAATTTCCTGTTTTCTGAACACAGTTTCGATTTGGTTTTAGACACTGCTGTGTCCAATTCTTGGACACGATTATCGTCCAGGGACACGAGCACACACTGAGCATTGTTACCAAACAATAGTTTGGGTTACCTAGGAGTTCTCGAGTTGGTTTTTGATTTCATCTTGGGGTTCGGCTAAATGGTTTTTGGTATCAGTTATTTGATAGTTCTCAGGTTTCAAATAAGATTAGTAATTTTTAATCATGATAACTGTAGTGTTCCTGCCTACATTATGTTTTTTTTTCAAATCTTTTATATGTATGTTGATGTTTATTCATGTTTGGGTTATGGGAGAAAGGTTGTGTTGAATTGGGATTTCGAATTCAAGGTACAAGGCTGTGAACTGATGAGTTCACTGATAAACCCTTGACTGATTTTTATTGATGATTTATTTGCTAAATATATAACCCCACATGATTGTTAGTATGTGTAAATGAAATATTTCGATCCAATTTGGCTTTTGAGTTAAGAATGGGGTTTTTGAACATTGAGATGGGTTTGAATGAATAACTGATTTGGGTGTTCAGTTTTTTTTAAAATCTGAGAGTTCATTCCCCTTTTAAACAAATTCTTCCTATTTAAGTGTCATGTATATTCACCCACATGTGAATTAGACTCTTACAAGACTATTATTTGAATTGATGGTTAAGCCTTGTGTTGAGATTGGACTGTCATTGCACAAATCTGAGATCACATATGCTCACTCAATTCATTTATACACACATGACACATGTTGACACAGCCACTTGACACTAGTTCAATATTGACATGCTTGCACACATATCTGTCATACTTCACATTGGACACTGTGACACTTTGTTTCACCACTCACTGACACATACTGTTCTCTGTGTTCCCAGTTTGGTATTAGGAATGTGGGAGGTCTGTTATAGAGTACCTGTTAGATAGGTTTGGTTAAGAGCTCAGTTTTCAGAGTTTTGGGTTAAACCCTTGGTAAACAATCAGGTACAGTCCCTTTTACTTTATATATATATTAGTATGTGTTACTTGTATAATAGGATATGTATGTGTGAGTATTTGGGGGTCTGTGGTTGTTCTAGAGAGGGGATGGCTCAAGCTTGCTGCAGCAATAGGCTGCAGTTGAGTAGGCCATGTAGGCTATGGATTTGGGTCGTTGATTTGAGAGAGAGTTAGTGGTGTGTGTGTTGAGCTTGGGGCTGGCCTAATATGCAAATGCAGCAGTAGAGCAGCAGCATTGCTCTGCAAGCAGCAGGACATGCAGCCTCAGAGCATGCAACAACATCCTTAGCTAATGCAGAGCTTGCCAATGCAGCAGCAACAAGCCAAGTGGTTTGCAATTGCGGCAAAGGCAATAGCAGCAGTAGCAGGAGCCTACTGCCTTGTGTTGGTACTAGTATAGGATATATGGGAGTTAGGGCTTTGGGCCAGTGGTACGAAACTAAAGGATTTGGGTTTAGTGTATGGGGATTTTGTAGGATTAAGGTTAGTTCTTGTTAGAGAATTTAATAAGTTAGTAGGCTAGCATGTTAGGATATTAGTGTTAGAAAATTGAGTTGTAGCAATTAGTGTAGCAATTAGTTTAGTTAGGTGAGTTGGGTTAGGATATGAACAGCAGGATGTTAGATAGGAAGTTAGTGTATCCTTAGAGTGTGTGTGTGGTATAGGATATATCTATATGTATTGTATTGGTATTTACCTATTAGCCTAGCAAGATGTTTAGCCTATAGTCTAAGGTTGATATAGGATTTACCTAAAGGTCTAGGATAGTGCTACCTAGAATAGAGTGGTATATTATATATAGGTACATACATGTATAGGATAATGTAGGGCTTGTGAATGACTAGGGTTTGAGTCAATATTGTATAGAAATATGGGGTACTTGATATATGAGTTAGAATATAGGATTAGTTAAATGTAGGATTATGGTTAACTTATGTGAATAGCTTTATTATAGAGTTTGACTAGATGTTGACTTGGGTTGACCCGAAGTTGACCAAGTTTGACTTGGGCCTAGTTTGACCTAGACAGTTGACCAGGTTTGACTTAGAGTTGACTTTGACCTAGATTGACCTAGAAATCATGTAGATTGCATCATAACTATCATTTGCCTTGTTTTAAACACATTATAACCTGTACTGTTCTATTTAGGACACTGTGACTCCGGTGCAGACATCTGACATTATACTACTCTTTTCAGAGTATCAGGCGAGTACATTCTCTGATAGTTCTCTCATTTATTTGCCAGTTACTGTATTTTAGTTCTATTTAGTTTTATGTGATTCTCTGATACCACACGTATGGATATTCTGGATTCATGTATGCGACACACTCACCATATTATCTGGCCTCTATTACTGGAATCACTGGAATCATTCCGAAATCTATTTCTGGAATCATCATATTTTGGCTGGACTCATCTCGATTTTCGTGTCGAATTCTGGATTCATTTGTATTGCGGGGCGGGAAAATATTGAGTAAGACATGTAGACATACCCCAAATCTGGAATCTCCAACTGGAATCTACTGGAAGCATAGCCATCTCTCGTCTGATCAGTGAGAGGTGTGCCTGATTACCCACAGCCGTTTACATGTCGATCTCGGTATTTTAAAACACACTATTAGATTAGCTGGACTCACCTAGATTCTTGATCACTACCTAGAATCATCTGGTACTAGATTCATCTTGTATTAGATTCATCCCGTACTGGAATTACAGCAGTTTACACTTGTTTTATATTTACTGTCTGGACTCATTATGTTACTTAGTTCAGCTAGATTTATTTTACAGTCTTCATTGCCATCATTCTTCTCTTGTTTAGTTACTTACTTTCCTTGTATCTTACTGTTTCTCCATACCATCACCTGTATATAAACTGCCATATTCATCAATAAAACTGTCTATAACTGCTTTATAGTTCCCTGTCTTTTACTTAGGTTTTCTTGATGAGTTGTACTCGTTCCTGTCCTGACTGGACCTGTTGAAAATTTTACAGATGACTGCCCTGGAGACTCATGCCCTACATATTACTGTGGAGATGGTTTAGCTACCTTTGGCCCCGACACTCAGGAGTGATCGGGATTTAGTTTAGTAGACTTGCATTTATTTTTCATTTAGAGCTTGTTGTATAGAATTGAGACTTGAGATGTATTTGAGATTATTCAGATGTTGTTATTATTTCAGTATTTATTTTTGTCTTCAAATTCTTAGTTACAATTCTGTGTTTCTTATCGTACTTAGACTGTGATTGAGATACACCATATCTTATACTTGTCCTCCGTTCGGAGTTGATCATGATGAGTACATTATATACTGCATGAGTTGATGGTTAGTTAGAGACTTAGAACAACGTTCTACCGCCGACACTGTGACGTAGGCTGGGCGCTGTTACGTACTCGTACCCTCACAGTGGGTGCGGGTCGTGACAATTAGGCAGACATTAGCTGTAGTGCCCCGTCCCGCGAAGTCAATCGGAGGAATCAAAATGTCGACGGCGTTCGAACTTGGCCTTACAACGGCGACTCGAAGATATCGCTCAGGTGGGGTAGTTTCGGTGAACTTGCCTCATCTCAGCCTTCACTTAATAATTCGTGTGTTTTCAACTTGCACAAGTAGGTTTAATAATAAAAGAGACGAATTCACATAGCTAAAGGGAATTATCCCGACGGATCGAATCGAGTTTAGAACATGGAAAATGTCCTACGGTCTGATTTGAGTTGGTGCTCAGCGTGCTTTAAAAATGACACTCGGTCCTTCATCCCGTGGCTTGGGAGAAGGAAAGTTGGTATTCGACACAAACGATGAGTTAGCCTAAGTGAATAGGCGTCGCCCGTGTAAATGCTCTATAAAGCATGCACGTTTCCTCTGCGCAAGGCTTGGCATAGCCTTGGCTCGTCCCTCGGGTTAAGTTGTAGGCTTGAGTAGGTTAGGCAAAGTTATGCCGATCGACCTAAGTCATTCCAAGTGCCGTCTCGTACTTTCTGCGGTTGTCAAGTTAAATAGTCCCACGATCTCAAGGTCCGTCATATAACGTATGACTTGGGTGATAGCGTCGCATGGTACGGAAGTCAGTTAAAGGCACGAGCCACGGTTGGCACGAAGTAAAGTTAGCCACGGTCCATGGCACTTAAGGAATACGTTTTGTTCAAGTTAAGTTGGAAGGCTATGTAGTAGTCGTTCCCTCGAGTTCAAAGAAGTTTGAGGCGGTCCCTCGGTTGGGAGTCTCGCGTTCCTATCCACGTTAAGATGTTCGAGGCGGTCCCTCGGTTGGGAATCTCGCGTTTCTATCCACGTTAAGAAGTTCGAGGCGGTCCCTCGGTTGGGAGTCTCGCGGTCCCAATGCACGTAATGCAAAGGGTGGTTCATGCACGAGTTGCTAAGTATAGTTCCAGTCGTACCACAAATTAGGCCATGCATTTACGTGAGTCTAGACGTCTCGTAGGTGCGTGGTCATTGGTCACCTTGTCGACAAGGATTTCTGCCTAGACTGGTTATACGCCGGGGCACCGGGCCCAGTCGTCCTAGGAGGTAGACGTTATAGCAGCGCATGCTTTTATTGCGTGGGTAGTCGAGGGCTTTCAATGGGGCTCGCTACCTGCGCTGAAGGACCCGCCGCCTACCCGAGCTATGTCCGCGATGGCTTGTCATGCCAGTGGCCTTTCATATAGATAATTGGCGTGCTAAGCGACGAATCCGCATGCACGATGTCGGACATAACAAAGGAAGTGTAAGCACGGTATGCGTTTAATGGTGAAATGTGTGCTCGGTTGCACCCAAAGTACTATAAAGTCTACGATTCGGCTATACGTAAAGACACGTGCTTCGGCACGAGATATGGCATCGTACTTGAGTTCTCAATACCGGTTCCACAAGTTTGGTTAGTTGTTGCACGTTAAGTCGAGAAGGGCCGTAAGGCGAGTTTGGATAAGTCGGGTTACGCTACGAGGCACGACCTCGATGTTTGAGGCACGGGCAAGTATTCGATACGACCTAGTCGTTACGTCCAAGAGTATGGTACGAAAGACAACTATGAGTCTGTACGTTAACAATGGAAGCACGAGAAAGGTCTAGAGTCAAAGTGTGAGTACGTTATCAGTGCAAGGCACGGTGATGGTCTAGAGACACAAAATAGACCAAGGCGTCGGTCCTAAAATCGATCCTAAGGCAAGACTAGAAAGACAATCGTAAAGGGGCTTGTATTGCACAAAGTAAAATAAACGTATCGGTTTTGTATGGGTGGGCGAGGAGCTCACTCCACCAGTACAGTTGAGTACTGACACCCACACAGTGTTTATGTGCAGGCACAGGTAGAAGCTCGTGGTGCGGGGCTCGCTTGGATGCGTCGAGGCACGGAGTTCCTTGGCGATTCAAAGCGTGCGGCCGCGTGAAGACCAGACTTATACGAGACATAATGTATGGGCATCGCCATCCAAAGCTTCTGCTGGATTCAAGTATTGTATCGAGAGATGAGAGAGAGAGCAGAGTGATTTGTAATGTGAGACGAGTGGATTTGAGTGATTGTAATCTCGGCCTTGCGCCCCCAATGTAACCGTTGTTTCGATATCAATAAAGAGCTTCTTTTGCATAACTTGTGTTTCATTATAAATTTATGCTGCGTGTTTAATATTTTTGCTTGGGACTTCTGTGCGACGACCCCATCGCCGCCGATGTAATCGGCCGTTATGGAACTGCCTTGCACGAGCGCAATCTAGGCTCGTACGGCATCACGCCTTAGCGAGGACGATCGCTTCTATGGGAGCGGGGCGTGACATTAGCAGTGTCTCGAGGAGAGTCATCTTCTTCTTCAGAATTACTGGCTTCTCTTTCATGCCAAATACTAGTGTTGGCGTACTTTCGTGAAGAGGGCTTCTTGTAGGGCTTCTCATATCTGCTACCTTTATTTGCAAAGGGACAGTCCTTTCGAACATGTCCAGTCTTTTTACAGCCGTAGCAAGTTGGTTCTTCCTCGTCGTCTTCTTGTTGTTCCTTCTTTCTTCGATTGAAATGAAAGAAATTCTTAAAGTTGCGGACTGTAAGAGCTTGATCATCATCTTCAGAGTCGTTGTCATCAGTGTCTTTAGTAACAGTTTTTCGACGATGTGCTCTTAGGGCAATTTCTTTCGTCTTTGGAGCCGTCTCTTCAAAGTCTTTAAGATCGAGCTCATGCGTCATCAACTTTCCCATGAGAGTTTCCAGCGTCATAATGGTGAGATCATTTCCTTCTATTATTGTCGTGACTTTGGGATTCCAGACCTTCGGTAGTTGTAGGTCCTAAAAATCAAGTTGCACCCATCAAAAAAGCAATAAAAATCAAATTGTGCACCCTTCAAATGAACTGCACAGGAGATAGACTGCGCAACAAATCAACTGCGCGAGGCCAAACCGCGCTAACATCCAGGCGCACAATGCTGACATGGCAACGTCATCATTACCTGACACAAAATCAGATTTTCTGACAACTGACAGCCCAAAAAGCGAGGAGTCTGTTCGTTTCTTGAGCCGTGCCGCATTCTAGGACAGCTGTTAGCGCGGTCCAGCTGTCAACTCCCAGCGCAGTCTGCCAGCCCAATTGAAGCGCAGTCTGCCAGATCCTCTTCAGCGGAGTTCGATTCCAGTGCAGTCTGGAGCTAGCGTAGTTCAAGTGGCGTAATCCATCAAGATAACTGACATTTTATACGTGGTCTACATGCCATCAATTGCTTACCACGTGGCAACCATCTGTACACGACCATGCGTATTTCAATCAAACGATGCCACGTGTCTAATACAGTTGGCCCACGATCGAGTAACTGCCAGCACAACTGTCCACGATCGAGTAACTGCCAGCGCAACTGGTAGTCTGCGCAGTCCAGTGCCTGTGCAATCCAGCCTACGCAATCCAGAAATAACTAATAATTAGTTATTTTCCAGAACTCTATAAATAGAGTTTCAAGTCCTTCATTATCAAGATCAGATCATTCAAGATCATTAGAGAGATCATGAGTTATTGCCAAAGTGCTGCTACATTCTTCAGAGGCTACCGTCTTCAAAGTTCACATCGTCCAAAGGATAAAGCGATCGTCTTCAGATCGGATTCCTATAGTTGTACTTTCCCAGAATTCAATTCTAATCTTCTTACAAAGTTTGTGAAATAAAAAGAACTTTTGTTTTTGCAAACAAAATGGCGACTCTTCTGGGGATAAGATGAGAGGACTTCTCCTCCGACGAGGAAGTGACAACTCAATGTTATGTTGCGTCTATCGGAAAGACGCAGAAGACGCTGGTTGTGAAGATCAACCAGACTGCCTATGAGGCGATGATCAACACTGGGGATACTCGTCGTACTACAACCTCTGCCAAGAGCAAGGTTCGTTCAATATGGAATCCAAAGTTCTTTGCGCAATCATCTGCGCAACTTGCTGTCTCTGCTACCAAGGAGCCAGTAGCCTCAACTGTCCATGCGCAACTCCCTCTCTCTTCTGCCAAGACGTAAACCACTTCCTATGCTGCTTTGGCAAAGTGCAAAACTCCTCTTCCTCTGGTGCAGTTGGCTGCAACTTCACCTGCACAATCTACTGAAGTCAGGACTCCTACTGCGTAAACTACAGTTTCTGTGACCAGAAGGCCATATGTCAAAGCTTTCCATGCGCAATCAGCCAATGCGCCTATTGTCACTTCAACCTCTGCGCAAGCTATTCCAGCGCAGTCTAATAGAGATAGCCCTTTGGCTAATCTCCCTTCTTCTCACAGCAAGAGGAAAAACTCTGCTCCTCTTCCCAAGCACCCTGTTGCTCTAGCGCAATCCACTGGGGGTAGTCTGTTGACTATTTCTCCTCCTCCTCAGAACAAAAGAAAAGACCCGTTGGTCTTTTCTCAAACTTCTTCGTTCCATGACTTGGAAGACAACAGAGGGAAACACTCTTTAGCCAACCCTTTCTCACAAAACAAGGGAAAATGTCCTTTGGTCTTTTCTCAGTCTTCCTCAATTTTTACCTCGGAAGATTAATCTGAACGTGCCTCGGCACCAATCAGTGCAAGAATTCTCTCAAACAAGAGTCCTTCTCTCCCTGCCAAAGAGAAATATACGGATCAAAGAGGTATTTTACCTACTCCGGTAGCGAAACTCCAAGATCTCCCTACTCTCCAGATGTCCCGCTCAAAGCAGGGAAAATTACTAGTATCTCAGATAGAAACCCCTGGGGGTGAGTTTGCTGATCTACGGGATTATCTCAATAGACCTCGATCTACATCAACTTCGGCGAAACGCAAGCATCTAATGCCAAAAATGAACCTGCATCAGAGGTAAACTTCCAGGATGAAAAATCCTGACACCTATGCCAATGAAGTGAGTACTTCTCTATATACTCATGGAACAAAACATCTGAAGAACCGAAACCATGTTCCGAATGTTGTCAAAGAGCATAACCCTCAAACTTCTTCTCGTCTCGTCATTGTTCCTGATCTCTGAGAACACCTCAAACAAAAATGGGACAATATCTCAACTCCTCAAGTTCAAGCACTTGAACACCATTGTAATCACAAGGTTGTCATCCAGTGCTGTTGCCAGACAACAAAATGATCTGTCTTCGATCGTCTGAATTTTGCAACTTCTGAACCAATGTCAGAAGACGAAGACGAAGTGTTGTATGCTTCCGTCAACATGGCTTCTCGAGACACTGGGGTTAGAAAGTGCTCCAAACACGGCAAGCGCCGTAAACCCAGCCAGCGGTACTTAGATTTACTCCAAGAATCTTCTGAAGGAGTATTCCAACATACCCGATCCCGAAGTCGAGACACAATCGGTCAAAGGAATCTTCTCCAAGATCCTTCTGGTCACTTCTCTCTTTCTCACTCAGAAGATGATTCCTTCTCTGATTATGATGCATATAGCGAAAGTTCTGAACAGATAGTGTCTTCTACTGTACCTAGATAAGTGACAGCATACGTTGTCACTGAAGACCCAGATGCTTCTAGTTCAGCAAATCAAGAACAATGAATTGCTGCACTGGTGGACAAGCTGAAGACCATGGCTGAAATAGTCGTAAGTATGCATTCTATCATCGTGGCCCAACATACAGTACCACCGACCGCACCTGCTGTAAATCCTAAGATTATAGCATCGTCGGTGCCTAGCAATATAGGGCTGGGGGTAGTATCTCCTCAAATATCCCCTGTACAAGTTCAACCCACACCCAGTCAGTCAGGAGCTGGGGGTAGTGCTTACCATGCTGTTCCTTTCCCTAACACTATAATTCAGCCAGCTCCTTCTGCATCATCGGAGGATGCTAATGAAGCTGTTAAACTCTTGTGCACTCAATTCGAGGCCTTTAAAGAGAAGGACAATTTACAGAGATTGGGGATCAAACAGCCCTATCCGGTTGAATGAAATGAAGTCCTATTCCCTCCAAAGTACAAAATTCCCACAATTTTGCTATTTGACGACAGCACTTCTCCGAGTCAGTTTATTAACTACTTTGAGGTAATGACCGTTCAACTTCAGTCAAATGACGCTCTTCTTACCAGGGTATTCGTCGGCTGTTTAGCCGGTATAGCATTCGATTGGTACAGAAGCTTGCCTGATGGCTGTATCACTTCTTTCTCGGATCTTAAACAAATCTTCTTGGAGCGATTCTACGAGAGAATCAACGATATGACCATGTCGGCCCTCAACAAGATCAAACAAAGACATAATGAAACCGCTGAGAGTTTCATCGAAAGGTTCCGCCGAGAAGCATTAAAGATGCCTCCTGGAACTCCGGCTGCTGTCACTATAGATACCTGCAAGGCAAATCTTTTGCCTATTATCAGCATGTGGACAGGGTCAACTCAATTTCAAGACTGGCCACCATTCATTGTCAATGCTAAAGCAGCTGAAGTTAGCGCTGACAAGTTCAAGCAGCTGGGGGTACACATGTCTAACCCCGACCGCGATGAACACCCTACATCTAGTAGCGGTAATCGCCAGAACAACCGCAAGGGTAAAGAGACTTTGAACATCAATTTGAAGAGCAAAGAATCTCTGGCTGTCAATGTGGCTCCACTTACGTCTGCTTCTACTCCTTCTGCCCCTCCACCAAGGGAACCTCGTCCGAAAGTAGAGTACTCATTTGACGAGAATGACACCGTGAGCATCTTTGATTGTTTAATCAAAAACAATAAACTCCAACTCCCAGACCCGAAGAAGCCTGATGAGGTCGGTAAGACTAATCATCCCAAATATTGTATTTATCACAGGTTCATTGGGCATCCCACTCGAGCATGTTACGTGCTCAAATGTAAAATTCAAGAGCTAGTCAATGCTGGTGTTGTCACTCTTCAACAAGATGAGAAGACTATTACCGCGAACATGGTCTCAGTACAGTTTGGTAACTTCCCTCCATAGATGGTATAGCATGGTGTCATCCCTATCCCAAAGGCCACTCTTGAGATCGAGAATCTCCCTCCTCCACGGAGTGAAGGTCTCGTCCCCTTATCCCTCGATAATGGTGAGATTATGTGGATTCACCCTGATCTTGCTTCAGAGTTTAAAGTTTCCTCTTCCTCTAAGAAGAAACAACGCTCCAAGGGCGGAATAAAGATCTGCGATATGGTATCTTTTGACCCCATAGTTGAAGAGAAAATCCTATTGGGTACCAGATCAGGAAAAGCCTATCTACGGGAGTATCCCGAAACTCAAGAAAACCCTGCTTCTTCTTCTGAGTCTGCTCCAGTGCAACCTGTCTCTACAGAGGGTATCCCTTCTGCATCCTCACCGATTGTAGAACCTATTCCTCCCAAGCCAAAAGCAGCTGACAAAGGCAAACAACAAGTCTGCTTCGACAAACCTTTGAAGAAGTCATCTCCTTCTAGACTTGAGAAGCCATATAACTTTGATATCTTGGCTCAACTAGCCAATACACCGGCCAGGCTGTCAATCTTCGAGCTCTTGTGCCTTTCTAAAGAGACTCGAGAAACTTTGAGTGAAGCTCTAATGCAGGCAGAAACTTGCCTAACCCTTCTGAAGAAACCAAAAGCAGAGCATGTCTCTTGCCTCCATTGTCACAGTGTGTTGGAATTAATTCCAAATATTACCTTCGCACAGGATGATATGCTGATGGAAGACAATAGGCATGATCGTCCTCTATACTATACAGGATATGTTAATTCGATGAAAGTTGATCGTATTCTGATAGATCCAGGGTCAGCACTCAGCATCATGCCGAAGACAATGCTAGATGCACTGAAGATCCCAGTACATAGTCTTTCTGGCACAATCACCACCATCTTGGGGTTTAACCAGGAAAGAAGTGAGCCTCTGGGCAAGATTCACCTAAAACTTCAAATAGGCAGTCTCCGTACAAAGGTGACCTTCTACATCATAGACAACCATGGTTGTTCTTACAATGCTCTTTTGGGGAGACCATTTCTTCATGAACACAACATTGTTCCCTCGACTCTCTATCAGTATTTCAAATACGTTGATGACAATGGAGAAGTTCAAAAAGAGGTTGCGGATCTCTACCCTTTCAAAGGTGTCGAAGCATATTGTAACGATGCTCGCATGTATAAGGATGATTTCATGAAGGTAGTACTGGCTCTGAACACTGAAGAAGAACAAGAAGCAGTGCCCAATGACATCCTCATCATACCTGTTAAAGGATGTGTTTCTCATCTTTGGTCCTCCAAATCATTGGCTATTCACTTGCCAGTCCAGAAGCAACCAACTGATGGTGGTCAAAATCAAAGGGAGCTCATCTCTTCTGAGCCACTTGTTATTGATTTATGTCATAACAAGGATAAAAGGCAGCTCACCTCTTCTGAGTCACTTGTTATTTATTTATCTCGTAACAAGGATAAAAGGGAGCTCACCTCCTCTGAGCCACTTGTTATCGACCTCCGTCGCAACAAGTCCAATCCTCCTCCACGTTATTCTTCTCCCCCTCTTGTAATCAATCTGACCAAGCCTGCTAAGGCTAAAGGTCCTGTTGTAAATACAGATGTACAAATCAATGAAAAAGCATCTCCTTTCCAGTATACTGATGTCATGCTAAGTGATATTTGGATATGTTAGATAGCTTTCAGTCATTTACAATGGGAGTTGTACAGTCTCTTCAAACAAAGGTCTTACTCGAACACCCAGATGATTCATACTTTGTTGTCCCTTCTCGAAAAAGAGGCAAAATTCTAATACTTTTTAGTAAAGGACCAGAACAAAAATTTAGCTATACGGATGATAGCAAAAGTAACGATACAGGACGTCTCCAACTTCGTCGTTATAGTCAACAATCAAAAGATATTATCCGAAAAATGGGTTATGACTTCAAGAATGGCCTCAACTATGGTAAAGGTAGAATAACTCCTATCCGTACGGTTGTTTCAAAAGGAAAATCAGAGATATACTATAGCAGGACAAAAAGAGGTCTCGGATATGCTTCACCTCCAGTCTTATCTCCAGAAGTCTCCGAATCCGATAGTGAGGGGCGCTCTAACTCTTCTGATTTCAGATCATGGGACTCTGACAACAACATTGGTTAGGTTCATCGGCTGATCGTATCTTCTAACATGGTCTCCGCCGAACTTCCAGAAGATTGTGACAAAGATATAGAAGAAAGTCCTGAAACAGATCCTTGGGCTCAACGAATGGATACCCAATGGGAACTCCGATTTGAACAACGAGAACCTCCTTCCGAAGATCAATTAGTTCAAATTAACGTAGGAGAAAGTGGGTCGCCTCGTCCAATATTCATCAGCAAGAACCTTCCAGAGGCAGATGAGCAATAATTAATTCTTCTTATTCGAGAATATATTGATGTCTTTGCTTGGAGTTATGAAGACATGCCAGGTTTAGATCCCAAAATTGCTACTCACAAATTGAATATCTTGTCGAATGCAAAGCTAGTCAAACAACTTCAAAGGCGATTCAAGCCAGAAATGATGGACGCTATTGATGATGAAATCAAAAAGCTTATAGCTTGTGGCTTTATTCGAGATGAACAACATCCAGATTGGGTAGACAACGTCGTTCCAGTCCTAAAGAAAATCGACAAAGTTCGAGTTTGTATTGACTTTCGGAAGCTTAATGAAGCCTGTCCAAAAGATGAGTTTCCTCTCCCTATTACGGACGTCATGATTGACAACACCTGTGGGTTCGAACGAATATCCTTCATGGATGGATTCTCTGGGTACAATCAGATTCGGATGAATCCTGAAGATGAAAAACACACTTCTTTCCGTACTCCTCGCGGAGTCTACTGCTATACCGTAATGCCATTTGGTCTCAAGAACGCGGGTGCAACTTACCAACGAGCTATGAGTACCATTTTACGAGATCATCTTTGTAAGACTGTTGAATGTTATGTCGACGATATTGCCATCAAAAGTCGTCTAAAGGAAGATCACATCCAAGACTTAAGAACAATCTTCAATCTGATGTGCCAACATCAACTCAAAATGAATCCCACCAAGTCATTCTTGGGTGTCTCTAGTGGCAAATTTCTCGGCTTCGTCATTACCTCTAAAGGTATACACGTGGATCCCGAGAAGATCAAAGCCATTCAAGAGATGCGTCCTCCACGCAACATAAAAGACCTACGAGGATTCCAGGGTCGACTTGTGTACATCATGAGGTTCATTTCGAATCTGTCTGGACGTTGCAGACCATTTACTCAGCTAATGAAGAAGGGTGTATCTTTTATTTGGACCGAAGAATGTCAATGAGCACTTGACGACATAAAATGATATCTCATGAACCCACCAGTCTTGGTGCCACCGATCTCAGACATACCATTCTTAATGTATGTCCGTGCTATGGACCATTCATTGGGTGCTTTACTTGCCCAAAAGAACAAAGAAGGTCATGAACAGGCCATCTATTATCTCAGTCGTACTATGATTGGTGTCGAACACCGTTATAGTCCGGTCGAAAAAGAATGCTTAGCTCTTATGTTTTGTAACGCCCCAATCCCAAAATATGTAGAACCAAGTACGTAGACATGCCAGCTGTATACATACGAAATACATGGACCTCGTATGTATACATAAGCTGTAAATATAGTAATCCAAGACAACTAAATCTCATCCACAATGAAAGGAATAAAAATATAAAAATTAACTTGAATATTTATGATACAATCGTTGGGCGGAGACAAAGTCCACTACCAACTAATTTAATTAGAGAAGAAATATACAAAAAAAATGATTGGTCGAGCGAAGCAATGACAAGTCCAAAAGCAGTCATCACGAAGGAAGGAATGGCCTTAGCTAGAGCACCTGCAAGAAATCACGAAAATACACCTGGAGAGATCACCAGGTCCTCAGAGGGACGTAACAAGACACATAATATCATGCCGATAAACTGAATAATAAGCTCAACAGAAAAGTATGCATGAGTAAAGGTTCCTAACCATTCTATGTGATATGCACTTCAGAGGACAACGTTCTTCGCAGGGGCTGTAACAGATTTACGCAAGCAAGTAATAGAGAGTGGCCGTCAAGTAGCGCTCATCCGAGACACTATCGGCCTGGGCAGAAGGTAGTGCTCATGAGAGTCACCCTCGGCCCAAAATGTGTGTAAAAATAAATGTAGCCCCTATGCTAATAACTGTCCCCTCCCTCCAATGATACTATACATGTGTCGACTCCACGACACTGTTTAATCCTTAACAACTGCCAAGTCTTCTACACAAATCTATTAGCAGTTATATCCTAACGCACGTCCTGTACGCACCAATGATCAGTCAGCACGCAAGTTCGCATCTATATGCGACTCACAACTCACACACAATCCGTGGCACAATGTGACAGTTTATGAGATGCACTAAAGATATGGTGGTCCCTTAACTCTAAGCCAATTGCATATAGTATAATAATTTGCATATATATAATTTTGAAAGAACAACATAAAGAAAAAGCATGTACGATATTGAGCAAGAAATCAAACAGTAAGGGCAAGGTGTCTTGCCTGAAGTTATGTGCAAAAGGGAATAATCCAGTAGCTCGAACCGGCAAAATAAACAAAGCAAGAAAAGCCAAATCCTGCAGATGACTCCGGATGCTGCAACAAACATCACGAACAAGTTTGGAATATAAGATATGCCTAGAAAATGCCTGTCCAAAAGTTAAATTCTGGAACAGGGGCAAAGTCGTAATTTTGATTCAAAACGATGTCCACCGTTGGACCCACTTTGCACCGAAATGCGTGCCAATGTCTACGGTCTCTAAAATCATCAAACTACATGTCTACATATTTGTTTTGATGAGACGAATCCAACGGTATGTCCAATTTTAGATTTCGGTGGACTGTGCACAAAATCGCCCGTTGAGTGGGATTGTGGGCCCGCCAAAATAGCGTTCCGATCAACAGTCTCATAATCGGACCAAACTTGGTTCACAAAACCAAAAAAATATTTCGAGTCCAATGGCGCAAGTTTCGTCGCGATTTGATGAGTGTGCACAAAGTTGTGACTTAATTTGCAAAGGGTCGATACGGGGTATCTCGATGGATACGCACTGATTTCGTCGCGCATATGCAACGAAATCGGATTTCGTCAGTTCCCATACGTCGACAACATCCATACGCGCCTTTCGATGCGTATAGTATGCGACCACGTTGCCCGATTTGTCGGGGCGCACGCCGTATCGGGTGTTTTTCCACTTTTTTAAAACAAAATTTATAATTTTTCGTGAAACTTTAACAACGTATAACTTTCTACATACTCGATGAAAAGTGAATCCAAAAGGTGCGTTACAATCTCGGTTATGTTGTCTTTGACTGTCTGTAATTAGTTTTTACAGAAGTTTAATGGACAGCGAGAAAAGTGGCCGACAAGTTGATGTTTAGAATTGGTTTTTAACAGTCCAGAAAATCTAAATTTTTTGCTAACTTCGGTTCGATTTTTCGAACAAGTTAGATGGTTTTGTTAAAATCCATCTGAAGGATATCGAAGAGGGTTAAGTCTACTTTCCAGAACATTTTATGGATCGGAAATCGGAGTTACGAGCAAAAAGTTACGTCGTAGGGAAGTAGGGTACCTTGAGTGGGAAAACTGGTCCGTGGGTGACGAAAGGCTGACTTCCGATGCTCCGTTCGTCGCGCACAAAACTCCATCGCTGGTGAAACGAACTCATAGGCGAAGAGGGTATGATCAGCCACAACTTTCGTTTTGGAAGTTTAGGGTTTTGAGGTTTGTGGAAAACGATGTATTTATACCAACTTCTAACTAAACCTAATACTAATAGGTTTAATCCTAGAAAATTCCCACGGGTTGTGGTTGTGTGAGCTTGCTGCGTATGGCAGCAAGCAAGGAATTAGGTGAGGGGGCCCGCCCACTTCATGTGGGTGGGGTGTATATATTTTTTTCTTTTCCTTTTTCTTTTCCTTTTCTTTTTCTTTTCTTATTCTTTTTCCTTTTTCTTTTCTTTTTCTTTTCTAATTCTTTAAATATTTTATAGATAAAACTATATATATTCAAAAATCATTTAAATACAAATAACATTTTAAATATCACATATCCACATATTTAATATAATTAAATATATCTACATATATATATAAATTCATCTTACAATAAATCAATCTCAATAATAATAATAATATCTAAATAGAATGAACATATTTTAATCTCCATGAAATAACTTAAATTATAATAAAATAATAATAATCGTCCCAATGGATAAACTTTACCGCTCACCCATGTGTGGGTCCAGAAAATTATACCATCTTGTAAAATATTATTTTATTAATAAAATATAAATTTTGTACCAAAAGTCAATAATATTCAACAAGTTTCAAAATTATTTAAAAATATTTGTACACACATGAAATATTTCTGCATGGCCATCTTGGTCCTACCACATGCCTATATGGGCTTAAATTTGGTTCGGACCATGTTCGGGCTGAATTGGCCAAACCGGGTCATAAAAAAAAACTAAAACCATAAAATTTATAAATTCATTTTTAAGTCTAATAAAATAATAAAAATAAATTTTAAAAAAATAGGGGTTTTACATGTTTGCTGTTCAAAAGATGAGGAATTACATCATTGGCCAAACTATTCATGTCATATCCCGAGTTAATCTTCTTCGGGTACTGATGAAGAAGCCTAGCACACTCAATTCTCGGTTAGCTACATGGGCCATTCTGCTAGCCCGGTACGATATGGTTTATGTTCTACAAAAGTCTGTTAAGGGTCAAGCACTGGCTGACTTTTTAGCAGCCCATCATGTTTCGGAGACATCTAAGCTTTATGATGAAATTTCAGACGAGACATTGGAATCAAATATGATCTCCAAAGAATTTCCTATTTGGCGTCTATTTTTTGACGGTGCATCCAGAATCGGACCAAATGGTGCCATTGTCGCAGGAGTTGGAGTTGTTCTTGTTTCTCCAGACGGGTCAACTATCTAAAGAGCCTACTCCCTAGATGAACCCTGCTCCAACAACGTAGCCGAATACAATGCTCTACTCATTGGCCTTCAATTAGCTAAGCAACTGGACGTCGAATATCTTGAAGTCTATGGCGATTCCAAACTGGTTGTTAACCAGGTTAGAGGAACCTATGAAGTTCGTCATCAAGATCTAGTACCTTATCATGAAGCGGCAGTCAACATGGCTGCATCATTCAAAGCCTTCTTCATCGAATATGTCCTCGAGCTTGCAATACTGAATCAGATACTTTGGCCAATCTTACAGCAGTCTTAGCCATCCCTATCAAAAGACATCAAGTGGTGGTTGTCTCTAATCGAGAATTGTTCTGCATCGAAAACAATCGTAATATTGAATTCAGTAATCTTACTGAAGCCAATGTTATCAGTGAAGATTGGAGGGCTCCTTTCATCGATTTTGTGGTCCATGATATACTTCCTGAAGATCCTAAGGAGGCTACGAGTATTCGTCGGTGATCTCTGCGAATCTACTGCAATCAGACCACCAAGACTCTCTATCGGCGAACTTATGACGGTCTTCTTTTACGCTGTCTTGCTGGTGATGAAGCGAAGCAAGTATTACGTGGAGCTCATGATGGTGTTTGCGAAGCGCATCAACCTGGTCCTAAACTACAAGATCGTATCCGACGCATGGGTTACTACTGGCCCTCTTTGGTATCTGATGCCATCGAATATGCAAGGAAATATCGAGCTTGTCAAATCCACGCAGATTTCATTCACCAACCGTCGAAATTTCTTCATCCGACTGCTGCTTCCTGGCCTTTCGAAGATTGGGGCATGGATATTATAGGTCCTATCAACCCCCCTTCTTCTAGAGGACATCGATTTATACTAGCAATAACCGACTACTTCTCCAAATGGGCTGAAGCTATACCTTTGGCTGAAGTCAAGACCAGCAGCGTCATCAACTTCGTCAAACACCTTGTCATCAACTTCGTCAAACACCATGTCATCTATAGATTTGGTGTACCTCGATGAATCGTTCATGACAACGAACCTCAGTTCATCAGTCAAAAGTTTACCAGGTTTTGTGACGATCATCGGATTGATAATGTCATTTCGACAGCTTACAATCCTGCTGCTAATGGTTTGACCGAAGCCTTCAACAAAACTATCATCAAGCTCGTTAAGAAGTTTGCGTCTACTAACAAACAGAACTGGAGTGAAAAACTCGGAGAATGTCTATGGGCCTATCGTACTACGGTCCGCAACCCTACAGACTGTACACCTTTTTCTCTTGTGTATGGTTGTGAAGCAGTTCTACCCTTAGAACTTCAGATCCCATCCCTGCGGATTGCCATCGCCAACGAGCTAACTACAGAGAACAACGGCCTTCTTCGACTCCAAGAATTAGAAGCGCTCGACGAGAAGCGGCTATTGGCTCAACAGCATATTGAGCTATACCAAGCCCGCATCTCGAAGACCTTCTTCCGCAAAGTTAAAGTCAGAGCCTTTCAGAAAGGAGAGCTCGTTCTAACGGTCAGACGTTCCATGACTATGACTCACATGAGCAAAGGCAAGTTCGATGCAAAGTGGGAAGGTCCATATATCGTAAGCAAAGTCTTCTCAAATGGAGCCTATCAACTTACAGAGTTAGATGGTCGAGTTGCTATGATGCCCATTAATGGCAAGTTCCTCAAAAATACTATGTATGAATGTAACAGGAATTTTATGTAAATACAACAAAACAGTTCATAAATAAAGTTCGATTTTATTTCATAATGAATGACGTTACATAATATCATGGACGAGGATCGCTATCGTCCTTCTTATAGACAGGACGAGGACCACTGCCGTCCTTTTCAAAAACATAATCGACAAAAGAGCCGAGAACATCCTTGCTCGAACCCACTAGGAACTTGCAAGCAGCCATCCTCATGGCCTCTTCTTTTTCCGTTGTCCCTGGTTCAAGTAGGAAGTCCAAGATGTCCCTTGGTGGCTTGGGTGCAGACGAACCTTCGCCCACCTCTGTCTGTTTTGGCTGGACCGACTCGATTGGACGTTCCTCAGTACCCGTTTCAACCTTCGGGACGATCTCAGCCTTCTTGGATGCATCTCCAGACGACATCTTTGTGTTGAAAAGTGAAAGTGATCATTCCATCTAATTTTCTGTTCTATTTATAGACAGAGATTCGTGAAACAACGAAGAGACACATTCATCCGACGGTTCGCTCGCTCACTACATTCATCCGACGGTTCGCTCGTTCACTACATTCATCCGACGGTTCGTCCGTTCACTGCATTCATCCGACGGTTTGTCCGTTCAATACATTTATCCGACGGTTCGCCCGTTCATTACATTCATTCGACGGTTCACCCGTTCATTACATTCATCCGATGGCATACCCGTTCATTATATTCATATGACGGTTCGCCCGTTCATTACATTCATTCGACGGTTCGCCCGTTCACTACATTTATTCGACGGTTCGCCCGTTCATTCCATTCATCTGACGGTTTACCCGTTCATTCCATTCATTTGACGGTCCATCCGTTTATTCTGACGATTTATTTCGTTCACACATTTTGACGATTCATCCGTTCATCAATATCAGCAACTTGTCATGTATTTGTTACCTTTGATTAAGTTGTCCACTGAAATAATGATATTCAACAAATTATATTCTGCCATGTCCACATTACCTCTGAGCAGATATAATAAATATAATTATTTTCTAAATCAAGAAATATATCATATCCCGGACCTCTGGATATATTTTCTATCGCTATTATTTATATCCGAATGAGATATGCAATAAATAATAGAGCCACAAAGAAAATGTCTTTTTATTGATCAAAATTAAAAGGCATTACAAAAAGACATGTCACAAAACAGAAGATACAAAAAGTCTTCCTATTCAGCTGGTGGGGTCATCAAACTAGCCATCTGCTGCTTTAAAGTTTGAAGTCGCTCCTCACGAGAATCCATCACCCGCCTTCTAGCTTCCTCCATTCCAGATTTATCATCAAAAGTCGGCAAGATTACTAGTCGACGAGAGATTTCAGCTTGATGAGTCCTGACATACTCATTTCTGTCGTGGGTCAGAATATCCAATTGCTGGATTGCGGCTTGATGTTGAGTGGTCTCTTCTTCCAGAGCAAGTTGAACAATTCTCAACTCTTTTTGAAGTCGATCGAACTCTGCTTTCAGCTCAGCAACTTTCTTTTCTTTCTCCCCAGCAGCAGATGCTATTATTTCCATCTGGGAGTTATACTCTGAAGACTTGGTAGTGAAAGTGTCCAAGAAAACCTAGAAATCAGCTTTCGTAACTGCAGCCTCTCGAGACATCCTCTCAAACTCAGCTTTTACCAAGGGTTCCACCTCCCCCGATTAAGATCTTTGTAGATCTTAACTGATTCCTCCAGCTCATCCTGTATATGTTCAAGATAAACAGCTTCAGCTTTATCACCTTGATTTCGGATGGCACTGATCAGATAAGAGGTTGAACCTCTAACAGTGATGAAACCAACATCTTCTTTTTCCATTACCCTTTCTACTAAGGGTCCCAATGAATTGAAGAAAAGGTTGGCGAAGGAGCCAATTAAAATATGTTAGTAGCTATGGCACCGGGTGTAGCAGCTACTCCCATGGACGTTGAAGCAGCAAGTGCCTGCACAGGCGGGAGTTCAGCTTCTTGAACGTGAGTTGAGGTCTCTTTAGACAAAGGAGCCATGGTAGAGCTGGTTGCTCCTCCCAGAATTTCCTCTGCGAAATCAAATAAACCCCATCAGTTTGCTGTCATTAGCAACTATCGAAAAGGATCAAAAGTAAGAGCAATCTTACCATTGCTGGGTCCAGTGACAAGTTTGTCATCTGCTGACATGGGTTGTAGCCTTGCAGAAGTAGCTTCAGACATTACTGTCTGGCTGCTACCCGCTTCAGAGCCGCCTGATAAATGACGACTACTGCTGGCTATCGCCTTTATTTGCACTATATCAGTGCATATTGAAGGAAGTCGGAGTAGGAGGGAAGCTTTTATCTCTTCAGAAAATGGAAAGAAAGTAAAGCTTGACAGAATGAGAATAGAAACTATTTATAGTTTTCAGAAGTGTAACAGTTACCTCAGATTGCGCCACAAAAGTCGGAGCTGATTTTTCCAAACACGCAGTCAAAGCGCCACTTGCGCAACTTGATTTTAAATTCAAAATTCAAAGTATTTTGAAACTTTGAATATTTTCAAATTTCAAAAACTTTGAAGGGGGTCTTGTAGGTCCTAAAAATCAAGTTGCACCCATCAAAAAAGCAATAAAAATCAAATTGCGAACCCTTCAAATGAACTGTGCAGGAGACAGACTGCACAACAAATCAACTGCGCGAGGCCAAACCGCGCTAACATCCAGGCGCGTAATATTGACGTGGCAACGTCATCATTACCTGACACAAAATCAGATTTTCTGACAATTGACAGCCCAAAAAGTGAGAAGTCTGTTCGTTTCTCGAGCCGCACCGCATTCTAGGACAGCTGTTAGCGCGGTCTAACTGTCAACTCCCAGCGCAGTCTGCCAGCCCAACTGAAGCGCAGTCTGCCAGATTCTCTTCAGCGCAGTTCAATCGCAACACAATCTGGAGCTAGCGTAGTTCAAGTGGCGCAATCTATCAAGATAACTGACATTTTATACGTGGCCTACATGCCATCAATTGCTCACCACGTGGCAACCGTCTGTACACGACCATGCGCATTTCAATCAAACAATGCCACGTATCTAATACAGTTAGCCCACGATCGAGTAACTGCCAGCGCAACTGGTAGTCTGCGCAGTCCAGTGCCTGCACAATCCAGCCTGCACAATCTAGAAATAACTACTAATTAGTTATTTTCCAGAACTCTATAAATAGAGTTTCAAGTCCTTCATTATCAAGACCAGATCATTCAAGATCATTAGAGAGATCAGGAGTTCTTGCCAAAGTGCTGCTGTATTCTTCAGAGGCTATCGTCTTCACAGTTCACATCGTCCAAGGGATAAAGCGATATTCTTCAGATCGGATTCCTATAGTTGTACTTCCCAGAATTCAATTGTAATCTTCTTACAAAGTTTGTGAAATAAAAAAACTTTTATTTTTGCAAACAGTAGTCCCCTCAGTACTTTACATATCTTTTCGTGGTTGGAATAATTCTTACCAAGGAAAGATAGTGGGTTGACGACGTCGAGGAACCTTGTGAACATTTGAGTAACAGTCTCGTTTGGCTTTATTTTGAAAGCTTTATATTCTTGTGTCAGTCGACTGATCTTTGATTCTTTGACTTGTGTGGCTCCTTCATGAGTCACCTCCAAAAGCTTCCATACTTCATTTGAAGTAGAACATGTTGAGACCCTGTTTAATTCAGTCCTGTCTATGGCACAAAAAGAGCATTAATAGCCCTAGTATCTAGACTTGCATGTTTCTTTTCCAAGTCAGTATACTTGTCGTGAGGTTTCTCGATGAGATTTCCATCGACAATTATTCTGGCTGGTTTTTTATAACCATCATTTACTATGGCCCACAGGTCAAAGTCTAGAGACTTAAGGTAGACACTCATCCTAGTTGTCCAATAGGTGTAGTTGGTTCCATCAAATAGGGGTGGCCTATTTGTGGATTGTCCCTCACTATAGTTGGAAATGATAGGATATGTGGTTGCCATAGATCTGCTCTAGGATGTTAATCCTTAATCAAGAGAACCTTGCTCTGATACCTATTAAAGAACGGGTTGGCAACTCTAGAGGGGGGTGAATAGAGTATGTGTAGAATATATATATAAAATTTTTACTCTATCACAATCAGAATATAATCAGAGAATTAAATACAAAAATAGTAGAAACAAGAGAGCATACGCAAACACAGTCATTTTTACCTGGTTTCCCTCGTGGAGGACTAATCCAGGCCTGAGAACTCTAGCTCAGGATTAAATCCACTATTTGTGAAATAGTAGTTACACCCCATGCATTTTCTTCAGAAGAGCACGTCAACTTCTTACAAAGATCGCAGTGGCGAAGATTGGAATTTTCCAAGCGACTTTGTTGACTCTTGCACAAACTTCTAACTGAATAGCACTGAGCACTTTTAGGCTTAGGAAGCTTGTGGCTAGTAGATGAGAAGGTTAAGTCTTGTATGAGGCTTATAGAGAAGAGAGGAAAAGATAATTGGATGATTGAAAATGGTGGAAATGATGGGTTATTTATACTAGTCCAGGAGGACAGAGTTCGGCCAGAACTCTGTCCCAAATATTCAAAAATATGGACATTGGACAACTTGCAAACAGCAAGCCCTAAAAATTAGGGTCCTAAAAATCTGGGGGCAGAGTTCGGCCCGAACTCTGGCTCCTTGCTGACAGAGAGTTCAGATGGGCTTTGTGGGCTAAGTTTGGCTTAGTGGAGCTTTGGGTTTGTTTGGGGATAAGGTTTAAGCCAAGAATATCCAGTGCTACTCAGTTTATATTTTGCTAAACTCAATAAATGTAAAATAGTACAGACTCTGAAAATGAGTACGCTGCAGGAGAGAGACGACGCCCGTCTTGCACTGAGTTCTGTCTTAATTTGTCATATTGAATTATGACAAGTATCATATTGTCAATATTTGGTTGACTGTGATCCAGTTTGGGTCAATAGCTTCCCTCCCCAAAAAAAGAAAGGAGGAGAAAGAAGAGGAATTCGAAGAAAAAAAAGAAAGAAGAGGAGGCTTACCTATATACCGCCATTCCCCGCCGACTGCAGCCACAGCGCCGCCGTTCCTCGCTGCCGTCAGCGCTCGAGCCGCCGACCAACCGCTTTAGGTATGGCAAGTTTTTTTCTTTTTTTTGCTTTCTTCTGCTTTTGAATTTTTCTGTTAGATAGAACAGCAGCTATTGTGCCCCGGCCCGCAAGATGCCTTTAGCTTTACGCTAAATAAACGGATATGTATGCTATGTTTACTCGTTGAGTTGCTGAATAATACCTTGCATAAAAGTTGAAAAAGATAATGAAAGATAATTAATCATATGACCCAAAAACTGTTGTGAATTATTTTGCAAATTGTGTGCCTCGAATTATTTTAATAAATTGTATGCTTGCGTGCTTTGTAATGAGATACAAGACAGGTGAAGGATAATTCCCAACTACTTGAACAGTGAGTATGTCGAGCCTCAGCTCGATGAACGTATGATAAACATATTCTAAGTCCCAAGAATTGGGCAGTAAGTACATTGAATATTGGTTGGAATGAAGTATGGTATCAAAGATGTGGAAAAGGGATTGGGTAACAACATTCTATTATCCCATCGTCGATGTAGAATGTTGATTACGCCAAGACCCTAGAATGAGAAAGATGGCAATACGAATGAGAATGGTGGCTGAAGTACATAGTTTTCCTTATTATGCATTATATGTTTTTCTCATAGATAAGTTGCATATACTTGTATGGTCATGGATAACTTGTGCACAAGATAGTTCCCAAAATGGTAATCCGCGGCTACGGATCCAGTTCATCCTAGGGGGAACAAGGATGGTGTCGACGTACTGACATCGAAATTTTGGGACTTGCAGTGGGGGCTTGCTACCGCCCACTGAAAGGATGCCAAAATACCCATGGTGCTGAAGTAGTAGCACGGTATTTCGAAAACCTCACATGGATTCGCACCCTATTCAGAGTTAGCCATTCGCTAGGAAGACGGTCCAAGATGGCGTGCCTCCAGTAACCTTCATATAGATAGGTCCAGTGCTAATGATGTCTTATGCAGGCAGAGTAAGTTATTACTTAATTACAGGGAAGGATGTCGGCTGTTGGTAAGAATCACCTGAACAGTGACAATTACATTGAATTATGATATTGTTCTAACTATGGATGCCCCGTGCTCTTTGAATTCTATTGATCAAACCGTTTGATGACATAGAGAAAGAGATTCTTAAGAGATCTTTCTTGTATCCTATTCTATTTCTCAAAGAGGATTACGCCTATGACAGAATTTCTCATGGGTAAGAAAGAGGGATATTCTTCGCATCTAGGAATAAAGGCGCCCGAAGCTTTGGTGTGTTCATACTTATGCTGGGCTCGCTGCTACTTGGAAACCAAATCTCCCATGGGATGACCATCCTTATCTTATCAGATTCCTTCCAGCATATTGGAATAAATTGAGGCTGTTATAACCCCAAGAATCAAAGATTTTGTGAAGAATCAGACACCTGGGCTTGGGCCCATTCGGCCAATGGGATTTTGAATGAAAAATCGGCCTACTCAACTCGGGGACGGACAATTCAACAAAGCATGACATGCTCTGATCCATTGAGATTCTCAAATATCGGGATCCACTTTTGAATGGCGTTCTACTACATCTCAAGCCCTCAAAGCCAATCTCTCTCGGGCTACACTACTCGCCATTACATTGATGATGTACTGACCCACGTAATGGGCAATATTACAGGTGCTTGCGTATGGAGGAAATCGTTTGATCAGTGCTTGGCATCGATGATTCGGGTGGGTGTACAGAAGCTCTTCTTTTAAGACGATGTCTTTTGCTATACGAGACATAACGTATGGAACAATGTATCTCAGATGAACAAGTAGGATTGTAAGCAAAGTCTGCATGTTCGATTGTAAAGCCTAAATGGCAAGTGTATATTCAGTTGGCTATTCAAAATCTTATAATCAGTTGTAAACTCTGTATTCTGCTGCAAGTCTTGTAATCTATTGTAAATATCAATAAAGAGAGACATTTTTTCATATCTTGTGTGACTTCAATTTATCTACTTGGTTTTGCTGCGATGTCGTTATTTTTTGAGAAATACCAGGAACTGTAATAGTTTTGCCTTATACAAGTGTAATATAGACTTATACGGTATCACGCCCAGTGGCTAGATTTCGATCCTCCAGGATCGAGGCATGACATAATGGTATCAGAGCACGGCTTTATGTCCTTAGATTTTTATTCAATTTGTTTCAAATCGATGTTGCTACTAAGATGATTCAAAGCTGCTTCCGTCATTATTCAAATACTGCTTCCGCGATTACTCAAAGTTGCTTCATCGGTGAATCAAAGTTGCTTTCGCAAATACTCAAAGTTGCATCCATGATGAATCAAAGTTGCCTCTACGATGACTCAAAGTGCTTCCGCGATGATTCAGTGTTGTTTCGAAATTGTTCTAAGTTGTTTCCATGACTGAAAGTCCATTGATCCTTCTAGCCGCTCAGTGGGTGTTCTATACAATAAGTCTAAATATGTGGGCTATGATATGTGTCCTTTGTTAAATTTCTAAAAGTTACCAAAACGAATAACAATGATGCGATGCGATAGTAAGTTAGTAACATGTGTGCTGGATGTCTTATGCGTGGGATTCATTGAAGTCGATTGTTATACAACAATTGACTGTGGGTGATGGCATGGTTTGTTGGAAACAGAATGTGCATGGATTTTAGTGAATGGAAACCGACAGAATCTTGAGTCGGTATTTATGGTCAGCATAACTACTACATGAGGGATAGTCCATATTGGACGTTGGTTTGATGCGAAGGGAATATTGTGTCAGGAATTGCTTGAGCTCTGAGTGGTATATATATTGCATATACCCTCGTCGTGATGAGATGTCCCTTGACCCTATTTGTGGCATAGTGAGTGCTTTACCTGTAAGGTATTGGTAGTATCGATTCGTAGTTGGGATTACAATTGATACATGACAGCTAGACGTGTTCCTTGATTATTAAGTTCGGATGACCTGATGCGAGATTGGAATGGTTAGCATTATGCTGGGTAAATAAGAATTGAGAATATGGAATGAATGCGTTGGTTGGGAAAGGAACGAATTACAGATTCAAGCGCACTTAAATCAGTTGGGTAAAAGGATTGTAGGGCAGTAACGATAGTGCAGTATTGCTATCAAAAGATTTTACGAGAACAACTATAGTCCAAATATTGAATGATGTTGGAATTGAGTAAATCGAATTACATGCTAGACATCGACAAATTGATGGTAATGTTGGGCACTTATCAAGATGTTGTGAATGATTTAGAAGATGCAGAGAGTTGCATCAATGATCGAAAAGTTAGAGAATGGATTTGAGGAAATAGATGGCCACGCACGTTGTGAAGTTGTGCTTGAGAGAATTTGATGTGTCCCGAATTAACAAGTTATGACCCTTGATTTTTGAGGCATAGAAAATGAGTACTTATCCTTTGATGCATGAAAGAGTAGATGTTCCTTGTAAGACTCTGATGGTTGGAATACAAATAAGTATCAAGATGTATTATTATGTAATAGACCATGTCGGTGGATAATGCGGGTAGAATATAGAATTGTTGGATGATGACTTGGCAAATGAGTTATGTCATATCCACTAAGATGACCGATATACGGATACTGGATGATTGATGCCATAACAATTGGATCGGTACATGAATAGTAAATCTTCTTATAGAATCACAAGGAAATGATGCAAAACGAATATTGATGGTTAACGTGAATTGCTAAGAGATGACCGTGTTGGTGCTAGTGGAAATTAATAAAGGATGCTTTCGGAAGAAATACGATTATGTAATTACCTTATTTTGTTGGTTAAAAGAGTACAGACCGTATCGATGATCTAAAAATATGAGAAATGAATATGTCACAAGGAGACCGTAGAAAAGATGTTAATACATTACTATTGAGGTAACAATAGTGGATTATGACTCAGAATGGTTGACCCGACTGAATAGACAATTTGAGTTCGATATGAGGATGCAAGTCTGATTGAGCAGATGCTATGTCTAAGCAAGTGAAAATTGAAAGATTTGATATTCGATTGAAAAATTTATATGATGGCTTCGGGATTGACCCGTAAGAATTGTCGGATAGATCTTGTCGGTTGTGGGTAAGTCTATATTGACTTCATTGGGTATGGCCCGAGTATGAGTACGGGTAGAAAGACTTGACTCTAGAATGTCAATTTGTTGCCTAAAATGTCGGTTGGTTGCCTAGAATGTCGATTGGTTGCCTAGAGTGTTGGTTGGTTGCCTAAGTTTCAGATTGGTTGGCTATGTTATTTCAGTTGTTCGAGTATGGAAATAAGTTCATAAGATTGGGGTGGTGTCCCATGTTCCTTAAGTTGGTCAGATCATAGATTGTCCTTGAGATAAGATAGAGTTGTCCCTATGATAAGAATTGGTTGCCTCTAAGATAAGAGATAAGTATGTCCCTGATAGCTATCCATCTCATATGAGTTAGCTGAATGTTCGATTTAGCTTATATTAGCTGACCGTAGAGACTTGACCGAATGCTAACTTGACTGTTGGAAACCCGTAGGATGTTCCTATTGATGTTGCGTAGGTATAGTCGGAATGAGTAAGATGTCGGAAAGTAAATTTCACCATGGAATGAAGATTGGAAAATTTGATGTTACAAACGTTGGATGCAATGGCGATATCATGTTGGCTTTGGAACTTGGTTGCCTTTGTTGGAATGTCGAAAATTGTTAGAGCTGGTTGGATTTGGTTGATTCATATTGAGCTGCGTAAATTGATGATAGTTGTCTTAAGACAGTCGGAATAAATTCATTGATGGATAATCAGATTGGGATTGAGAATAAGTGTACGACGGAATGGGATAGTGCATGTAGTCAAAATCGACGAGAGCGTAAGAAATTTTGAAAAAGACCCTCAAGATTAATGTTGCTGGAATATAAGAGTTGCACATACAAAAGGGTAATATGTTGGCTTGATCAATACAAGAAAATATTTGAGTATAGTGAGAAATGTTACTAGAGTGGATGATAGTATAATTTGAACGATGGATCATAATCAAAAAAATTTACGAGTTGCAAATAAAATGTATGGATGCGAACGGTGACGAGTACAAGATTTGATCGATGAGAATCAGGGTATTGAAATGAAATATGGCTATAGGATTTATCAACTTTGGTGGCATGAATGACAATAAACTTGAAAGGAATACTTTAGGAATATTTTGGATTGGCTGTGGGAAAATTTCTCAAGTTGAAATTTGTAACATTCATTGTGTTATTGGTTGGATAATTGAATAAACAAGTTGGGAATATACGAGATGCTCAGAGCAATCACTGAAGTTCGAAAAAGAAGTTACACCGTAGCTCGTTCGTTTTCTCTATCACTGAACTTGGCTGAAGTGCATGTATTTCTGGGATGCCTAAAATATTTGTATAATTCCAACTAAGTGGTATGCTGAATTCAAACGAAGCCACGGGAAGGATTATCATGTACTAAGAAAATTGCATGAGTGTTGGAGAAAGAATAAATATGGTAAACTATTTTGAATCGAATGGGAACGCTGTGGCAAGATGGTACATTACTTGAAATCAATTAAGATGTTGCGATGAAATGTTTAATAGTGCAAGTTGATCGTTGAGAAGTTTCATAAAAGTCGGTTGATGTTTTTGGGGATGAGTTTTGTTTTAAGTTTCGAGGACGAAACTTTTTCTAAGTGGTATATATTGTAGTACCCCGACCCGCAAGATGCCTTATGATAGATGGTTGGTTAGATGAAGCCTTGTTGGACTTGGAAATATGCGAAGGATCGCTTGGAAGGCTATGTGATCGTGACATGAATCGTCTTATAAATGTGAGTAGTATTGAACCCTTGAAGATCCTTTAGCTTCACGCTTAATAAAAGAATATGTATGCTATGTTTACTCGTTGAGTTGTTGAATAACACCTTGCATGAAAGTTGAAAAAGATATATAATGAAAGGTAATGAATCATATGACCCGAAAACTGTCGTGAATTATTTTACGAATTGTGTGCCTCAAATCATTTCAATGAATTATATGCTTGCGTGCTTTGCAATAAGATACATGACACATGAAGGATAAGTCCTAAATACTTGGGCAATGAGTATGTCGAGCCTCACCTCGATGAACGTATGTTAAATAGATGCTAAGTCCCAAGAATTGGGCAGTAAGTACATAGAATATCGGTTGGAAAGAAGTATGGTATCAAAGATGTGGGAAAGGGATTGAGTAACAACTTTCTATTATCCGTCGTCGATGTAAAATGTTGATTACACCAAGACCCTGGAATGAGAAAGATGGCAATACGAATGAGAATGGTGGTTGAAGTACATAGTTTTCCTTATGCATTACAAATTTTCTTCATAGAGAAGTTGCATATACTTGCATGGTAATGGACAACTTGTGTACAAGGTTGTTCCCAGAATGGTACTCCGCAGCCACGGACCCGATTCATCCTAGGGGGAATCAGGATGGTGTCGACTTACTGACATTGGGGTTTTGGGACTTGGAGTGGGGGCTTGCTACCGCCCACTGAAAGGTCGTCGAAATACCCATGGTGCTTGTCATGCCCCAGAACCAGAATACTGGAGAGCGGGGGCAGACATAGCCAGCTACGTATATTGAAATGGAAACCACCTCGATATACGGTCACGACTGTCTAGATATGTGAGGGTTTTCTACAAGCCAACAGTCTCTTATGGTCATGAACAAGCCTAGTGTCTCAATCACCACAAGTAAGTAAAGTCGTAAGATGTATGATCATTAAATATACAATAATAAGGCGTCCCAAATATTACATATTCAGCTGATCATGAAGCTAGTCTTTACAAAATGTTAGGACTAGCAAGAGTTTAGTCATACATGATCAACCCTAGGATTTGTCAATCATGTTTACAGCCCGTAGGCAGACAGTAAGTAAAAGTGCATCGAGCTAACAGGTGCTCGTCGGCTAAACGCCTCAAAAGAATAATTTTTACAATAGAGTGAGCGAAACAAAATAGAAAATCCACTTTTGGCCCGGATTCCGTCTAGTGTTCACCATTGGGATGGAAGCTTGGTAGATTCTCGGGAGCTGCTCCGAAATCTGGCCACACAAAACCAGCTGGGTCAACCCCAGAAAGAGCAAGTGCCACAAGGGGGCTACGAAATAAGAACAAAAGCCAGCAATCAGCACAAGAAAATCTAATATTAAAATTAAAACTTACGAAAACATGGCAGGGTGATATACGACGAGATAACCATGGAACTATTCCGATAGCCAGGTTACAACCCGTAAACCAAACAAGGACTGGGGTTGTAACCCTTCGTCTGAACAGAACTTGGTTTCCAACCATTTATCGGCAAGATAATAATGTAAGAAATCAAGACAGGAAGCAATCTTGTACTGGATCAAGACATGGCTAAACTGGTTATACCTCATTCAATCAATCACGGCCAAGCAAATACTACGGCTTACAACTTTAACTAACTAGGGTTATCACAGGCCTAATTACTAACAAGATGCAGTGAGATTGTTCCACAGCCACAAGCCCTGCAGACCATCCAGGCTACCCAGGACGAAAGATTAGGGTTGAATTCAGGTGGGTACATCGCCCGGGAGACAAATGTACCCTTAGGTGACTTAGAGGGTGCAACACTCGACGGTGCGCATGGAAATGTGCCATACTCGATGGTAGGCTACAGATCCCAAGAGCGCCCAGGTAACGGGATTGCCTGTAGCTGTGTCATCTCTTCATGACTACTGTGTTATTCTAGTTATTAACCTTAATCCATTTTAGTAGGTGCTCCTGACCGTGGTACTCAGGAGTCCCATCCTAGACATGATGCAAGACAGGATAAGTGGATTTAACAAGCAAGCACGAAGAACCACCCACGGTGTCAAGGTAAGTCAAGTTAAGTTATCAAGATAAATCATGTCAAGGTACTTGTCAGGAGTGCGCCACGACGGGCCACTATCATGTCAGGTTGGTCATGTCAGGAGTGCACCACTACGGGTCACTGTCTTGTTGTGCTAGTTCCTTGTCATCCCATGCCATGTACAATAGTCATTCCAAACATAATAAGTAAAATCAAGTTCATGACAAAAGGCGTAAGGATATAAAATGGGCATAAAATATCTAATAAAATATCAATATACAGGACAATAGAAGATCCAAGCTTAAAGAAATAAGACCAAACTCCCAAGAGCCTGGGTTAAGCAAGGGGGTCAGGGGAGCAGCGTACGAAAAGTCACGCACGCTGAGAGAGCAGCGTAGGTAAAAAGTCACGCACGCTACAGGGAGCAGCTGCGTGAAAAGTCACGCACGCTCAAGGAAGCAACTACGTGAAAAGTCACGCACGCTCAAGGAAGCAGCTCCGTGAAAAGTCATGCACGCTACAGGGAAGCAGCTGCGTGAAAAGTCACGCACGCTACAGGGAGCAGTGTACGTGAAAAGTCACGCACGCTCAAGGAAGCAGCTGCGTGCAAAGTCACGCACGCTCAAGGAAGCAGCTGCGTGAAAAGTCACGCACGCTACAGGGAAGCAGCTGCGTGAAAAGTCACGCACGCTACAGGGAGCAGTGTACGTGAAAAGTCACGCACGCTCAAGGAAGCAGCTGCGTGAAAAGTCACGCACGCTCAAGGAAGCAGCTGCGTGAAAAGTCACGCACGCTCAAGGAAGCAGCGTACGTGCAAAAGCACGCAAGCAGAGAGCTGCGTACGCGTAAAAACACGCACGCAGGGTCTGGGTCTTCTTCTCCATGGCTGAGAAGAAGCTCCAATGGCTCCAAAACTTCAAAACCTCATAACTTGGCTATCCGAACTCCAAATCCAGATTTCTAAAGTTCTAACCAGGGTGGAATTGAATGCTTTTCCACCTGGAAACACCAAAACCCATGAAAATCCAACTGAAAGAGATCAAACCATGCAAAATCCGAAAATAGAAATAACTTAGATCTAGAGCAAAGGAGACTTCAAATCACAAAACACCAAGTTCTAATGTTGATCACCATGTCCTAATCTAGCAAATGGACAAGGAAAAGAGGGCTCTCATGTAGTGGCAAGGTGCACTTGCCTAAGGGTTGGGAGAGTTGTGTTGAGGAAGAAGAAGAAGAAATTAATGGTGGTTATAAAGAGAGAGAAGAGGTTGGTGGGGATATAAAGAGGGGGATTTGTGGTGGATTGAGGGTGGAGTGTAGGTTAAGGTGTTCCTATGCATAATAAACCAAATCAAACCAATCCAATCCAAACCAATAAAACCGAGCCAAGCCAAAACCAAAAATACGAAAAATACCGAAATTCTAGAAGTTAAGAAAAAATAAAAATACATGCCAAAATCCAGATACGAGTATAAATACGAAATACGAGAAATACGGGAAATGAGGGTGATAACTCTACCCACCTTAAAAGAATTCCGTCCTCGGAATTTAAATCAAGGAGCTAGAGATTGTCACGACAAGCTACACTAAGCACATGCAAGCTACACTAAGCAGTTCAATCATACAATCATACAATGCAAGCAAGGAAGGGAAAATATAAGGCATAAGAAAGACATTATACCTTACGAGTCAAACAGGTAGGGATATCGCGATCGGATGTCTTCCTCACGCTCCCACGTTGACTCACCTAGAGAGTGATGACCCCAAGCAACACGGACTAATTTAATAGTCTTGTTCTTGAGTATCTTCTCCCTCTGGTCCAATATAGACGTGGGCCTCTTCTCATACGAAAGGTTGGTACCAACAACCAATTCCGAATGGTCTAGGATGTGGCTCGGTTCCGAAATATACCATCGTAATTGGGACACATGGAATACATCATGCACCTCACTTAGCGACGGCGAAAGAGCGAGACGATAGGATACATCTCCTACTCGCTCTAGAATATCGAACGACCATATATACCTAGGACTAAGCTTTCCCCGCACGCCAAAGCGAATGACGCCGTGGTTAGGCGAGATCCTAAGGAATACATGGTCGCCGACAGAAAATTCTAAGGGACGCTGATGAGCATCGGCCCAACGGCGCTGGCAGTCCTGGGCAACTCGAAGGTGATCTCTGACCTTCCTGACCACTTCAATCGTCTGGGAAATCAACTCGGGTCCGAGCATCTGCCTCTCCCCGACATCGTCCCATGCTAGCGGGGACCTGCACTTCCTGCCATAAAGAGCCTCGAAGGGTGCCATCTGGATACTGGCCTGATAACTGTTGTTGTACGAGAATTCCACCAGATGCAGATGATTCTCCCATGCACCACCGAAGTCAAGGGTACAGGATCTCAACATATCTTCAAGAGTCTGGATTGTGCGCTCTGACTGACCATCCGTCTGCGGGTGATAAGCTGAGCTGAACTGAAGGCGAGTCCCCAAACTCTTCTGCAAGCTGCGCCAAAAGTGTGATGTGAATCTTGAATCCCTGTCTGAGGTGATGCTGACTGGCACACCATGAAGCCTGACGATCTGCCTGAGGTACATCTCTGCTAGCTGTGCCGTCGACTGTCCAACTCTGAATGGGAGAAAGTGTGCCACCTTGGTAAGCCTGTCCACAATTATCCAAATAGCATCTCTGCCAGCCGGAGATCTGGGCAATCCGGTCACGAAATCCATGGTTATATGTTCCCATTTCCATTCTGGGATCGGTAAGGGTTGAAGAAGTCCAGCGGGCCTCTGATGTTCAGCTTTAACCTGTTAGCAAACCAAACACCGAGAGACAAACCGGGCTATCTCCCTCTTCATGCCATTCCACCAAAAATGCTGACGAATATCACGGTACATCTTCGTACCACCCGAATGAATAGAATATTGCGAACTGTGGGCTTCTGCCATGACTTCCTGTCTGATATCTCCACTGGGTACACAAAGACGCTTACCATGTCGAAGTGTACCGTCTTCATGGATACATAACTCTGGCCTTCTTCCTGCTTCACACTCTGCTCTGAGTCGCTGGATCTTGGAATCTGTTGACTGCGCCACCCGGATTCTTTCAACTATGCTGGACAGAACCTGTAGACTGGCCATCAATGCCACGCAGGTTGGAAGAACTACTTCAATTCCCATCTTCTGAAGATCTGCCAATAATTCTGGTTGCGCCGTCAGGAGATAAACTTCGGCTCTCCTGCTCAATGCATCTGCTACAACGTTAGCCTTCCCGGGATGATACTGCAAATCCACATCATAGTCCACTAGTAGCTCGAGCCATCTTCTCTGCCGCATATTAAGGTCCTTCTGGGTGAAAACATACTTCAGGCTCTTATGATCAGTAAAGATCTCCACTCTATCTCCGTACAAGTAGTGTCTCCATAATTTTAAGGCAAACACCACCGCCGCCAATTCCAAGTCGTGGGTCGGGTAATTCTTCTTATGATCACAAAGTTGATGTGACGCATAAGATATTACCTTCCCATGCTGCATCAAGACACACCCCAATCCTCTGCCTGAAGTGTCGTAATAAACTGTGAATCCTCCGGTCCCATCTGGAAGGGTGAGAATGGGAGCCGTTATCAAACCTCGCTTCAACTTCTCAAATGATTCCTGACACTCTGCTGTCCAAACAAACGGCACATCTTTGCGGGTCAACTGGGTCATCGGCGCTGAAATCCTTACGAAATTTGAAATGAACCGCCGGTAGTAGCCGGCCAATCCAAGGAAGCTGCGAACCTCTGCCACTGAGCTGGGTACCGGCTATGACTCGATAGCCACAATCTTCTGGGGATCCACTTCCACTCCTCCTCGGGTAATGATGTAACCCAAGTACGAAATGCGATCAAGCCAGAACTCGCATTTACTGAACTTGGCGTACAACTGATGCTCCCGAAGCGTCTGAAGGATGACTCTGAGATGCTGCTCATGCTCTGCTTCACTCTTGCTGTAGACCAGGATATTATCTAGGAACACGATCACAAATTGGTCCAAGTAAGGCATGAAAATGCGATTCATGAGGTTTATGAATACGGCCGGCACATTGGTCGCTCCAAAGGGCATAACAAGGAACTCCTAATGTCCATACCTCGATCTGAATACTGTCTTTGGGATGTCCTGCTCTCTGACTCTGATCTGGTGGTATCCTGACCGCAAGTCTATCTTCGAGAATACTGAAGCCCCTCTGAGCTGATCAAACAAGTCATCTATCCTCGGAAGAGGGTATCTGTTCTTGATTGTCACCGAATTCAAGGTACGAAAATCAACACATAGCCTGGACGTACCATCCTTCTTTTTTACAAGAAGCATCGGGGCTTCCCAAGGTGATCCACTCGCACGGATGAATCCCTTGGTCCTCAGTTCTTCAATCATCTTGTATAAAATCTCCAACTCTGAAGGCGCCATCCTGTAGACTCGCTCTGATACTGGTGCTGTCCCGGGAATCAAGTCTATAGTGAACTCAATCTCCCATTCCGGCGGCATCCCTGGAAGCTCCTCCGGAAAGACATCTGGAAACTCTTCAACTATCCGGGGCAACTGCACTGCTGCTACTGCCATCCGTAATGCTGGGAAAGATGGCTCCACTGCGCCTCTAGAAAACGAAAACTCTGGCTCGCCGGGGATACTAAAGACAACTCTGCCAATATGGCAGTCTATCCTAGCATACTAGTTCCTCAACCAATCCATGCCTAGGACTGCATCATAGTCTGCCATAGGAAACTCTATGAATCTAGCGGGGAACTCCCTTCCGCTAACTACGATCCGACACGAGGAAAACACTCGATCTACTCCCACAAAACCATTACCAGTAAGTATATTGAGCCTCACTGATAATGACTCGGGCTCCAATCCTATCCGTGTCGCGAATCGTGCAGACATGAATGAATGCGATACACCAGAATCAAATAATACAGACGCTGGAGAGGAGTTGACGAGAATAGTACCTGCCACAACCTCACCTGGTGCAACTTCTTCTTTCATAGCCATCATCATGGCCTGACCTTGTCCTCTGGCTGCTGGTCCCCTCTGCTGGAAATCTCTCTGCCTATTCTGGGTCTGAGCTTGGGCTTGTGCATACTGCTGGGGGTGTTGTTGCTGGAATGCCTGAGACTGAGGCGGCAAGGGCCTCGAAGACTGATACTGCTGCTGCTGAACTGGTACTGGGGCCGGTCCTCTCACCGAAGAGCTAGAAGGATTAGATGCTGATGAACAACCCCTATTCGGGCAAGCCCCTACCCTATGATCTGCTGCTCCACAAGCCAGGCATAATCCCTGCGCCCTACGACAGTCTGCCACCACATGCCCTGGCTTCCTGCAATGAGAACATCCCATCGCAGAAGTCTGCTTCTGCTTCTGCTGCTGCGGGTACGTCGGGGTCGAATGCTGAACCGATGTTACTGAGGTCGTCCGCCTCGGAGTTCCAATGGTCAATCCCCTAGCTGTCGGGGCTGGAGCTGATGACTGGTGCATCTGACTGTGGGACCGCTTCCTGCTTCCGGTCCTATCCACGATCCTCTGGGAGGTGTACTCATGCCTCCTAGCTGCTCTCAAGACTGCATCAAACGTCTGGTGCTCGAACTGCTCAACCGCCAACAAGATCTCTAAATGTAGTCCCTGCTGGAACCGCTGGGCCCTATCAAACTCGGTCGCCACCAAGGTGGAGGCAAACCTACTGAGTCTAGAAAATTCTGATGTATAACTGTCGACTGTTCTGCCTCCTTGCTTCAAGTTGGTAAATCTGGTCTGTAGGTCATACCGAGCCACAGCATCAAAGTACTTCATCTGGAATCTCTCCTTAAACAATGCCCAAGCAATGGGTGCCACTAATCCCATGGCCTGCGTCGCCCACCAATTACGAGCAAAATCCATCAACTGCAGGCGTACCACCGCCACCTTCTCATTCTCGGGTGTCCTAGCTGCTTCCAGAACCACCTCGGTATCCTGAAGCCATGCATCCGTGGCAATCGCATCCTCGGTGCCGTCGAAGAAAGGATGGTTCAATCGCTTGAAACTGTTAGCCGCCTGGTTTCCTGGATGACCGCCTCGGGTCAAAACATCTTGAACTGTCTGGTGCAGGGCGTCGCTTCGACGATCTTGGGAAGCTATCAAGGTTCTGATGAGGCCTACTAAGGTACCATCATCTGGCTCTGCGGGCTGGACGGGCCGAACTGGAGACTCTCCTCCAGTAGGTACAACTCTGGAGGCTACCCCGGAATGCTGGGCTTGATCTCCAGGTTGCTGCTGGCCCACGGAAGGTGCTCCTCCTCGCTGATCGGCTGGGTCAGGTACAGTGCCGCTGAGGAAGACGACACAGGGAAACAATAAGGAAGGACCAAGACAGATCAACGATACAAGCATGTAATCAGGGCAAGAATTTTAGGGATTTGAAAATACGGGCGGAGATCAAGGGCGAATACTGATTGAGACATCTATTCGGTAAACCCTCACATTTCTTGATTGACAAGACCTGCATGGGCCACCACTTAAACCATGTCACACCCCAGAACCAGAATACTGGAGAGCGGGGGCAGATATAGCCAGCTACGTATATTGAAATGGAAACCACCTCGATATACGGTCACGGCTGTCTAGATATGTGAGGGTTTTCTACAAGCCAACAGTCTCTTATGGTCATGAACAAGCCTAGTGTCTCAATCACCACAAGTAAGTAAAGTCGCAAGATGTATGATCATTAAATATACAATAATAAGGCGTCCCAAATATTATATATTCAGCTGATCATGAAGCTAGTCGTTACAAAATGTTAGGACTAGCAAGAGTTTAGTCATACATGATCAACCCTAGGATTTGTCAATCATGTTTACAGCCCGTAGGCAGACAGTAAGTAAAACTGCATCGAGCTAACAGGTGCTCGTCGGCTAAACGCCTCAAAAGAATAATTTTTACAATAGAGTGAGTGAAACAAAATAGAAAATCCACTCTTGGCCCGGATTTCGTCTAGTGTTCACCATTGGGCTGGAAGCTTGGTAGATCCTCGGGAGCTGCTCCGAAATCTGGCCACACAAAACCAGCTGGGTCAACCCGAGAAAGAGCAAGTGCCACAAGGGGGCTACGAAATAAGAACAAAAGCCAGCAATCAGCACAAGAAAATCTAATATTAAAATTAAAACTTACGAAAATATGGCAGGGTGATATACGACGAAATAACCATGGAACTATTCCGATAGCTAGGTTACAACCCGTAAACCAAACAAGGACTGGGGTTATAATCCTTCGTCTGAACAGAACTTGGTTTCCCACCATTTATCGGCAAGATAATAATGTAAGAAATCAAGACAGGAAGCAATCTTGTACTGGATCAAGACATGGCTAAACTGGTTATACCTCATTCAATCAATCACGGCCAAGCAAATACTACGGCTTACTACTTTAACTAACTAGGGTTATCACATGCCTAATTACTAACAAGATGCAGTGAGATTGTTCCACAGCCACAAGCCCTGCAGACCATCCAGGCTACCCAGGACGAAAGATTAGGGTTGAATTCAGGTGGGTACATCGCCCGGGAGACAAATGTACCCTTAGGTGACTTAGAGGGTGCAACACTCGACGGTGCGCATGGAAATGTGCCATACTCGACGGCAGGCTACAGATCCCAAGAGCGCCCAGGTAACGGGATTGTCTGTAGCTGTGTCATCTCTTCATGACTACTGTGTTATTCTAGTTATTAACCATAATCCATTTTAGTAGGTGCTCCTGACCGTGGTACTCAGGAGTCCCATCCTAGACATGATGCAAGACAGGACAAGTGGATTTAACAAGCAAGCACGAAGAACCACCCACGGTGTCAAGGCAAGTCAAGTTAAGTTATCAAGATAAATTATGTCAAGGTACTTGTTAGGAGTGCGCTACGACGGGCCACTATCATGTCAGGTTGGTCATGTCAGGAGTGCACCACTACGGGTCACTGTCTTGTTGTGCTTGTTCCTTGTCATCCCATGCCATGTACAATAGTCATTCCAAACATAATAAGTAAAATCAAGTTCATGACAAAAGGTGTACGAAAAGTCACACACGCTACAGGGAGCAGCGTACGAAAAGTCACGCACGCTGAGAGAGCAGCGTAGGTGAAAAGTCACGCACGCTACAGGGAGCAGCTGCGTGAAAAGTCACGCACGCTCAAGGAAGCAGCTGCGTGAAAAGTCACACACGCTCAAGGAAGCAGCTGCGTGAAAAGTCACGCACGCTACAGGGAAGCAGCTGCGTGAAAAGTCACGCACGCTACAGGGAGCAGTGTACGTGAAAAGTCACGCACGCTCAAGGAAGCAGCTGCGTGAAAAGTCACACACGCTCAAGGAAGCAGCTGCGTGAAAAGTCACGCACGCTACAGGGAAGCAGCTGCGTGAAAAGTCACGCACGCTACAGGGAGCAGTGTACGTGAAAAGTCACGCACGCTCAAGGAAGCAACTGCGTGAAAAGTCACGCACGCTCAAGGAAGCAGCTGCGTGAAAAGTCACACACGCTACAGGGAAGCAGCTGCGTGAAAAGTCACGCACGCTACAGGGAGCAGTGTACGTAAAAAGTCACACACGCTCAAGGAAGCAGCTGCGTGAAAAGTCACGCACGCTCAAGGAAACAGCTGCGTGAAAAGTCACGCACGCTCAAGGAAGCAGCGTACGTGCAAAAGCACGTAAGCAGAGAGCTGCGTACGCGTAAAAACACGCACGCAGGGTCTGGGTCTTCTTCTCCATGGCTGAGAAGAAGCTCCAATGGCTCTAAAACTTCAAAACCTCATAACTTGGCTATCCGAACTCCAAATCCAGATTTCCAAAGTTCTAACCAGGGTGGAATTGAATGCTCTTCCACCTGGAAACACCAAAACCCATGAAAATCCAACTTAAAGAGATCAAACCATACAAAATCTGAAAATAGAAATAACTTAGATCTAGAGCAAAGGAGACTTCAAATCACAAAACACCAAGTTCTAATGTTGATCACCATGTCCTAATCTAGCAAATGGACAAGGAAAAGAGAGCTCTCATGTAGTGGCAAGGTGCACTTGCCTAAGGGTTGGGAGAGTTGTGTTGAGGAAGAAGAAGAAGAAGAAGAAGAAGAAGAAATTAATTGTGGTTATGAAGAGAGAGAAGAGGTTGGTGGGGATATAAAGTGGGGGAGTTATGGTGGGTTGAGGGTGGAGTGTAGGTTAAGGTGTTCCTATGCATAATAAACCAAATCAAACCAACCCAATCCAAACCAATAAAACCGAGCCAAGCCAAAACCCAAAATACAAGAAATACCAAAATTCCAGAAGTTAAGAAAAAATAAAAGTACATGCCAAAATCTAGATACGAGTATAAATACGAAATACGGGAAATACGGGAAATGAGGGTGACAGTGCTGAAGTAGTAGCACGGTGTTTCGAAAACCTTCCATGGATTTGCACCCCATTCGGAGTTAGCCGTTCGCTAGGAAGATGGTCCAAGATAGCGTGTCTCCAGTGACCTTCTATAGATAGGTCCAGTGCTAATGATGTCTTATGCAGGCAGAGTAAGTTATTACTCAATTACAGGAAAGGATGTCGATTGTTGGTAAGAATCACCTAAATGGTGACAATTATATTGAATTATGATATTATTCTAACAATGTCTTGTGCAGGCTGAATAAGTATTATAAATATACATGGATGGCTATACGACCATTGGTAAGAATCACCAAAGGGTGATAATTGTATGCTTTAAATTATGTTGGCTATGAGATTTGCATGCTTTACTTTTTGTCGGCTATAAACATGAAATTGACCCTAAGGCAACGAGAAAGACCACTGTTAATAATGTTCTATAATATGATTACTTAGTGTTGTCTTCTTAGGCGAGTTAGGCTAGCACCGCTCGCCAGTACATTGATGATGTACTGACCCACATTATGGGCAATATTACAGGTGCTTGTGTATGGGGGAAATCGTTTGATCAATGCTTGGCATCGATGATTCAGATGGGTGTACAGAAGATCTTCTTTCAAGACGATGTCTTTTGTTATACGAGAAATAATGTATGGAACAGTACAACTCAGATGAACCAATGAGATTGTAAGCAAAGTCGGCATATTCGATTGTAAATCCTAAATGGCAAGTGTATATTAAGTTGGCTATTCAAAGTCTTGTAATCAGTTGTAAACTCTGTATTCCGCTACAAGTCTTGTAATCTATTGTAATTATTAATAAAGAGATACATTTCTTCATATCTTGTGTGACTTCAATTTATCTGCTCGATTTTGCTGTATTGTCGTTGTTTTCTGAAAAATACCAGGAACTGTAATAGTTTTACCTTGTACAAATACAATCTAGACTTGTACGGCATCACACCTAGTGGCTAGATTTTGATCCTCTGAGATCGGGGCGTGACAGCGGCTGACTTCTCAAGTATTCCCCCCCCATACGTATTTCCTTGGATTTTTATTTTTTTGGCTTTTTTCTTCTTTTAGATTTTTGTGTGAGCTGACAGTGCATATAAATGATGTTTTTCTTATCTCCCCCCACACGTATTCTCAAGTCTGACTCCTGCACACAGACACAGTAAATACGACATATATATTATATATATATATATATTATATATATATATATATATATATGATGTTTTTTTTTAAAAGAACAGTAACACTAATGTTCTATATAAATAGTGTCGGCGCATCCAAAAAAGAGAAATGGACTTGATTCAGAAAGATTGAACAAGTTGGTGTCTATCAATTCAACTCCAAAATTCATAATAAAAAGAAAAGAGTAAATGATGATAAAGATGTTCTTCAAGTGGATGATTGTACTCATGTTCAACATTGGTTGGTTGATGGGATGGATGATGAGAGTAATGTAGATCCCGTCACCGGAGCTACATGGGAGGTACTTGGCCAAGCGGTGGGAGAAAATGAACTACTTGAACCTAGGAGGAGCTCTAGGATTACGAGAGAAATTGATGAAGAAGAGTTTATCTCGGAGGCCAAAGAAGATGATGGAGATGATGACTTTGAGTCCGGTGAAGAAAGAGATGTGCCATTAGTGGATGAGCACGATGATATCTTTAATGATTGAGCACTTTAATCTATCTTCTTTTCTTTTTATAAAATTTTGATTATATACAAGACATTGTCACTTTGGAGTTTGGGTCCTTAAGTTAATCTTTTGATGACATATGATATATATTGCATAATTATATATTTATTGCATAATATATATATATATATATATATATATATATATATATATATATATATATATATATATATATATATATATATATATATAAAATCGACTAATCCGACTAGTCCGATTAATCCCTAGTCTCCGCCAACCGACTAGCGGCCGACTAGCGGTTTTTACAACCTTGCAAATTAGAAATATCTAAAACCTTGCAAATTAATCCCTAGTCTCACCTTTCAATTTTTTTATATATATGTTCCTAAAAATTTAATGAAGTTTTTAATTGATTTATTTAGACACTAGTATTAATATTAAATTCTAATTTGTGGGCCTTATCAAGTAAAGCCCACTAATTAGCCAAAAAGCTAAGCCCTGTGGTTAAAAGAACTACCATGAGTTTCTTTACATTAACAGTAGGACATTCGACTGTTTAGGTATGCTATTTTTCTTTTTGAAATTCAAATTTGTTGATTCCTCTTTTCTCCTCTAACCGAATTGTCAGAAGGAGGAGGAGTAATTTTCCCGCACCAAGGTTGCCTACTCCTCACGCTGCCTAACGGCCTATAAGAGAGGGATCATGGCAAGACACTCATTCCTTGCTCTCCTCTCCCAAATTGTACTCTCCATCTTCTTCTTTTCCTGAGATTAAATCCCCAAATTGAAGAATCGATCATGGCAAGAAGGGGTAGCAAAGCAATGGAGTCCTCAACTATCCACGCACAGTGAGCAGAAGCATCCTCCTCGACAACTGAACGAAGGATCCAGAGCTCTTCGTCGTGCTTAGCAAATTCATCGATTCCTTCATCCTCATCGATGAACTCTTGGTAAGCCAGATCATATCGTATTCTACTTTGCTCTGATTTACGAATATCGATTTCATCCTATCAATTTCTTCTTGTTTGATCAAATCTGGAATTGATGAACCAGTGACTGATTCAACCGATTCCTCTTCATCAATTGAATCAATCGAGGTAATCGATTCGATTTCTTAATGAATTTGGATGTCCGAATCATCATAAGGTTATGGGTCGATTGATGATTGATAACCAATTGATAATAGTTGTAAAATTTCATTTTTGTGTCAGCTCTTTAAATTGCTGATTTGGTTGCGTGGACACGTCCATTCACTGAGATTCTTGAGTCAGACACCAAGGTGAGTGTCCAGTCCTCGTTTCTTTGGATCCAGCTATTTGTGAGCATAAACTAGGACTGAATCCTTTTCTGTTTGTTTAAATTGTTAAGTATTCGACCTATTGCTGCAAAGAAAGCTAGATTGTGTGGTGAGGAGTAGCTCGTGCCATTTCACAGAGATCAGGAGCTATTAATCTAATTCCTCAGGTAATTATTCGATTACATAAGGATGCAGATCATAATAGTTTACATATAAACAGTAGATGGATTGAAGTGTCTTTAATTTAAGCTTTGGTTTATTTCAGTAGCAGTAGGGATTAAGTAACTCTATTTTTTTAGTCAGGTAATTATGTGTTGATGCATTGGGATAATCTTGACATAAATTTGATTTGCATCAGTCCAGATTTGAGACTGGTACTTAGAGGCATTAACTGTCAGTTATAGTAGACAGTTCAGTTAGTTCAATTCTCTAGAGAGCTGAACCTGAGATTTTGTTTAGGATTGATATATCTGTCCTTCATAAGGCTGACTGTCTCAATTTGATGAATGCTATACATTATCTCAGTTTACTGATATGGATATCAGCCCCATCCTGGGACTGAGTTGTTGTCCAGTAAACCAAGACTTAGTTTTCAGTACAATTGGTGGGCTGAACTATTCTCAGGGATGTTGGGGACTGAGGCATGAATTTCTAGTTAGGATTAATTTCCTGGAACCTGGAAATCATATCAATTTTATGGATATTAGGACTGATGTCATCTAAGGATTGAGAACCATTTGTAGGAACAGGTTGGAGGCAATTAGACTGGTCATGTCCTTATACTTAACTAGGATTCATGACTGGGTATATTCAACTGAATATTGAACTGATATGAACATTGGACTGACATCTGAATTATACATGGAACTGATATTTGAGAAATATAGGAAGGGTATACAGGATTGTATATGGGACTGATATTAAACTGAGATAGGAATGACTGTGGTTGAACCACAGGTTAGGAACTCAGTAGCTAGGCCAGATATCAATTGCTTTAGAAATTGATAACTGTCCTGATACAGGACTGAACCTGAGATTTTGTAAGGACTGATAAGGTATCAATCCCACTTTCGGATTGAACCTTATCTAAGTATCCTGTGGAAGATTAATTTTTATCAGTAAGACCAAATTCTCTTCTTACCTCATTTTTGTTAACTGCCAACTCATATCCAGGCATGTTATTGGCCAACCTTTACCTGGGAACAGGGATCATAATCATTATTAGGAATATAGAGTGAATTTCTTTGTTTGTGGTTGTTGAAATCTGTTTATAGATATGAATGTTGGTTGTTAGAGTATGGCATGGCTAGTAGAGGCTGTTAGTTGAGATTTCAGTGCCTAGTACCAAAGTGAAGTATGACACTTGACTGAGTTCAGTTTAACAAAGATTGTATACCTAATAGGGACATTAGGAATGTTGTGGTTTGAACATTACTACCAAATTAGCACATTTGGTATAGGTATGAGCTGTTGTATTGGTTTCGACTTATTGCCCAATACCACTTGACTGAACTAGGTTAAGTCTGGTACCTTCATTTAAATCCTTAATCTTGATATACCTATTGATTCAGTTCATGTCAGGTTAAAACCAAATCTTGCTAAAACAGCTCATATTTCCTTTACTATTGACTCAGAGGTGGGTATAATCTATTGCAATTGGAAGACTGCTATGTTCAGGCAGTTAGTTCCAGTATTAAGACTGGACTGATTATAATTTCTGTAGGAGAATGATACTTGAATCGATAATTCCAGTTTAGTATTTCAGGAAAGGGTTAGGCTAGACTGAGATAAGGATTTTATCCATTGTTGATTCTACTATGGACTGAGAAGAGATACTGGAGACTGATTAAATTAGCCTAAGCAAGACTGACCAAAACCAGCCTTGGTTAGACTGATGGTATCAGTAATCATGTTAGGATGATTCCTCACCCAAGCTGAATGTCAGGTTGAAGTCTTGTTTTATTAGTAATCAAGTCATTGGCTTTGTCATTTGAGAATATTGTTGGGTTCAGCTTTGTAGATTCAAGAGTTGCTATGAGGGTTATCTTAATCTACAAGAGTTAACCTAGAATAGTTGAATCCTTGGAAGATTGGAATTTGGATAGGACAGTACTCATGGTAGGTTACCAATACCTAGGAAGCCTTGCTAGTTATAGGTTAAGCTTGGAATTGAGTCAAATATTAGTAAGGTGATCTCTATAGGAAATATAATTTAAACTGCATATATTTAGTCATAGGCATCATTGTTCTTCTCTAGTAGACTAGTAGAAATACTTTAGTTTGGGAAAGGATATTCATAGAAATAGGATTGTTTATAAGTATAGTTAATTGATAATTGTTTATAGTCTAATCAAATTATAACCATATGACAGGAGGATACCTAGCACTGCATTCCACACTTGATCACCCTGAGCAAGGCAAGTATACTCCTCGGACTTGTTCATTTCTCATGTCTTGTATATTCATTCCTGTATCACCTTGTTGACACGATGTATCACGTGATTGCCTTGTTTCATGATTCTTGAGTTTACTTGTGTCTGGGAGAGAAAATACTATATGTGTGTGATCAAACCCTATTACTATTCATATGAATAGCTTAGGTCCCGCATCGTGCACGCGGGACCCGAGCCGTACCATTTCATGTTCATTGAATCTACCCAAGCCGATCACATACTCTAGATATATTTCAATCTTGCACATTTCAGGATTCAGGTTATATTTCATGTTCAGGTTGTATTTCGTGTTCAGGTTATATTTCATGTTCAGGACTCTTATCATATTTCCTGTTTTACTTTTATTATTTCCGGTTCAGTTTCATGTCTTGTTCTCATTTCTTGTACTTTATATATATTTCTTGTTCTTGTTCATACCATGATGTTCATGTTCATTTTCTTGGATATACTTAGCTCCGCTCCTGATTAGGATATGTTGCAGGTGAGTTGGAGGCTATCTGTGATACTTACTATGGGCCGGAGCCTGGAGGCACCTATGAGCCAGTGGATGTGGCCCAGGACCTAGAGGCTGAGGAAGCCTAGACTTTTCTACTTAGCTTTATCTGGACTTGCACTAGAGACATCTTTATAGTTTACATTTGCTGGAATGTAATAACATTTAGATTGTATCTGATATTCTGGGATTTGATATATTAGATGCTGTGATTACTTTCATTCTTATCTTGATTCATAGTTCTCCCTAGATATTGGTACAACTTACTTCATTGTGTCTAACAATGAAGGCTGGGCGTGTCCGATAATTCGGGAGCGGGCCGTGACATGTCTTTAGTGGTGGCCCATGCAGGTCTATCCTAATGGTACCTAGGTCTTAGCGTACTATTGGGGGACTTGATTACACTAGGGAAAACTTGATCACAACATAGAAAAATTGGGAAATAAGGGTATATCAGGTTTATCAAGTGCATTGACATTATAAAAACATTGTTTGTTAGGTTTTAGGTTTGTCAATCAATAAAGTTTTCTTTCTATTGCAGGATGGTCACTACGAGGAAGACCGCGGATCAGCCAGGAGTTACAGGTAGTTCGGGACAGCCTGAGCCAGATGTTCCGGCAGATCAGCTTCCGCCACCGCCTCCTATTTTTCCTCTGTTGCCCTCGACGATGATGTTTGACGGCGCCCAGGTTATGGCAATGTTCCAGCAGTTTATGGAGGCCCAGAACCATCAGACAGCACTGTTCAGAGCGACCGTCATCGACGCACTCAGGACTCGAGAGACGGCAGCACCAGCACCGGTGGCACCTCCAGCACCGGTAGCACCGAGAGCGGGGACGGCCAGGGACTACTAGAACCTCTGCCCGATGGACTTTTGGGGCAACGAGGGGATTGTCTATGTAGATGAATGGCTGGAGAATGCAGAGAGGACCTTGAAGATGGCGCGGATCCTGGATGACTTGAAGGTGGAGGTGGCCAGCATGCGACTGTTCGACCTTGCCAGAGCCTGGTACCGCGAGGAGCCCCAGTTGGCAGCACAACAGGTTGTTTGGGCAGATTTCAAAACACTGTGCAAAGAGAAGTTTTTCCTAGACATCGAGAGAGACGAGCTTCGGATGCAGCAGGTGACGATGTCAGTGGCAGAGTATACTTCAGAGTTTACCCAACTCAACAGGTTCGCAGAGAACCTAGTCGACATGCCGGAGGAGTGGACCTGGAGATTCAAGAAGGGTGTCACGACCCGTACCCTAGAGTTAGGGCACGAGACGTGGGTACGTCCAGCCTACGCCCCAGTGTCGGCGGTAGAACGCTGTCCTAGGTCTCATACATCTAACAATATAAGGCTAAGCAGTTTATACTCCCCGAATGAGGATGACATAGCAGAATGTAAACTCAATCACATCTAAGGTAGAGCATAATGGAAGATAGATAAAACATAAAATCCAAAAGAGATACAGCAGATAGAAGTCTAAGTGTCTAAGATACGCAAACCCATAAATACGTCTTAAAGCTCAAATCCAGTAATCTATAAAGTAAATACAACTCCAGACAACTGAAAATAGCTAACTAAACAACCTCTAATATGTCTCCTCTAGGCTAGCAGACAACCTCCAAGCTATCTGTAAAATTTATCAATAGGTCCAGTCAGGACAGGAGCGAGCACAGTACATCTCAACAAATCATAGCAGGTTAGAAAATATAATCATGCAGTAAAGTAAGATACAGGATCTGAAAGAAATACAGTATGTAAACAGAGAGAGAGAACTGTAATAGAAATATCTACTATAAGTAGAGAACTAACAGTGGCTAGTGAGTCAGAGTATAATATAAACATGTGAATGGCATAGAAGATTCTGGAAACTATACTATGGAGTGATTCTGGGAACTACACTACTTGGATATTATTCACATGTCTACTTCTACTCCCCCGTACCCCCAATCAATACACAAGGATCCAGCCAGGTTATGTTATGATTCCATACAAAGGCCCACAAGGGGTGATACATGGAGGGCCCATAAATGGGTGATTCTGGAAATGCCCATAAATGGGTGATTCAGGGAAGACTCTGTGATCATGAGAGTACATGTCACAAGTGATCGATGAACTGTGAAGCATAGTGATACACCATATAAGTGAAATACACAGAACATGTAATATACGATGCTCCCTGAGGGGATAACATCTCAAGAATGGATCCTTATAGTACTAATCCGTGTTACCAATGTGACAGCATCAAGTAAAGTAATCTAAAACAGAAAAATAATTCTAACAGGATATGAAATGATCAGAGAATGTACTCGCCTGATAACCTGAACAGCTGATAAGTATAGGAGTCCAACTGAAGCCACAGAGTCCTATTTAAAGCAACACAGGTTACAAGGTGTTCAAGTTGTAATAAATAAATCTCTACAAGCAATCTATATTATCCTAGGTTCTTCTAAGTCAAAACAACTCTAGGTCAACTCCGGTCAATAATCTAGTCAAACTAGGTTAAGTGTTGACTTACAATTGACTTTGGGTCAACTGGTCAACTCTGGTCAAACAGGGTCAATTCTAGTCTAATTACTAAAGATATAAAGTGTACTTCATTATTTGTACGTCGAAACTTACGACACGTAAATCGAGATGAGATGATCAACGATAAAGTTGATAATCTTATTATAGTAATCCACGTGTCCATCTTGTCAATTTCAGCGATATGAGATTACTGGAATTGACTGAGCTTAGTTTCGTTGTACTAATCCCGAAATACGAACATTATAAGAATTAATTATTAATAAATTATAAAAAGGTTAAACTCAGAGAAATTATCAACAAACATTATCGGATGATGAAATAAACATCGTCAACGTGTCCAGAATGGTCAAATTAGCTAGGATAGCCTACCCATCGGTCCAATTTGGACACAAGGATAAAAAGGTAATTTTGGGTCAAATCGGTATCCGTGTCGGAGCCGTTTTGCACCGAAAAATGTGCAAGAAAACAAGTCTATAAAATAGAACAAATTATATGTCTACGAAACTAAAATGATGATATAAACCCAACGGTATCTCCAGAATTGAATTCCGTTGACCCGATCTTAATTTGGTCCGTTGACTAGAACATTGGAATTTCGGTTTGCACGAAAATGCATGTCAGAGCCAATGTTCTCAAAACTCAGCAAACTACATGTCAACGAGTCCAGAATGACGATATGAACTCAACGGTATATCCAGAATTGGATTCCGATGAGCCGATCTCAAAATATCCCGTTGACCCGGATATTGGTATCCGACTTACACCGAAATATGTGCCGGAGCTAATGTCCACCAAAACCTAGCAAATTATATGTCAACGAGTCCAGAATGACGATACGAACTCAACGGTATATCCGGAATTGGATTCCGATGAGTCGGCGTCAAAATGTCCCGTTGACCCGGACTGTGGGACTCATTTTGTACCAAAAAACATGCCAGGGCCCACGTCCTCCAAATCTAACAAATTTTATATAAAAATATGCCAGAAAGATGCCACGAATTCAACCAATCAAACAAGCTCATAATGAAACGAAACTGGAGAGGTAGTAAGAGGGTTATACCAGCTTCGCATAGGAACTGGTAGCACGCCAAATGGACTGCGGTGGAGGAGGTATAAGCTGACGAAGTTGACTCCGCAAAACTGTCCAAAATTAAAACAATTTAGACGGTCAACTTGGTGGCCGGTTTTGATGTATCAAACGATAAAATTAACGGACGAAAATTGACAGGAGTGGAGGTAGATATACCGAGATTGTGACGGAGTGAAGAAATCACCGATCCAACGATCGGATTCTCGGGAAATCGTACGCGAAGTCGCTGCGATGGAACGCAAATTCTGGATCGATCCCGTGCGCGTCACGACGGAACTTCGTACAAAACGTACGAATCGCCTCGACTACGCGTCCCGGAGGACGATGGCCGCCATGGGAGTGTTCGTCGGGGGAGCACACGCGTAGGGGGGGTCGCCGGAGGCACGGCAGCCGGCGACGGCGCTGTATGCGCGCCCACAGGGGTTCCCGGCCGGTCGCACAGCACGCCCGCTGCTGCTGCAGTACGGGGCTGCGCTGGCCCAGCTAGGCGGCACTGTCATGGCGCGGTGGTACGGCACGGTGAGGGCGGTGGCGCGCGGTGGAGGTGGTTGGCGGGGGATGGTGATGGATGTGGCGGCGGTGGTGGTTTAAAGTAGTGGTGGTGGCGGTTGGAAAGAAGGATGAGGGAAGAATGGGAGGCTGCTGGTGTATGTCGACGGCCAGGGGGAGGGTGGTCGTCGGCGTCGGCTACGTCGGAGGGAGGTCGGGCTCGGCCATAGGAGGAGTTGGGGGTTGTGAGCTGCTCTCTGTGTGTTTTGAAATGGAAAAAATAAGTGAGAGAGAGAAAGAGATGATAATAATGTTGTGTGTGTGTGTTGATAAAGAGAGGAGAGAGAAAAGTTACTCCCTCAAAGTTAGGGCCGACCAAGGCTAGGAGGAAATTTGTCATGTAGGAAATTGAATGGATAGGATTTATTAGGGGAATCAAATGGCTAGAATTAAATAGCTAAAATTAGGTCACTCCAAGGAATTAAAATCAATAGAATTTACACTCAATATTTGAAAGAGAAAACTAGGTATTGAATATTATTTTTGGGCAAGCAAAAGTGAGGGCGTCATGATGGAGAGTAACATGGAGCTCGGATTGGGTTCGGTCATGCCGGGTTGGATCAAAATTGGACAAGGTAAAATAATCGAATTTAAATAGGCGTTGATGATTATGGGTAAATAAGTAGCACATAGGGATTCCAATAAATGAGACACAAGTATCATGCGGGTAGTAGGCTCAATTTGGGCCATGTCCATATTTGGAGCTGACAGGTTTTGGTCGACAGGGTACCCACAAATCAAGTTGGAAAATAAATGTGACACCGTAGGGTGAAATAAAATCGAGTCACGTGTCTAGAAAATTGTATGAAGCAAATGGAGCACAAAATGGCATGTTTGAGTAGGACACGAAGGTCATGGGTGAAGAGCGTCTCGAGTAGATCATGCATGATAAGTTGGTTTCAAGAAAATGATTGGTCTTGTGCTCCCAAATTAAAAGTCACGGTAACGTGCTAATCATGATCAAGGAAAGGAGTGGAAAAAATAATTAATGATCAAATGGTCTAATTCGATACGAAGTTGTGCGAAGCAAAAAGAGTACAAGGGAACAAGTTTGAGTGGGACACTATATACCATCATGAAGGTAATCCTGTCCACTACAAAACTCGTAAAGAAGATTTCCAGAGTTGAACATCCCTGACACACCAAATATCAAAGGCACGGGAAAGTACACTTAAAGATAAATAAACAGAATAATTATTTATCGAAACTAATCAATCAGAAAATTAAAATAAAATAAAAAATTAACCCAAAATTCAGGGTGCTCACATCGGGCTTGACCAGGGAGCTGCAGTACGTATTAGCTATTATCCAGGCTACTACTTACTCAAGCATCCTCAAGATCGCCCAGGCAGTTGAGAAGGAGATGGACCCGAGGCCCAAGTGGGATAGGGATATCGGCAGTAACAGTTATTAGGTACCAGCGAAGAGGGTGTAGATGCAGACTCAGACGAGGCCAGCTCAGCAGACAGCAGTTCAGCACCGTCCTGCCAGAGTTCCAGCAGTTCAGCATCAGAGACAGCAGGGGTCACTTGCACATACTATCTTCGACCGGGACACCACGTGGAGGTCTGTCGCAAGAGGCTTGGACTTTGCCTATTCTGTGGGTCAGATGCACACCAGATGAGAGATTGCCAGCAGGCCACAGCCAGACTAGCAGGAGGACCCCGAGGAGCTGGAGGACCACCGCCTGTACCACCCAGAGCATTGCCTGCTGTACCCCAGAGAGGAGGAGCTCTACCACCCCAGCAACAGATATTTTCACAACTCAGCAGTAGCAGAGGGGAGGACCACAGCGGGGACGTGCTTACATCATGGCCGCAGTTAAAGAGGAGGAGGCAGCTCCAGATGTTATCACAGGTTCTGTTGTCACTTTTTTATTTCCTGCCATTGCCTTATTTGATTTTGGAGCCACCCATAGCTTTGTATCATATGAGTTTCTGCATAGACACGGCTTCACACCCAAGCCCACTAGGAGGAACTGTCAGATTATGACAGGAGGAGGGGTAGTGCCAGTTAGTGAGATGATGGATTGCCCTATCATTATAGCTGGACGGGAGATTAGGGCTCAACTTCTAGTAATGCCATTGCCCGAATTTGATGTGGTTCTCGGCATCGACTGGATAAGCGAACAATTTGCCGTAATAGACTGCCATGAGGGAAGGGTCACATTCAGCCTGCCTGGAGTTCCGCCGTTCAAGGTTGGAAGATGGATCGCAGAGAGGCCAGAGGGAGTCTACTTCGGAGCTATTGCAGAAGCCCAAGAGTTGCTGCATCTGCTGATTGCAGAGTTTCTCGACTTCTTCCCCGAGGAGTTGCCAGGATTATCGCCAGATCAAGATGTGGAGTTCAACATCGACTTAGTGCCCGGATCAGTGCTGAAGTCCCAGCATTGCTACAAGATCAACCTGAAGGAAGCTGCAGAGTTGAAGGCCCAGATTGATGAGTTGGAAGGCAAGGATTTTATTCGGTCCAGTGCTTCACCCTGGGGAGCACCGGTACTCTTCGTGCCCAAGAAGGATGGGATGGTGAGGATGTGTATCGATTACCGTGTACTCAATAACATCACCATCAAGAATAGATACCCGTTGCCGTGGTCAGCTGAGTGGGGCGAAGGTCTTTTCCAAGATTGACCTTCGGTCGGGATATCATCAGATGAAGGTTCAGGAGCAGGATATTTCGAAGACAGCTTTCAACACCCGATACGGCCAGTATGAGTTCTTAGTGATGCCGTTCGGACTCACCAATGCCCCAGCAGTGTTTATAAACTTGATGAATAAAGTTTTTCACAAGTATCTGGACAAGTTTGGCGTAGTCTTCATTGACGACATTCTGATATATTCGAAGACCGAGGAGGAGCATGTGGAACACCTGTAGATCGTGTTAGAGATACTCCAAAAGGAGAAGCTGTACGAAAAACTCTCAAAATGTGAGTTTTTATTGGATCGAGTGGAGTTTTTGGGGAATATGGTGACTGGAGAGGGGATTTCTGTGGATCCCAAGAAGATTGAAGCAGTGGAAGCATGGGCACCTCCCAAGTCGGTAGCAGAGATTCGTAGTTTCCTGGGGCTAGCAGGATACTACAGGAAGTTCATGAAGGATTTTGCCAGGATAGCAGAGTCTATGAACAAGCTTACGCAAAAGGACGAGGAGTTCATCTGGAGCGACGCTTGCTAGTCAGCATTTAAAGAAGTGAAAAGAGGACTCACGACAGCAGCAGTTCAAGGTTTTACATCTGGATCAGGAGGATTCGTCATCTACAGCGATGCCTTAGGGAAAGGCTTGGGATGTGTGCTTGAGTAGAACAAGAAGGTCATAGCTTATGCTTCTAGACAGTTGAGGTCCCACGAGAAGAATTACCCCACACATGACTTGGAGCTTGCAGCAGTCATTTTTGCCTTGAAACTGTGGAAGCACTTCTTGTAAGGAGAGAGAGAGTAGACATCTTCACGTACCACAAAAGCCTGAAGTATGTTTTCACTCAGAAGGAGCTGAATATGAGGCAGCGCAGATGGCTGGAACTCATAAAGGATTTCGACATCAATCTGCAGTACCACCCTGGAAAGGCAAATGTGGTAGCAGATTCTCTCAGTCGATATCCTGTTGCTATGTATCTCACTATGGATCAACATCTACTGGAGGATCTTGAGAGTCTGGGGATCGATATTGTTCTTTCAGGAGTCGGAGGGCAGCTGATGTACATACAGATACAGTCAGGACTAATAGAGAAGATCAAGGAGGCCCAGTTTCTAGATAAGGGACTTCGATGTCTCAGAGCCAGGCAGAGGCCGGATTGCTCGACGACTTCACCATTGCAGACGATAGATCCCTGAGGCACAGAAATCAGTTGTGTGTGCCAAAGATTTACGGGAGGAGGTGATGTAGGAAGCCCACCAGTCACATCATTCTATTCACGCCCCGATCCCGCAGAGTCCCTTCGTCCTCGCTTCGGCTCTTTGGGGATCGTTCGTCCTCACTAAGGTGTGATGCCGTGCAAGCCTAAGTTGCGCTTGCACAAGCCAAGACCGGAAGCAAGACAAGATAGGCAAGGTTAACAATACGCTGTAGAACGTATCGCAGATAATTGAAGCACCAGTGGACATATTTCAGAATACAAGCATTGAACACAATAGTAACAAAAAATAATTCTCTTTATTGATTTCATTTGAACAGATTACAAGCTCTCGATTCTCTTTGATACAATGTTACATTATCTCAAAACTTTACAGATTACAATGATCCCGTTCCCATACATTACATCCCTTTATATACAAAACCAACTCTTGCAACAGATGTCATCTCTTGGCATCTCTTTTGATTTCTGGCTCCTGAGGATGAGGCACGGCTATCGCTTTGGACTATCCTTCTCGATGCATAGTGCACCTGCATGCAGACTGATGGTGGGTCAGTATATCAGCATACTGGTGATTGTGAACAAAGAGCTACATTTGTCTGAAACGATCACTGTTTATTTAGTGAGAAAATATTTCTTGTGATGTGATCTTGCTACTTTTACCTATGTTCATTCCATGCATATAGAGTCAGTTTACATTCTTTTGAAAATACATCTTTAGAAAGCCAATATTTCATTTCATTTCATCTCAAGCATACAAGGGACTAATCAATTCAAGCACGATGAGTATTCATTTGTGCAGTGCGCAGCGTGTTTCATGAGCATATCATTTCTTTGATCAAGCAATTCTTACGGACGATCATAAGCACGATATCATATCTTTTCTTTGATTCAAGACATTCTAAGGGTCAGATTACAAGCATGATATTACATCTTTTCTTTAGTGGAACATAGCATTTCATGGCATAGATAAATCTCTGCAAGCAATTCATGTCAAAGACTTAAGCAGTACATATGTATCACTTTTAAGTGATTCTTACCATAGCCGACCGTCCATCCCTGCATAAGACAAGGATTAGCATAAACATTATAAAACCAACATTGTCATTCCCTATTCGTCTCTGCATCGTTAGCTCTTAGCAAAACATATTATAGACATATGCAGACCAATTGGCAGCTGTGACTCTCCGGTTCATCTCTGCACCAACCAACACCTATCTATATGATGGTCCAAAGGAAAACCCATGATTAACTATTGTGACTCTCTTGGGTTCAGCTCGTCGCTAAGGACTCAGATCGAGTCCTATTTTCATATGAAGGCCTTAATCTCTCCTAGGCCGAGTGGTCCAGGCGCCCCCAGATCCACCCGAGAGACAAATTTTCCTTGTTAACAAGTTGTCCTAGACCACATGCATGCTCTATCAGGATTCTATCAGATGAGACAGATTTGTGATCAGATGTACGATATGTTCTTTTTATGCCTTTGCAGATATATGACACGTTCAATTCGTGCCTTTGTTTTATTCATGTCAATATGTACAAGTCCGTCTGTACATGTCTATAATTCTCAAGCATACTTAGCAGCAAGTAACGATCAAGCATTCAATTCGATTCATTTGTCTTCTCTTATCCTATAAAGCATGACAAGCATCATATCGGTTCTTATTAGCAGGCAACAAGTCTTCTTATTAGCATACAGATTAATTCTTCTTAGCATACATGTTAACTCTTTTCTTATTCTTAGCATGGCACATGTGAAATCTCTTATAAGCATACATACTGGTTACCGTCTTGTTATTAGCATGACAAGGTTCTCTTTATCAAGGCAACATTCATTTCTTAGCGAGACAACATGTAAATTCTCTTAAAGCATACTCAATGATTTACCATCTTGTTATTAACAATAATATTCAATCAAAAACTCAAATTCTTAAGACGTAAGCGAATCAGCAAATGAGACTTCGTCCACTCACCTAGATCAATCGTCTTCTGTTGCAGAGCCAGCAATCCAATCTTTCTGTCTATCTAGTGCCTTCGCGGAACGGGGAACTACATGTTTGGTGGTATGGAATAAAGAGAGAGGTTGCCAGATTTGTTTTCAGATGCCTTGTGTGCCAGCAAGTCAAGGCAGAGCGCCAGAGACCAACAGGATTACTCCAGCCTTCACCTATTCCAGAATGGAAGTGGGAGCATATCACCATGGACTTCGTCTCTGGTTATCCGCGTACGCCCAGTGGCAAGGATGATATTTGGGTTATCGTGGACATGCTGACAAAGTCTGCTCATTTTATTCCGTTCAAGGTTGGGATCACAGCTGAGCATCATTTCAGACAGAGACAGCCGCTTCATATCATATTTCTGGAGAAGTCTACAGCTGAGCTTGGGATCACATTTGAAGTTCAGCATCGCTTATCATCCACAGACAGATGGACAGTCCGAGAGGACCATTCAGACGTTGGAGGACATGTTACGGGTTTGCGCACTCGACTTTGACGGTTCGTGGGAGGATCATTTGCATCTACTGGAGTTTGTCTATAACAACAGTTATCAGGCTAGCATTGAGATGACCCCGTTCGAGGTACTGTATGGGCAGAGATGTCGTACGCCTTTATCTTGGGACGACGTTGGCGAGAGGGCTTTTCTTGGGCCATAGATGGTGGTAGACTTAGCTGAGAAGATCAGTTTGATCAGGGAGCGTCTCAGAGTTGCATAGGATCGACAGAAGCATTGGGTGGACAGCAATAGACGGCCACTGGAGTTCACAGTTGGAGATACAGTGTTCCTGAAAATCTCGCCGACCAGAGGTGTCATTCGTTTCGGCAGAGGCGGAAAGCTCAGTCCGAGGTATATCGGACTATTCGATGTGACAGCACGGATTGGCGAGGTGGCATATCGACTAGCGCTTCCAGCCAGCTTGTAGGGAGTGCACGACGTCTTTCACGTGTCCCAGCTTCGACCCTTGTAAAATCCTTAAATTTCTACTATTTTTTATTATTAAATTTGGTACTGATTTAAAATTTTATATTATACGTCGCGTAGTCGTATTGTACGTCTCGCTCAAAATTTTATTTTTCATAATTGCTCGACGAGTGCGAATATGTACGAGCGTACATATTTTTAGAAAAATATTTTTTTCCTATTTTATAGTTTCAAGATAATATATATAATAATTATTTTTTTGCTATCAAAATTTCTAAATATATGAGTTATTTATGAAAAGCCTTTTTTAGACAGTTATAATAAATAATAGTCTTATGAAATGGTATACTAGAAAAATATATATTTATAAATATTACTTGTACACACATATATATTTTGTAATTATTTATTAGTTTATTTTTAAATAATAAGGTAATTTTCATAATTATTATTATTAGTATTTTTGGAAAATATATTTAGAAATTATTGTGGCCATTTTAAATCTCGATTTAATTTTATGGATTTAATTTAAATAGTATAAAGGTAGAATTTATAGATTTAAATTGGATTTGTATTTGGATTTGGATTTGATTGATTTTAAATTAAGTGGTAAATTATCAAAAAGGGGATTTAAATCTTTTCCTAATCCCTATCCGATTGGGAATTCCCACATCCTATAAATAGGCAGGTACTCCTCCATATTATTTTCTCTACAATTCATCTTCCATAAATTCCACAAGTAAAATTCGTGCAACGTGTCGGTGTCCATCTCTTCCGTGTCAGCCGTGACGGCCTCGGGTCCGACCCTGGTGTCTTTCCAATAGGTTATTTTTTTACATATACAAATTCATCCCTCTCCTTCGTATCCAACACCCTGGACACGAATCCCCACAACACCTGACAAGGACTGTACATCCGTCCTACTCCTACTCCGACCCCGTCCCTGTCCCCGCCCCCGCTCGTGTCCTCCTTCCTTTCTCCAACCCATTGACACCACCATCTTCCTACACCACCCCCCATCACATCATCTCCTCTGTGTCGACAACCCGACACGGCAAACATCCAATCCCTAGCCCTAATCCTAAACTCTGCCATATGTCCGGCTAGCACCCGCCACCACTGTGGCCACCCACCTCCACACCGAACGCATCATCCCAACCTTGCCATACTACCGTCCCGACCACAACCATGGCTACCCCACCTGGCGTGACATAGCCGGAACACCAGCACCCATCACAAACCCCAAACTTGCGGCCAACCTCCACCCCTGCCCGATCATCACCGACCGATCCTCCTTCTAGTCAAGCCTCACAGACCTCTCCATCACAGACCTCTCCCTCCGCCGCAGCGCGCAGCCCGCGCCGCCGGAGCCCCGTCGGACCGTCGCTTCCTCGATTCCTTTCCCCACCTTTCTTCTCTTTTACCTCCTTCTTCAGTTCTTTCCTTTTTATTAAAGTTTTTAACAGCTGTGTCCTCTCCATCGAGAGGAGAACAGTGTGCATTCCAATATTTTTATTATTAATATTTTATTATTACTATTATTATTATTATTATCAATTTTATTACCATTCTTATGGTATGAGTATTTTATCCTATTTATTATTATTATTATTATTATTATTATTATTATTATTATTATTATTATTATTGTTATTATCCCTACTATTATAAGTAGTAGTAATATTATTTTATCATTATACTATACTGTTATTGTTATCAATATTATTGTTATTAGTTTATTATTATACATTATATGTATTTTCAACAGTGTATATAACTAGATATTTGGGTATAAATTTATTTCTATTTTATTTTGCTAAGTATGAATTGTAGAAGTCTTATGATTAGCTTCATGTTCATTTTCACCTTTATTAATACTAATATTTTTTTGTATGGGATAGCTTCTCGGCCTAGAAATTTTACTTTGACAAGGTTAGGTTTAAGTTCTAAAATCACTTTACTAGATTCTTATCTTTTTCTAAAAATATTTTATACACAATAATGATTTTTAGTTTATATTTAATCGTGACTAATAAAAACATAGCTTCCTACCTAAAAAGTGTATTTTAACAAACTTAAAGTTTTCGCCTAAAAATGATGCTTATATTTTTAATCTATTTTTAATAATAATAATATATTTTCAAAGTATTATCAATAGTTTTCTCAAAATACTATATAAAATTTATCAATTTCCTTCGATCGTCTTTCTATTAGTAATTATCCCATTATTCCTATTCCCTCGCCAATTCAAGTCTACCTTATGTCCACCATAACTAATTTGACTCTTCTGGACCCAATGGAATTGTCCGTGCCACCACCCGAGGTCACTATGCATAGTTATTGCACCAAAGTCGCAGTTCATGTCAGCTTGATTATCGTAGCACACCAGGCGTCCTACCATGCAAGACACCTTTCCATTTGCTGTTTATTTATTTTATCTCATATTTCATGCAATATTTATTATTTTTTTATGTAAAATAAACTGTGATACATGGCATAACCAGTTAGAACTTATTGTTCATTTATATTTTCTGCTATGTATTATTTTTCTTACACATTAAACCTAGATTTCAGGGACCACCTTTGTGTGTTGCATTCATGGCCTTGACACGTTGTACCACGAAGTTGTGTGTCGTATGTAGAACACGAAAGTGCGTGATTGGCTGGCCACCAGTACGTACAAGTCGTGCGATTGGAATAATCGCTAATAGAGGTTGCATGCAAGTTTGACTTAGCGGTTATAGAGGTTTTCTGTTGTGGATACAACATAGTAGGCATTGGGCAGGGAGGACAATTCCTTAGCGTATGGGCTTCGATGCACTTTCCCTTTTGACCCGGAAGCTCCGCTGGAGATACGGGGTTGATGACCCATGATTAATGACGGCCACTGACATTCTGTAGAATGTTATGCACTTACTGATGGGGCCTCTGGTGCCCCAAGGGGGACCATACCGATCCTATTTAGCCAGGGCCCATGCATATGAAGGATTGTTCTTAACTATATTTCACTTAGAACGATTAGGCACCTTTATACGTTAGGTACGAGTACTTTTGGTTTGGGTACTTGTATCTGACCGTAGCTTGGAACAATAACTTATCGCGGATTAGTTCGTCACATCTTGTCCTTGTTTGGTTGTAGGTGTGACTTACTACTTCGATGAGAAGGTATTGAACCTTGTTGGGGTCTGGATACCATATTGGATTCATAGCATGGAAAGATACGTCTCCGTAAATTAGTTTACCATCTTCTGTCCTTGTTTGGTTGGAGGGATGGTACGCTCGTTCAATAGGTGTATATTGGACCATGTTATAATTCAATTGACTTATTTATTTGAGCAATATTTATTCAGTTTATATGGCATGATATTATGTGTCTTGTTACGTCCCTCTGAGGACCTGGTTATATCTCGCCAGGTGTTTGCTCTTGTCTTTCGCATGTGTTCTAGCTCTAACAGTGATCATCGGTATTTCTTCGAGGAGATTGTATTTGGATCATCTTCGCTTCGCTCGCCAATATCTTTCTTTTGTTATGTATTTTTTTTCATAGTTGGTAGTGGATTTGTCTCCGCCCAACTACATGTACCAAATGACAATTTCATAGTTGATTATATGATATCTTCTATTCTTTTATTTTGTGTGGATGAGATTACTTATGGTTCTACTGCATTTTACAGCTTATGTATTCATACGAGGATTCCATATATTGGAGTGTACTTCGTATGAATACAGCTGGCATATCTACGTTCCTAGTCCTATGTATTTTGGGATTGGGGCGTTACAGTGCTACATTACAGATCCGAGCCATGTGGTGGACTACTCAGAGCTAGAGGTGGGTCCGAGCTTGACCTACGAGGAGCAGCCAGTGAAGATCCTTGATCGGAGGGAGAAGCGCCAGCGGAACCAGACTATTCCACTTGTTCGCGTCATGTGGAGGCACCACTCTCCGGGAGAGTCCACATGGGAGCGCGAGGATGAGATGAGGGAGCGCTATCCTAGTTTGTTTACTTGATTGTATTCTGATTTTTTATTATTCAATAAATGGTTTGTGTTGAATTTTCTTTGTGTTTTTTGAGAATTAATTCCGTTGTCCTTCTATTTCGAGGACGAAATTTTTTTAGGGGGGAAGATTTGTAACCTTACCTTTCAAATTATATATATATATATATATATATATATATAAATATTTTTTTTATATATATATATAAATATATATATATATATATATATATATATATATATATATATATATATATATATATATATATATATATATATATATATATGTTCCTAAAAATTTAATGAAAATTTTAATTGATTTCTTAAGACACTAGTATTAATATTAAATTCTAATTTGTGGGCCTTATCAAGTAAAGCCCACTACTTAGCCAAAAAGCTAAGCCATGTGGTTAAAAGAACTACCATGAGTTTCTTTACATTAACAGTAGGACATTCGACTGTTTAGGTATGCTATTTTTCTTTTTGAAATTCAAATTTGTTGATTCCTCTTTTCTCTTCTAACCGAATTGTCAGAAGGAGGAGGAGTAATTTTCCCGCCACCAAGGTTGCCTACTCCTCACGCTGCCTAACGGCCTATAAGAGAGGGATCATGGAAACACTCTCATTTCTTGCTCTCCTCTCCCAAATTGCACTCTTCATCTTCTTATTTTCCTGAGATTAAATCCCCAAATTAAAGAATCGATCATGGCAAGAAGGGGTAGCAAAGCAATGGAGTCCTCAACTATCTACGCACAGTGAGCAGAAGCATCCTCCTCGACAACTGAACGAAGGATCCAGAGCTCTTCGTCGTGCTTAGCGAATTCATCGATTCCTTCATCCTCATCGATGAACTCTTGGTAAGCCAGATCATATCACATTCTACTTTGCTCTGATTTGCGAACATCGATTTCATCCTATCAATTTCCTCTTGTTTGATCAGATCTGGAATTGATGAACCAGTGACTGATTCAACCGATTCCTCTTTATCAATTGAATCAATCGAGGTAATCGATCAATCGATTTCTTAATGAATTTAGATGTCCGAATCATCACAAGGTTATGGGTCGATTGATGATTGATAACAAATTGATAATAGTTGTGAAATTTTATTTTTGTGTCAGCTATTTAAATTTCTGATTTGGTTGCGTGGACACGTCCATTCACTGAGATTCTTGAGTCAGACACCAAGGTGAGTGTCCAGTCCTCGTTTCTTTGGATCCAGCTATTTGTGAGCATAAACTAGGACTGAATCCTTTTCTGTTGGTTTAAATTGTTAAGTATTCGACCTATTGCTGCAAAGGAAGCTGGATCGTGTAGTGAGGAGTAGCTCGTGTCATTTCACAGAGATCAGGAGCTATTGATCTAATTCCTCAGGTAATTATTCGATTACATAAGGATGCAGATCATAATAGTTTACATATAAACAGTAGATGGATTGAAGTGTCTTTAGTTTAAGCTTTGGTTTATTTCAGATTTGAGACTGGTACTTAGAGGCATTAACTGTCAGTTATAGTAGACAGTTCAGTTAGTTCAATTCTCTAGAGAGCTGAACCTGAGATTTTGTTTAAGATTGATACATCAGTCCTTCATAAGGCTGACTGTCTCAATTTGATGAATGCTATGCATTATCTCAGTTTACTGATATAGATATCAGCCCCATCCTGGGGCTGAGTTATTGTCCAGTAAACCAAGGCTTAGTTTTTATTAGAATTGATGGGCTGAACTATTCTCAGGGATGTTGGGGACTGAGGCATGAATTCTTAGTTAGGATTAATTTCCTGGAACCTGGAAATCATATCAATTTTATGGATATTAGGACTGATGTCATCTGAGGATTGAGAATCATTTGTAGGAACAGGTTGGAGGCAATTAGACTGGTCATGTCCTCATACTTAACTAGGATTCATGACTGGGTATATACAACTGAATATCGAACTGATATGGACATTGGACTGACATCTGAATTACACATGGAACTGATATTTGAGAAATATAGGATGGGTATACAGGATTGTATATGGGACTGATATTGAACTGAGATAGGAATGACTGTGGTTGAACCACAGGTTAGGAACTCAGTAGCTAGGCTAGATATCAATTGCTTTAGAATTTGATAACTGTCCTGATACAGGACTGAACCTGAGATTTTGTAAGGACTGATATGGTATCAATCCCATTTTTGGATTGAACCTTATCTAAGTATCCTGTGGAAGATTAATTTATATCAGTAAGACCTAATTCTCTTCTTACCTCATTTTTATTAACTGCCAACTCATATCCAGGCAAGTTATTGGCCAACCTTTATCTGGGAACAGGGATCATAATCATTATTAGGTATGTAGAGTGAATTTCTTTGTTTGTGGTTGTTGAAATCTGTTTATAGATAGGAATGTTGGTTGTTAGAGTATGACATGGCTAGTAGAGGCTGTTAGTTGAGATTTCAGTGCCTAGTACCAAAGTGAAGTATGACACTTGACTGAGTTCAGTTTAACAAAGATTGAATACCTAATATGGACATTAGGAATGTTGTGGTTTGAACATTACTACAAAATTAGCACATTTGGTATAGGCATGAGCTGTTGTATTGGTTTCGACTTATTGCCCAATACCACTTGACTGAACTAAGTTAAGTCTGGTACCTTCATTTAAATTCTAAATCTTGATATACCTATTGATTCAGTTCATATCAGGTTAAAACCAAATCTTGCTAAAACAGCTCATATTTCCTTTACTGTTGACTCAGAGGTGGGTATAATCTATTGCAATTGGAAGACTGCTCTGTTCAGACAGTTAGTTCCAATACTAAGACTGGACTGATTGTAATTTCTGTAGAAGAATGATACTTGAATCGATAATTCCAGTTTAGTATTTCAGGAAAGGGTTAGGATAGACTGAGATAAGGATTTTGTCCATTGTTGATTCCACTGTGGACGGAGAAGAGATATTGGAGACTGATTAAATCAGCCTAAGCAAGACTGACCCAAATCAGCCTTGGTTAGACTGATGGTATCAGTAATCATGTTAGGATGATTCCTCACCCAAGCTGAATGTCAGGTTGAAGTCTTGTTTTATTAGTAATCAAGTCATTGGCTTTGTCATTTGAGAATATTGTTGGGTTCAGCTTTGTAGATTCAAGAGTTGCTATGAGGGTTATCTTAATCTACAAGAGTTAACCTAGAATAGTTGAATCCTTGGAAGACTGGAAGTTGGGTAGGACAGTACTCATGGTAGGTTACCAATACCTAGGAAGCCTTGCTAGTTATAGGTTAAGCTTGGAATTGAGTCAAATATTAGTAAGGTGATCTCTATAGGAAATATAATTTTAACTGCATATATTTAGTCATAGGCATCATTGTTCTTCTTTAGTAGACTAGTAGAAATACTTTAGTTCGGGAAAGGGTATTCATAGAAATAGGATTGTTTATAAGTATAGTTAATTGATAATTGTTTATAGTCTAATCAAATTATAACTATATGACAGGAGGATACCTAGCAGTGCATTCCACACTTGATCACCCTGAGCAAGGCATGTATACTCCTCGGACTTGTTCATTTCTCATGTCTTGTATATTCATTCCTGTATCACCTTGTTGACACGATGTATCACGTGATTGCCTTGTTTCATGATTCTTGAGTTTACTTGTGTCTGGGAGGGAAAATACTATAGGTGTGTGATCAAACCCTGTTACTATTCATGTGAATAGCTTAGGTCCCGCATCGTGCACGCGGGACCCGAGCCGTACCATTTCTTGTTCATTGAATCTACCCAAGCCGATCACACACTCTAGATGTATTTCAATCTTGCATATTTCAGGATTCAGGTTGTATTTTATGTTCAGGTTTTATTTCATGTTCAGGACTCTTATCATATTCCATGTTTTACTTTCAGTACTTCCTGTTCAGTTTTATGTCTTGTTCTCATTTCTTGTACTTTATGTACATTTCTTGTTCTTGTTCATACCATGATGTTCATGTTCATTTCCTTGGATATACTTAGCTCCGCTCCTGACTAGGATATGTTGCAGGTGAGCTGGAGGCTATCTGTGATACTTACTATGGGCCGGAGCCTGGAGGCACCTATGAGCCATTGGATGTGGCCCAGGACCTAGAGGTCGAGGAAGCCTAGACTTTTCTAATTAGCTTTATCTGGACTTGTACTAGAGACATCTTTATAGTTTACATTTGCTGGAATGTAATAACATTTGATTGTATCTGAGATTCTGGGATTTAATATATTAGATGCTGTGATTACTTTCATTCTTATCTTGATTCATAGTTCTCCCTAGATATTGGTACAGCTTACTTCATTGTGTCTAACAATGAAGGCTGGGCGTGTCCGACTCGTGTTCGATTATTCGGGAGCGGGTCGTGACACCGCGCCCTCACCCCCGAGTGCCAGCGGTCTTACCGGTGCGCCACCGCACCACTGGCACACACACACACATATATATATATATATATATATATATATATATATATATATATATATATATATATATATATATATATATATATATATATAATCCGGATCAAAAGCCCCCAAGCGTGAGCCCCCCAAAAGCTCCCCTCCATAGTGCACCGTTGGATCGAGTGGGCTGCGTGGGGCCCGCGGGCATGCATCCTCGTTCCAACTGTGAACTAGAAGGGGTTTTTTGGGGGGCTCCCACTGGGCGGCTCCCGATCCGGACTCATATTTTTTTTTTCATGCTCTGGAATCGCTCCCAATGGGATTCAAACTCCTAACCACTAGGCTAAGGCCTAGTGGTTAGGAGTTTGAATCCCAGTGGGAGCGATTCCAGAGCATGTCTCATTTGCTATAGGATTCAAACTCCTAACCACTATATATATATATATATATATATATATATATATATATATATATATATATATATATATATATATATATATATATAGCAAATGACCCATAGCCTAGTGGTTAAGTGGGATACATGATCCGGAATCGCTCCCACTGGGATTCAAACTCCTAACTCCTAACCACTAGGCTAAGGGTCATTTGCTATATATATATATATATATATATATATATATATATATATATATATATATATATATATATATATATATATATATTTTTTTTTTTTTTATATATATATATAGCAAAATATATATATATATATATATATATATATATATATATATATATATATATATATATAGCAAAATATATATATATATATATATATATATATATATATATATATATATATATATATATATTTTGCTATATATATATATATATATATATATATATATATATATATATATATATATGTGTGTGTGTGTGTGTGTGTGTGTGTGTGTGTGTGTGTGTGTGTGTGTGTATGTATTAGGGGTTATGGTTCCCAACTTATATGGTAACCAAAGAGAGAGAGTTTTCTCTTTTTATCTTCTACATCCCCATCAAAAGAGAGAGGGACTTGTTATTAAGGGTCATAGCAAGTTGGAAGATCTAACCACATAAAGAGACGGCCACTACAAGATCCGTCAAGCCAATCAATGGTTTCATGTATGCTTCCGCATTTATTTATGTTCTTCATATCATGAATCATCGGATTAAATTTCTATCAAGTGGTATCGGAGCATCCCTTGTTTGATTCACGAGTTTGAAGTTCAGAATCAATTTTTTTTTATTCAGGAACCCTAGATCGTTAGATCTAATTTAATTTAGGTTCTAATTGTCATTAAAAGTTTTTATAATCCACCAATTTAAATCCCTCCCTATGTGTAATGTTGGATTTTTTTAATATAAATAAACTCAATGTGGATTTTATCAAAAGATATCTGGAAAGTAGCTGACCACCTATTATATTGGTCGGGCATTCTATATACTAGTAAATGCACGTGCTTTGCGTATAATAAAGTATAATAAAAATATAATCCACTACAAAAAAGTAATTTTTTGGGACATCCTAAAATCCGTGTTAAAAAGTGTTTAAACCGTCCTAAATTATTATTTGGGACGAATTTTAGGACGGATTGAAACAGTGCTATTAGGGTGGCGTGGCAAAAAGTTTTAGGACAAAAAAAAACCGTCCTAATTGAATTTTAGGGTCGAAAAAACTAACTGTCCCAAAAGTTTATGAATTATTATATTTTTATGACGGATCATTAAATCATCCAAAAATATAAGTATTCGTGACGAATAAAAACCGTCCTAAAATTATGAACGGAGTCACAAAAGGCTGTTTATTTTTAGGGCAATTACATATTTGTCCCCAAAAGTAATAACAATTGTGCTAATTATTATAAAATTATTATTTCCATGTTCCACCTATAAAATATACAATTAAAAGAAATAAATAAATAACAAAATCCATTTATAGCTATACAAGTTCAATTACATAGTGTAGTATTGCATTAACAAAAAAAAATAGTATTTATAAAGCATCATTAAACGTACATCTAATCGCTCACAAAATATACCCAAACTACTTTACATCATTGAGCGTCTACAAAATGAACTAAAAACTCTTTGCTTTGTTAAATGTATACCAAAATAATTTACATCATTAATCATATCTCCCATCATTTACAAAATGAATCCAAAATGCTTTACATCATTTAGCGTCATCTTCCATCATTCTCAAAATGAACCCAAAATACTTTTGAAGCCAGACATAAAATAGTTTTGAACCCAAAATTATTCTCAAAATGAACTCAAAATGAACCCAAAATACTTGGTATTTTTCTTGTTTGGTTGAGTTCGATTCTGTTGAACATATATATAAAAAAAATTAAACTTTTTTCAACAATTTGTTACATAATTTAATTTTTTAAAATTAAATGGTTGATGATATACATACGTCTTAGACGACTCAACTTGAGTCGTTTTGAATCCCCCTTATAATAGTAGAAATAGGTTCATATATATGCTTTAAAAGGCTTCAACAACAGGTAAAATTTGTTGTTCCTTTCTTGACTCTAAATAAGATATCCTTTTAGTCACAAGTTTGGGATGGTTGTAAGCATTAACGGATCCAGGATTACAATTCACTGGGGGCACAAGCATAGAAGGGTTCGAGGACAACTCCTCAGAATTTTTTTTGAGTATAATAATATATGAAAAAAATTCACTGGGGCCTCCGTCCCCAGTGTCCGCCATGTGGATCCGCCAATGGTTGCAAGCGCTAAGAATATTGTTACTTGTTCTAGCATTAGATCGGGACTTTCTCGATGCTCGCGGTCAAAACTAGATGGAAATCAAAGATCAATTAGGGTGCGTTTGATTACAAGGTAGAAAATAAATTAATTCCACAGAATTATTTTACTTGGAAAAAGTTCCATAGAAAAAATTCCATGGAACTAATTTGGGTGTTTGATTGTCGTTATTTTTCATAAAAATTTGTTATTTTTCACGGAAATTGATATTTTCCTATGGAATGGGTTAGTTTTATTTTCCACCATTTTGGAGGAAAATATGAAAAATGATAGATTTTTGAAAAATAATTCCATAAAAAATATATGCTATCAAACACACCATTTGGTGGAAAATTTGTGATCAAAATATTTTCCATGGAAAAAAAAGCTCAATCAAACACAGTCTCAGCTATAAAAGATTGCTACCTTATCTTAAGGGCCTAGTGAAGGGCCATTTTACACTAGACAATTAGGGTCCGTTTGGATCTTATTTTAAACTCGATTTTCTAAGTGCAAACAAGTTAAGAAAACTGTGTCAGGATAGGTGAATTGGGAAATTGCTTTCGATTTTTTTAGGGAGAGGAGCTGTTAAAATGCAGCTTTCAGAAAAGAGGTACCAAAAGGGCACTTCTCCTGGTGAAAGTAAAAAAAAGTGTTGCACTCTCTATAAGACTCAGTTACACTTAGAGAATGATGAACTTGGAACAGTGAAAGGTACCTCTATGTATTTTTGGTACAAGGGCTTGGCCACATGAGCGAGAAAGGGTTACAAACTCTTGTAAGACTACTACTAAAATAAGTTATGTTAGCAACGCAAAGAAACATTGCTAATATGCAAAAAAAATGTCGCTAAAAAATTTAGCGACGTTATTAGTGACGAATTCATGATGTCACGTAATCGATGGTCGCTGACACCAAAAAGTCGCTATTCGTCGCTGTAGCGACGTCTTGCAGCGACGAAGTCACGTCGCTGATTTTTTGAAATTAGCAACGTTTACCGACGTGCCGTTGTTATTCAGCAACGTCAACATTCGTTGCTAAATGTTGCGGATTTAATGACAAATATAGCGACGTTTTGCTACGAAAATGCTGACATGGCAAAGTTCATGATACAAGGTAGTGACATTCCAATATACGTTTAGCGACATCATGATATGTCGCTGAATGTCGCAGAACGTCACCAAACGTCGCTAAACTGGAAAAAAAAACAAAAATTAGTTTGTTTTTCAACCAAAATCTACATGTAGTTATAAAATCACAGTTTATAAAAAGTAGACCCGGAGCAACCCTCTGTTGAATTCCATGGGTTCGTCGACCCCTTCGGTGAAACACTCAACACCGGAAAAGCATATAGAGTTATAAATATAAATAATTAAGTAAATAAATAAAGTTGCACCAAATTAAACATATAGAATGTGACAATAAATATTGTCCAATGAAGACCCAAGAATGACCAGCACATCATATCACATACAACACATCAAATAATGTCCCTAAAAGTCTCAAACAAATACATGAAAACCCAAGAATGAGTCAGCACATAAACAACCAAACACAATCTGTCCAATTAAGGACTACTATTGATCAGGAAGAGAAGGAGCAGCACCGTGCCACTGGGATAAAAGTAAATTATATTGCTCCTGTGAAAGAGTCACCGATGATGATGAATGAGGCAGTGTAATCAATGGAGTCGGTGTCGATGCCGACGGACCAGAAGGATGTGTCTACTCCAATGCATCCAGTCTAGTATTGTATATATCCAAGGCGGTTTATTCTCATTCGGGTCGACGCATCTTCTAAGATTCGACAGGTACCCGTTTAAAAAATTTAGCCCATGAATCCACCTACAAAGTCTCTCTTTATCCTCCTTATCCAGTGTGAAAATTACCTTAGGCTACATACTTCTAATTTCCTTCCACTATCAAATGCAATACAGAGCATTTGCATATTTCTTCCCAGTCCAACCTAGCTTTGGGATTTGTAATTACTCTTTGTACAGTCATCAAATTGCGGCAAAACTTATGCCGATAAACTTGTAGCATCCGAATCGACCTTTAAGCCAAGTTTCATTTGACCCTGAGTCAGTTGATCGAATCGCCATATAGTGGGCCCTACCAATAGACCCCATTTTGACCCAAGACTGTCAATTTTGTTCCTTTGACCAAACTGGACTTATGAGTTGGATTTTCTTATTACCTCGCTAATTCCAGACATATATTTGATATTTATCTCAGCATCCGGAGTTGTCCATCATGTTGCTACCTTTGAGCTACTTCTGACTTGTCGAGTTCACTGTCAGAGCGTCATCCTGACTCATCCCAAACACCAGGAAAGTATACCTTGCTATGTTTACTGTAATGCCCCACTCTGTACGGTGCATTATGCTGAGGCGTTGACTCAAAGAGTCGCGTTGACCGAATGAAATGTATTGATACGAATCGATACGAGAGTTACGTTGTCCCGAGCAATGCATTGAACTAAGTCGATGCGAAGAGTTGCATTGTCCCAAAAGAAATGCATCGAGTTGAATCGATGCGAAGCGCTGTGTTGCCCCGAAGGATAAGCGCATTGAGACGGCTCGAAGATTCTATGAAATTGAATCGACCAAGGTGCAAGTCCGAATCGATGCAAGTATTGATTTTAGTTGGTTTCGTGTGCAGGCTATACGTTTACACTGAAATATTAGAGGTCGACATTTTGCCTTATTCAGAAAGGGATCCGCGAAACCAAATCTTTGCCTTGCGACGGACTGAGATATTGGCATGGTAAGCCAAATCGGACGTATAATTCAATGAAGCATGAAGTGCTCGAATGGCTAAGTCGGAAGAGGTGGTCGTGCAACGAAGTTATAAAATCGAGCCGCATCGGCTCGGCGAAACGATAAGGCGTATCGACTCAAGGTGGAAAGATTGACTCTTCTTTTTTACTTCTTCATGCCTAAGTCAGAATATATCATTGTATGCTAAGTTAACCTATCGACGCCACGGACGTGGTCCGATCGAAAGATAAATCGTAGTGTGTATCGAACACTAGTTAGAACAATTGAAATGAAACGTGCATCAAATGCACGAGTTGCTATGGAACATTGGATATCACAAAGGCGAGTGCCTCGATGCGCAAGTCGCAAGAACATAGGATAACAATATTCAGTGAGTGCCTTCGTGCATGAGCCATTCCGTGCCTTCGCGCATAAGTTAGAAAGGCTAGCACATTGAAAGACAATAGGCAAGCGCCCTAGCGTACAAGCCACGAACATTGAACACTAAGTCATAGAACATGGAAATACGGCTTCGATACGTACACCAAGTGCACGACGCAAGGGAAAAGATGATAAATGTGTAGAAATGTGCCTACGTGCATGAGATCATAAAAGATGGCTTCGTTGCAAAAGAATACAGTTGTGACATAAATGTGGCAGAACTGTCGGATATGTCATGATGCATCGAAAGGTATTCGGGACCTTCGGGTTGTTCGGTTGACGAACATTGAGTTGAGGCATGATGCCATTGAACATTGAAATGAAATATGAAATGTAATAACATAGAAAATTAATGGAAGAAATATGAGATGATAAAGTATGAGTCTCGGACTCAAGTCTATGTTTGGTTGTTTGATAAAGTCTGAGTCTCAGACTCAAGACTATGTTTGGTCGTTTGAATAATAGGGCGTTGCATGGTCGAATGGACTTGAGATAATTGTGATAATCTTCCGTGCACGGTACGTTCCCTCCGAACGGGTACGCCGGGGGCACCGGGATCGTTCGACCTAGGAGGGATATAATCTTTGATGGGCGCTCATCTGTAAAGACGATTAGCACTCGGCTATAGATGTAAAAAGCCGTAAATGATGGTAGGCACGCGGTATGTTTTGGTTGTTGGGATAGCAACCCAATCCATGAAACGCTGGGTACCCAAATTCGAGAAAGAAAGAAAAAAAAAAGAGAAAAGAAAGAAAGACAATAAAGAGGGAAAAGAAAGAAAGAAATGCCTTTAGTCCATTTAGGCGCAAATACGCCAACGACCATTTCATATAGTTAAGGAACGATGGGTTGAAAGTGCAGGCACGTATGTGTCCCGCATATAGATCCTGCTTAGAGATGCACTTATAACATGACAGAAAAGGAATGAGGCGTATTCACCTTGCGTCGGTACAAGGACGAGTGCGTCTATGCTGGTAAGAAGTCACATCACGAGACAAATACGAGATTACTTACCTGTTTGCCTATTCAATTCGAATAACATGCTTGCCATGATAACATGCTTTATCACTTCCGAATAAGCCATAAAATCGACCCTAAGGAGAATATAGCAAGATCATAAGCTAAGTTGCATAATTCAACATAAATACTACAATGTCGGTTTAGAAAGAAGGTCTTTGCATCAGTACATGCGAGGACGAACGTACTAATCCCCCACCAGCTTTTATGCAGGGTAAAGGGAATAGATTGCTCGCGGTGGAGCTTCGCTTGAACGCGTTGAGGCTTAAAATGTTGAAGCATATTGAGGCATGCGACCGCATTGATGCTCAAACCTGCAACAGGATTGATGCGGCCGAGATATAGAAGGCATGATGTATGGAATGATGAAATCCTTTGTGGACAAGAGAGAACCTGAGTGTTGTAGCCAACCTGACAAATTTAGTTGCACTATTGAAAGCCTTTGTAATCTCAGTTTCAAATATCAATAAAGAGAATTATTTCGTATACTCTGTTTTTCTTTCGTTGTTAATGTCAAATCAAAGATAACCATTTGAAAACTTGTCATCTTGCCTTGCACGAGCTCAACTCCAGGCTCGTACGACATCACACCCCTGCGAGGATGATGATTCGGGTGATTCCGGGTCGGGGCGTGACAGATTGGTATCAGAGCTCTAGGCTCAATTTCTTCAGGACGTTTGCTTTGTTTCAATTCCAAAGAGTTGCCCACCACCTATCGAAATCACTCTTGATTCTACTCGATGCCGTACTGGATGTTCCATAAATAAGTCTAATACAAAGTCGGGTAATGTTACCGCAAGTACTTCAAATTTATATGATGTTGTAGAGAAAGTCATGAAATATTTCGTTGTATTGAATGCAACGAGCCGTAAAATGTTAGTTGCTGCAAGTGCAACAAATTGTGAAATACAATTTGAGATGTTGTTGTAATATAACATGTTGAATAAGAAATAAAACAATACATAAAGTGCAATGGATTGTGAATATTGGTTGCACCAATACAAAAAATTAAATAATGCGTTGCGGGAAGTGCAACGAGTTGATTGTGAATGTGTGTTAAAATGAAAGTGATAAGTTAATATCGAATGTGTTAAACGAATTTGAGCATTGACTTTAAAAATTCGAGAATAAATTATTGTACAAGGTGCAACAGACGTTGAAAATAAATCGTTGCACGAGGTACAATAAACGTCGGAAATAAGTCATTGCATGATGTGCAATACGCGTCAAAAGTCAATTGTTGCACGTGGTGTAACGCATGTCAAAGTAAAATCGTTGCACGGAGTGCAAGAGATATTGGAAATAAATCGTTGCACGAGATGCAACGGAAGGAACTGAACTCATAAATCGATAGAACGAATCGTTCGGTTGCACACCAAACTTATGTTGGCAAATGAAAATATTGGCTGAGTTGTGTCGGATTTTAATTAAATCAAAGTTACGATTGTGATCAAGCATGATTACTGCAGAAATCGTGAGTCGGAAGAGATTGTTGGTTCATACCGAGTACGATACGATGGAAATGACTTGATTTTCGAGTGGTATATGCCATTTCACGTATGCGATGAATGACTCAATTTCGAGTAGTATATGATATACCACTTGTGCGATGAATTGCATCGACGCATTGTGAGAATTGCGGAAGGTTTGTCCACAACGGACGGAAGAGTACCGAGACTCGATTGAAAATTTGTATGACGGTATGTTGATGTAAGTGTTCTTCGAAAATAGGTTGGGATGATAAGGCGAGACTCATATCAATGAATGATACGTCGGACAAAAATTTATAAGTCGGTCAAACGATCGAGACTAGCAGAACGATTATGCTTTGAAGCAATAATCGGTTCGACGGGAAAGGAAAACTTGAACTTACAAACGAGTCGCACGACTTGAGATCTCGATAGAAACGTTGGACGAGACGAATCGAAATCGAATTACATGACTTGCGATCTCGATAGAAACGTTGGACGAGACGAATCAAAATCGAATCGCACGACTTGTAATCTTGATAGAAATATAGGGCGAGGCAAATTATAATCGGATCGCACGATGTGCGAATTCGGAAGAGTAGGTTGATACGAATAAATAGTGCCCAAGAGATAGTTGGTTACGTTATAGTGAAACTCATTTGAGTATGACTGGAAAACACGTGAAACTTAGAGGGCAAGATCGTATGACTTGAGGGTTCGATGTCGAATAATCGGTAACTCGGTTACGCGATCAAAGCATGACAGAATACAACGAATCGAGAAACGATTTGAGACGTACGGAAATGTTTGTGGAGAACTTGGACGTATGTAATACAAGTTGTCGACGTTGAAACAGAATCAAAGTTGACCCTTACGCTATCAAAATTGATACGACGTATCGAGATCGATACATAAGGAAACGTAAGTACGATGTGAGAATACAAAATAGAGTGTGCCTCGTACTATCAAAATTTTGTAATTAATAATACGAGAATGAATGAACTGGTTGATCACAAACTTTGTTGATTGATCAAGACGAGGCTATAAGTCATCGACGATTATTCGATGCGTATAGCATCTCATGTGTCGACCGCAAATAAGATAGACTCGAACTCAATGCGAGTAGATGCTTCCTGAATAGCAGAATCATCGACGGTAGTACATGACTTTATACGGAGGATAGTTGTACATCAGTTGTGCCGATAGAAATGGTTTTGTCCGAAATTGGATAGTCACAAAGAAATCGTTGGAACGTGATTTGGCTTCGAAATAAGATATAGCATGGTTCGTATTAAACTGACATTCGTTAATGATCCACAATTATCGAGTGTAGCTTCAGGGCAGCTGACCCTAGAATACTTGACCGCCAAATTAAATTGAATGTTGCAGATCGTAAGATGATCCATGCGATATTGCATATAAAATTTGCATCGGTAATAAATATAGTGTGATGCATGTTGACAATAAGTCTAGGCGATCAAAAATTATTAGAACAGCTTTCGATTGAGAATGATGTATCCAGATTTTGAGTATTCGTCGGATGAGTGCTTGAATGGTTATGCTGGTCGACGATCGAACAAAAAATTCACCAACGAACTTGGTGATTCGGATAGGCGATTGTGAGAATCGTGCTATGCACGAGAGAGAACGATAAGGGAATGACTTACGAGTTATGTCGTTAGATTTGGATTCGCCTTGCAATTGAGCTTGCGTGAATCGAACTTATATTCGATGTTACGAGACGGATAAGTTGGGAATTTGGCTAGTAAATTCCTACTCGTTAGGAATCAAACGTAAGATGCATCATAGAGACCTTGAGTCAAAACGATTGTTGTCTTGAGCACCGTCGCCTCGATGTAAACTTTTGTGTCGGATAGATTGTAGCCTTTGTGCAACATCAATTTAAAGTTGCGTCGGGAGAATCTAAGCACGGTGTCTAGGTAAATAACCTAGCGGGCATAGTCCCGAATGTTGATAAGGAAATCATATCGAGATAAGTTGCATAGCCAGACTTCAGAAATATGGGCAGCGACTTTGAACGCAAGGCGTTACGGAGGATCGTTGCGATCGGATGTTCGACGGCTCGACACAACGTATAGGATTGATAGTCCATACAAACACATATGAAACGAGAAATGTGATTTTTGAATCGCGTCACGTGAAGTGACTTTATTGAATGAATCACGTATGTATCGAATATACGTATGCGATAAAATTCTGAGAACAGTTGCTAAAGATAAGTCCGATAGGGAATACGAGATGGCAAGCATAGGATTGAAATTTACCTGTCAGCTTTGTTCCAATTTGCTACCACTAGACTTAGTCAAATTACATATATCTTCGGGATACCTTTAATATAGGTATAGATCCAAATCGAGTTGTACACAAAATTTAAATCGAGCTACATAAAAGACTAGAAATGTTAACAAAAAGCTTGCAAGCTAGTGTAAAACTGAACAACATTGGTGGGACGAGATTATGAAATGATCTATAAAATACTTAATTGGAGTGTTGGTTTTGGTTCGAGGACGAACCTTATTTTGAGTGGTATATTCTGTAATACCCTGCTCCACACGGCGCATTACGCTGAGGCGTTGACTCAAAGAGTCACGTTGACTGAATGAAATGTATCGATACAAATCGATACGAGAGTTACATTGTCCCGAGCAATGCATCGAACTAAGTCGATGTGAAGAGTTACATTATCCCAAAAGAAATGCATCGAGTTGAATCGATGCCAAGCGCTGCGTTGCCCCGAAGGATAAGTACATTGAGACGGCTCGAAGATTCTAAGAAATCAAATCGACCAAGACGCAAGTCTGAATTGATGCAAGTATTGATTTTAGTTGGTTTCATGTGCAGGCTATACGTTTACGCTGAAATATTAGAGGACGACATTTTGCCTTATTCAGAAAGGGGTCCACGAAACTAAATCGTCACCTTGCGACGGACAGAGACATTGGCACGGTAAGCCAAATCGGACGTATAATTCAATGAAGCACGAAGTGCTTGAATGGCTAAGTCAGAAGAGTTGGTCATGCAACGAAGTTATGAAATCGAGCCGCATCGGCTCGGCAAAACGATAAGGCCTCAAGGTGGGAGGATTGACTCTTCTTTTTACTCTTTCATGCCTAAGTCAGAATATATCATTGTATGCTAAGTTAACCTATCGACGCCACGGGCGTGGTCCGATCGGAAGACAAATCGTAGTGTGTGTCGAACACTAGTTAGAACAATTGAAATAAAACGTGCATCAAATGCACGAGTCGCTATGGAACATTGGATATCGTAAAGGCGAGCGCCTTGGTGCACAAGCCGCAAGAACATAGGATAACTGTATTCGGCAAGTGCCTTTGTGCACGAACCATTCCGTGCCTTCACGTACGAGTTAGAAAGACTAGCACATTGAAAGACAATTGGCGAGCGCCCTAGCGTGCAAGCCACGAACATTGAACACTAAGTCATAGAACATAGAAATATGGCTTCGATACATACACCATGTACACGACACGAGGAAAAAGATGATAAATGTGTCGAAACGTGCCTACATGCATGAGATCATAAAAGATGGCTTCGTTGTGAAAGAATACAGTTGTGGCATGAATGTGGCAAAACTGTCGGATATGTCATGATGCCTCGAAAGGTGTTAGGGACCTTCGGGTCATTCGGTTGACAAACATTGAGTTGAGACATGATGCCATTGAACATTGAAACGAAGTATGAAATGTAAGAACATAGAAAGTTAATGGAAGAAATGCTAGATGATAAAGTCTGAGTCTCGGACTCAAGACTATATTTGGTTATTTGATAAAGTCTGAGTCTCAGACTCAAGACTATGTTTGGTCGTTTGAATAATAGGACGTTGCATGGTCGAATGGACTTGAGATAATTGTGATAATCTTCTGTGCACGTAACGTTCCCTCCGAACGAGTACGCCGGGGCTCCGGGACCGTTCAACCTAGGAGGGATATAATCTTTGATGGGAGCTCATCTGTAAAGACGATTAGCACTCGGTTATAGATGTGATAAGATGCAAATGATGGTAGGCACGTGTTATGTTTCGGTTGTTAGGATAGCAACCCAACCTGTGAAACGCTGGGCTACCCAAATTCAAGAAAGAAAGAAAGAAAAAAGAGAAAAAAAGAAAGAAAGAAAATAAAGAGAAAAGAAACAAAGAAACGCCTTTAGTCCATTTTGGCGCGAATATGCCAATGACCATTTCATATAGTTAAGGAACGATGGATTAAAAGTGCAGGCACGTATCTGTCCCGCACATAGATCCTGCTTAGAGATGCACTTATAACATGACAGGGAAGGAATGGGGCGTATTCACCTTGCGTCGGTGCAAGGGCGAGTGTGTCTATGCTGGTAAGAAGTCGTGCCACAAAACAAATATGAGATTGCTTTTCTGCTTGCCTATTCAATTCGAATAATATGCTTGCCCTGATAACATGTTTTAATGCTTTTAAATATGCCATGAAATCGACCTTAAGGAGAATATAACATGTTTTAATGCTTTCAAATATGCCATGAACGTACTGATCCCCCACCAGCTTTCATGCAGGATACAGGGAATGGATTGCTCGCGACGGAGTTTCGTTTGAACGCGTTGAGGCTTGAAATACCGAAGCGTATTGAGGCATGCGACCGTATTGACGCTCGAACTTGCAACATGATTGATGCGGCCGAGATATAGAAGACATGATGTATGGAACGATAAAATCCTTTGTGGGCAATTGAAAACCTGAGTGTTGTAGCCAACCTGGTAAATTTAGTTGGGCTATTGAAAGCCTTTGTAATCTCAGTTTCGAATATCAATAAAGAGAATTATTTCGTATACTCTGTTTTTCTTTCATTGTCAATATCAAATCAAAGATAACCATTTGAGAACTTGTCATCTTGCCTTGCACGAGCGCAACTCCAGGCTCGTGCGGCATCACGTCCCCTGCGAGGATGATGATTCGGATGATTCTGGGTCGGGGCATGACAATTACTGTCTATTTTTATTTATTGCAGCATTTTACATATTTATTACACTTTTGCTTTAGTACTTATGATATACACTGAGCGTCCAAGCTTGACTTGGGTACGATTGACGGAGTTCGTCAATTCACTTGTTTTTTATTTCTTTTATGCATGTTGACTTAGTTGCTAGATGACTATCCTATATTAGTGTGATATTATCATATATCCTTTGGTCGTGACACACACATGACACGGATATGGGATTCATGTTATGGGCACGGACAATCATACTCGACTGGCTATCGATACGTACAGGACGTGTAACAGTTAGAACGTAACTGCTTTGATTTCGTGTATTATAGACTCAAGCAGTTACAAGCTGGGCATATTGTGTATACGACTTGGTCTGTGTGATGATTGAGGGAGAGGACAGTCACTAGACGTTTGGGCTACCCAAATCGGTAAACCATAGTATCCAGAGGGAACTATGGTCTGATGACACCCATTTACAGATACCCTCTGACGATTGTCGATCGTTATGGAAGTTTACAGATTACTGTTGGACAATATATGTGTAGCACCCAGTTTCTAAAATGAGAATAATTTTGAAATTTTGTATTTATAATCATTTAATAATGATATTTAAACTATGTTATGATTTTTGGTGATTTTTAATTATTTTAAAACTATTTAAAATGTTGAATTGTGATTTTGATGGTTAACTAGTGTAACCCTAGAGACTGCATGACCTAGAGACTAACCATGACCATGGGGCACTAACCATGTGATTATGATGACTAATTGTAACTTTTTAGCCTAAGGGTATTTTGGTCATTTTTGACTTACTAATGAAAATGAATTTTGATTATTTAATATTGTGCTAATTGAATTGTTAGAGACTAACCTAGTTTTGACTAAACCTAGATGTTAATAATGCTCATGGAGGTTTAGTTAGAAGGTTAGAGACTTAATGGTTAAGTTTGATTAACAATATCTAGATATTTCATAGTAGGATATTTACCTATTGGGATATTTGTGAAAAAGAAAGCCTTATGACTAATTGAACCAATAGGAAGGCTTAGAATTGGGTGGACAAGCCCTAGCCACTAATCTATATGTAAAACTAACCCTAATTTATCTAATGACTAGCCATCAAGTGTTCCCCCCTTCCTATAAAGAATCCTTAAGAAAACCCTTGCTTCTTTTTACCTCTACATAGAACCCTAATTTGTTCTTCTCCAAACTTGAGATCCCTCTTGATTTTGATCTCCAAATCCCTCCATTCTTCTTCCGATCTTCCATCATTTCTTCTCATTCAACCAAGGAGGAGGTGCTAGCAAAGATTGGGAGCAAGGAGCAAGGAAGGGTGTCCATTTTGGAGGAGCTTTCTTGTCGGAACCGTGTCCTTTGAGTGTATCATTGGAATCCCACTTCCAATAGGTATAACTATCTCTCTATTTTAATTTTCCTTGTATTTTAGTTAGATTTGAATCCATAGGATCCACTTCCATGCATGTACGACCATTATATTTTAATTTAAGGCCATTTGGAGCTCTCTTGAGGATTTTAGATATGTGTCTTGTGTCCTACTTGATAGATCCCAAATTAGGACACCCCATGTGTATGTATGTATGATAATAGTTTAAATAGATATTTAAATTTAGTTTTAGAATGGTTAGAGAGTGGATTGATCTTAGTTAGGATGGTTAGAATGAGTTTCATTTGGATACCTATGTTGGTGTCCAAGTATCTTGGCCTACATGTGTTTCTTTTGTCCAAAATAACTTAAATTCGTCATCAACATTTTTATTAACCAAAACAACTTAGAAATGTCATAACTTTTAGCTTAGAACTCCGATTTATCTCCTATTTTTTTAAAAGAACCGTATCGAAGTTAGCTTTCCAAATATATATTTTAATAAGCCAAATTCGTTCTGAAACTTTCTGTAAAATTATTTGCGTGTCAGTTGTACGAAAGACGAACGTGTTTCGGTATTTTTGCAATTCCGGGTGCTTCCGGACACGAAAATGCGATCCGTTTAAAGTTTTGAAAAGCTAACACAAAGAACTACGACATACTTTAATCCTAGAATTTAGTAAAGGCCCAATTGGTACAGTATTGGTTTTAAGTAGAAGAGTGACTATACGATATAGACATTTTGTGTAACCTATGAGCCTATGTAGTATGGATATCATGTGAATGTAGGTATCATAGGTTGTCAAGGATATATATGATATAGTACATATATGTATATATATATATTAATTATTGTTATGTAATATATGTTAGTATAGTGTGTGTGTTTGAATGAGATAAGGATGTGTGTGGTTAGTGGAAAGAAGTAGAATTGATAGAGGATATGTGCTAGTGTGTGATTAATATTGTATAGATGGTAGTATAGTGTGTGTGTGTTGTGAAGGTGAGAGAGTTGGAAGGATCATGCCATCCTATTTAACTTGAGGCTAGTGTGGTTTGTTGAGTGATTTATGTTTTGGTTGAGTGGTAGTGTGTTTGTATATAGATGTGTGTGGGTGTTTTAGAAGAGAGGAGGTGGATTTGGTATATGTGTTTGTGTGTGTGTTAGTATTGAAGTGGAGAGGAATTTAGATGTTGTATGTATGAATATGTTAGTATGTTAGTGGTTATGTTAGAATCTATGTAGATGTTAGAGGTATCTTAGAAGTTAGATGGTGATATATTATATAAGTTAGATAGTTAGTTGTGTTAGTCTATGTCATTGTTAGTTAGAGATGACATATGTTAGTTGGTTAGAGTTAGAGATGGATATATATACATATATGTTATGGTTAGATATTAGTTAGTAGATGTTAGTTGTGTTAGGTTTCTAAGTTAGAATAGATGGTTAGAAGTTATATGTTAGAATGTTGTTAGTTGAGGTATTGGTTAGATTTTTGATATGTTAGATACCTATGATATGTTAGTATTAACTAGTATCTAGATGTTGGAAACCTATAGATAGTTAGTATCCTATCTTAGTATCTTAGGATACTAAGAGTGGGGTCTTAGGTTGGCTAGTTGACCTAGACTTGGTTAGACTAGATTGACTATTTTGACTAGACTTAGACTTGACTTGAACTTTATGTGACCTAATTTGACATGGCATAACCTTGTTTGACTTAGATTGACCTAGTGTGACTTAGTTTGGCTTGGTGTGAGTTAGTATGACCAAGTTGGACTCCTAGTTTGACCAATCTGGACTTGTTGACCTAGTTTGACCTAGCCAGTTGACCAGGTTTGACTTAGAGTTGACTTTGGTCTAGATTGACTTAGAAATCATATAGATTGCATAATACACTTCAATTACCTTATTTCTAAATGCATCATAACATGTATTACTCTAAATAGGATTCTGTTATACCAGTTCGGACATCTATTTATCTCAGTCATTCAGGATAACAGGCGAGTACATTCTCTGATCGTTTCATATTTGTCAGGACTTATATTCTTGCTCTAGATTACTTTACTTGATACTGGCATAATTTTTATCACGGATTGGTACTATATGGATCTTCTCTTGCGATGTTATCTCCATTGTGTTCAACAGATACATATTGTGAGGTGCATTTCACGAACATATTGTATTTATTGTACACCCTTATTCATGTATACTTATTGTGCATCTTGTACTCTCATGATCACATGAGCTTCATGGAAAAACTATTGTACAAGGTAGCATAACTGGATTGGATCCTTGTGTATTGAATGAGGAGGGTGAGTAGAAAATGGTTATGTAATCAAATCCCATCTTGTACAACTATTATATATGTCCATTGTACACTCACGTATGATAGAGTTACCTATTTTTATTGTATAACCTAACCCGTTTACATAACCATATTATGCTCTAAATCACTAGTACTTGCAGTTTTACTTATCCTATATATATTTTTAGTTATAAATTCTCTCTCATTTTTATGTACATCTTCTTACAGTTCATGTATCTTACTCTTTTGCATGCTTTATATTTCCTAACATGTTATGAACTGCGTGAGATATATTGTGCTCGCTCCTGTCCTGACTGGACCTGTTGAAAATATTACAGGTAACCTGGAGATTCACAGCTAGCCTAGAAGGCCACTAGAGCTTGGAGTAGATTACTCGTTTATGGTTTAATTTAACTTTTAGAACTTGTTTGTAATAAGTGAAAATTGAGTTGTATTTGAGATTGTTTGAGATGTTGTTTAGAAGTTTATTTAAGTTGCTTGAGTTTCATATAGTTGTTAGACTTATGTGTTATCTTATCGTGCTTAGATTGTGATTGAGTATTATCATATCTTATACTTGTCCTCTATTCGGAGTTGAGATTGTTACATGTATATTATGTAATTGCGTAAGTTGTTGATTAGATAGTGACCTAGAACAGCGTTCTATCGCCGACACTGCGGCATAGGATGGACGTACCCACTTCTCGTGCCCCTATACTGGGTGCGGGTCGTGACAATATGTATACCACTAGACTTGAGCTACGTAGATTACCTATTTCAGCCTACACTTGTCCGTGTGTTGAACGTTGTCCTCTTAATTTGCACTTAGTAGGTTAGAAAACCCTTGTGCATATATTTATATTTTATTATTTATAGCATGTTATTTGTATCTTGTTACGTCTCATTGAGAACATGGTTTTCTTTCAGACTTGGATGAACATGAGTACCCTCAGGTGTACGGATCGGGATCGGTCTCTATCGTTTTAGACTATGAGGTCTTACCTACATAGTTTCCATGATCTTCTTCTAGATGGATGACTTATTTTCTTGCACTTCCTTTTCATTTCATGATGTTCTGGACTATTTTATGCTTTCAGTTAATAATAGTCATTTGGTAGTGGATTTATATTCACCCGACTAATAGCACTTTCATACTATCATTTCCTTCAGTTTATATATATTATCAATGTTTTCTGCTTAGTTATTATTCTTATATTGTGGATGAGATCATTAATATTAGATATGTGACCAATTTTTATACTAGATGGGCTAGAGCTCAAATACTGCGTAAGTATGTGTCGTAGATTCCATATATTGGAGTAGCCTATGTCTACATACCATCTGGCATAGTCACGTGCTGGTTCCACGTATTTTGGGATTGGGAAGTGACATGATTGTCTTTCGTCTTCTCTTTTATGTCCATCATAATATTAATTATATTGTCAAACACAATCTTCTCGATATGTATGACATTAAGGTTATGTCTGATCAGATTGGTGCTCCAATATGGCAGGTCCCAGAATATGCTCCACTTAATCCAATTACGAGTGCGACCAAATCCATCACACTTGTACCCTTAGTAGGCTCTTCAATAGCACTTGGTAAATCTTTAATTAACCTATTTCCATATACTGTCTCTGGACCACTTTGGAGGTGGAATTACCTTCTCCACAACGTCGACATAAAAAGTATTCTTGTTCCTCTGGAACGGATGATCTAACGAAAGAAATTATCAATGATAATCGAAGAAGCACAATTTTTCTCCGTGTTTCAAATGAAAAGTCTTAGTACGGTCCATAAAATATGAATATAAGAGACGACCATGAGTGCTACATCCAGATAATATGCCATAAGTCAGAAAGTCATTGATGGTCCACATAAGTGCTGCTCTCATCTGAAAATTCTGCTTTATGGAAATATCGTACGTGTTGGCACCTACTTCCTATAGCTAATTAAACTCATCTATCAATAGCTGTAAGTACACATCTATGTTCTTCTTCGGATTGTCCGGACCCGGGCTAATGACGGTTAAGAACATATACAGAGTTTTCATGCACATCTAAGGCAGTAGATAGTACGGAGTATAGCCCCAATCTTACATTATGCAGATCCAAAGCAAAATCCGGATACTTCCGATCAAAATGCTTTCATGCTTCTCCATCGAATGGATCACCAACACTCCTTCGATCTGTTCCCACCTGTGCTAACTCATATTTTCGGCAGTCTCTTTCACCATAAATAACAGCAACCGCGGTGTTAAAAAGAAGTATACTACCAAAATAAGTCATATTGGCGACGATATTAGTGATGCCGGTTAAAAATGTTGCCAACTTTGTTGTATTTAGCGACGAATAAAAATGACGTCGCTGAACGCTACTATCAGCGACTTTCAGCGACAGTTCCCGACATGCAACATGGTTTGAAAAGCAAACGTCACGATGTAGTTGGTAAACGTCGCTATTTTGTTTTTGTCAGCGACGTTTAGCGACTCATCCACTAGAATGTCACCAGTATATTAATGGACAGCGACGTTTAGCGACATCTTTTACGGACGTCGAAATTATTTCATATATGGTTGTTGGCCGATCGACTTTTTATTATTCTTCCCCAAATTTTTTATTCGCCCGCTCTCCCCAAAATTTCTCTCCCCCTCTCGTCTCCGGCCGGCGACCCCCTCCCCCTGGCGACTCCCTCCCTCCGGCAACCCCCTTCCTCCGACGCTGCTCCAGTCCTCCACCACCGACGCCGCTACTCCAGTCCTCCACCGTCGACACCGCTACTCCAGTCCCCTCCGCCGCTGCTTTAGCCCCGGCGACCCCGACCCGACCCCGACCAAGGAAGGTAACCCTAAATTTCATATTATACGTCACTAAATGTCGCAGATTACGCTGCTAACCGTTGAACTGTCAGCGATAAATAGCAACGAATATATACGTCGCTAATTAGCAACGCCTCATCGGCAAACATCGCTATCCACTAAATAGCTAGCGGCATTTTTGTGTCGCAAATGAACGTCGCCATGGTGAAGAACAGCGACATTTTTTATGTTAGCAACCAAGTAAGACACGACATGGAGATTTTGTCGCTAAATTCGTCGCTAAATGAAATCATCGACATTTATTTTTCGTTTAGCGACGTCCTATGGCGTCGCTAATATGACTTATTTTCGTAGTAGTAGTGCATCGAATCAGTCGGCTTTCTTGCATCGGCATGCCTTATTTTACTAGTTGCCTTATCGTGATCAGCACCACAAAATTTGCACACATCTTCATGGATGTCGTCTTTATAGTACAACATGCACTCGTTGCGACATGCATTGATTTTTTTGTATCCCATCCAGAGTGATCTCATAATTCACTTAGATCGATAGAAGTCTGTAAGTAACTTGGCACCGCCGGCAAGATCTCTATAATCAAATCCATTAGTTGGTTGTAGCATTCTTGTGACATGTTAAAATTGGACTTGATGCTCAATAGTCTTGTAACCTCCTCCAAAGGAGAATAATCCTCACAACCTTGCTATAATGGACTCATTGCATTCTCTAGTAACTCGATGAACTTCGCAGCATCGACATTTAGTGCCTACTCAGCTGTATCATGATTGTCCGGGTCAAAAGTAGACCCCATAGCATCGAAAACCATGTTCACCCACTCGTCGTCATAATTAGCATGGTCATGGACATCCATATACGGTTCCACATAAGGCTCTAATTCCTATGCTAAAGACACAAGTTTTCCTTCGTGGTTCACACTGATAGTAATTCGGCGTAAAACCCCTAGCGTACAAATGATATGACACGTCTACTTCTGGATGGTATTTCAAGTTGTGACATCTCATACATAGACACTTAATTTTGGTGTCATTCATGTACCGAGGGAACGCCTTTACGAACTGCATGAACTGCTATACCCCTATAAAAATTCATCCCGTACACCGCATATGTCATCGGGATGACGATTGTATATCTATGAACGATGTCATAGCTAGTAATTCATATCCATTTGAAGATAATTTTACAAAAATAGATACACATTATTCAAGTATATTGTCCAAATGGATGCAAAGATGTATACATATGTTCATCAAAGTAACAACTCATAGTGATGCGTGAGTATCTGATTTGTGATACATGAGTATCTATATCATTGTTCATGAGTATCCATTTTATAATTCTTGAATATCCGAAAACTAGTAGACATGTGGACAACTCCGATTTCAAACCCTATTAAATAGGTGTCATCACGTGTTCATTGTGAGTCATTCTCTGAAAATGGAGGTGTTTCATAAAATAACTGTTTTAGGCTAGACCTAATAGTCATTTGGTAGTGGATTTGTTTTCACCCGACTATTAGCACTTTCATACTATCATTACCTTCTCTTTATATATATTATCAATGTTTTCTGCTTAGTTATTATTCTTATATTGTGGATGAGATCATTAATATTAGATATGTGAACAATTTTTATACTAGATGAGCTGGAGCTCAAATACTGCGTAAGTATGTGTCGTAGATTCCATATATTGGAGTAGCCTATGTCAACATACCATCTGGCATAGTCACGTGCTGGTTCCACGTATTTTGGGATTGGGGCGTGACAGGATTGTCTTTCGTCTTCTCTTTTATGTCCATCATATTATTAATTATGTTGTCAAACACATTCTTCTCGATATGTATGACATTAAGGTTATGTCTGATCAGATTGGTGCTCCAATATGGCGGGTCCCAGAATATGCTCCACTTAGTCCAGTTATGAGTGCGACCAAATCCATCACACTTGTACCCTTAGCAAGCTCTTCGATAGCACTTGGTAAATCTTTAATTAACCTATTTCCATATACTGTCTCCAGACCACTTTGGAGGTAGAATTACCTTCTCCACAACGTCGGCACAAAAAGTATTCTTGTTCCTCCGGAACGAATGATCTAACGGAAGAAATTATCAATGATAATCGAAGAAGCACAATTTTTCTCCGTGTTTCAAACGAAAAGTCTTAGTACGGTCCATGAAATATGGATATAAGAGACGACCATGAGTGCTCCATCCAGATAATATGCCATAAGTCAGAAAGTCATTGATGGTCTACATAAGTGTTGCTCTCATCTGAAAATTCTGCTTTATGGAAATATTGTACGTATTGGCGCCTACTTCCTATAGCTGATTAAACTCATCTATCAATGGTTGCAAGTACACATCTATGTTCTTCTTCGGATTGTCCGGACCCGGGCTGATGACGGTTAAGAACATATACAGAGTTTTCATGCACATCTAAGGCAGTAGGTAGTACGGAGTATAGCCCCAATCTTACATTATGCAGATCCAAAGCAAAATTAGGATACTTCCGATCAAAATGCTTTCATGCTTCTCCATCGAATGGATTACCAACACTCCTTCGATCTGTTCCCACCTGTGCTAACTCATGTTTTCGGCAGTCTCCTTCACCATAAACAACCTCTGCAACCGCGATGTTAAAAACAAGTATACTACCAAAATAAGTTATATTGGTGACGATATTAGTGATGCCGGTTAAAAATGTTGCTAACTTTGTTGAATTTAGCGACGAATAAAAATAACGTCGCTGAACGTTACTATCAGCGACTTTCTGTGACAGTTTCCGACATGCAATATGGTTTGGAAAGCAAACGTCGTGGTGTAGTCGGTAAACGTCGGGATTTTGTTTTTGTCAGCGACGTTTAGCGATTCATCCACTAGAATGTTACCAGTATATTAGTGGACAGCGACGTTTAGCGATGTCTTTTGCGGACGTCGCTAAATTATTTCATATATGGTTGTTGGCCGATCGACTTTTCATTATTCTTCCCCAAATTTTTTATTCTCCCGCTCTCCCTAAAATTTCTCTCCTCCTCTCGTCTCCGGCCGGCGACCCCCTCCCCCTGGCGACTCCCTCCCTCTGGAAACCCCTCCCTCCGACGCTGCTTCAGTCCTCCACCGCTGTAGAGCCCCATCCCGCAAAGTCAATCGGAGGAATCGAAACGCCGACGGCGTTGGAACTTAGCCTTGCAACGGTTACTCGAAGGCTCGCTCGGTCGAGGCGACTCCTCGTACAGGTGGGGTAGTTTCGGTGAACTTGCCTCATCTTAGCCTTCACATAATAACTCGCAATGTTTTCAACTTGCACAAGTAGGTTAATATAAAAGCTACGAACGCACATAGCTAAGGGAATAATCCCGACCCGTCGGAATGTCTTAGAACATGGAAAATGGTCCCACGGTCTTCATAGAAGTCGGCTCAGCGTGCTTTCAAATGACACTCGATCCTTCGATCCCGTGACTTGGGAGATGGAAGTTGGCTTAAGTTGTTAAGTTGTCCCGACACTTGAAATAGCCTAAGTCATAGGCGTCGCCTGCGTGAATGCTTGGTAAAGCATGCACGGTCCCGTCGTTTTGTCCCAACACTTGAAATAGCCTAAGTCATAGGCGTCGCCCGCATGAATTCTAATAAAGCATGCATGGCCCTATCCCGCAAGGCTTGGCATAGCCTTTGTACGTCCCGCAAGGCTTGGCATAGCCTTCGCACGTCCCGCAAGTTAAGTCGTCTTGCATGGCTCGTTGGCTAAGTCTAGGCACGAATTTGGTTGTTCAAGTCGACCCCGTGCATAGCATGTTCCCCTCGACGTGGAGCTCGGCGTAGCCTTTGCTCGTCGAGTCGTTGCCCGAATAAGACAGACAAGAGTTGTATTGGGCTATCGAAGCCAATTTTAGCACTGTACTGCGCTATCTACGGTTGTCAAGTCGCATAGTCCCTTAAGAACAAGGCTCGTCGTGTAAAGTATATGACTTGAGCGTTAGCGTCGCCTAGAGAACCGGGTCTGTCTAAGGCACGAGCTACGGTCGGTTTAGTAAAAAGCTTGCCACGAACAAATGAAGTCCACGTGACTGGTTGTCGTCGAGATGGTCCCCCGGCTTGGGAGTCTCGCTAAGTCTTGATATGTCCCGCACACGAGATCGATCCCACGGCTTGGGAGTCTCGCTAAGTCTTGATATGTCCCACACACGATATCGGTCCCACGGCTTGGGATTCTCATTAAGTCTCGAGAGAGTTAAAGGAAACCATGGTCATGTTAATGAAGGATTTGATAGATCGAGTTGAGTATGCATGGTCATTGGACAACTTGTCAACAAGGTGTAGTCTTCTCGAATGTATGCTGGGGCGTCGGGATCATTCGGCCCGGGGGAAGCGCGTTGCGGCTCAAAGTAGGATTTTTGATAACCGCATGGGAGACTTCGGCACCTCCGGACTAGCTACCCGTGTAGGGACGAGCCGATATCCCACGAGCCAGTCTAAGATAGCTTGACATTGCTAGTGACCACTCATATAGATGTGTCGGCAAAAGCGGCACACCGCGTGTAGTGTCCCGACCCGCAAGATGCCTTTTTATGGATGGTTGGTTCGATGAAGCCTTGTTAGACTTGGGATTATGCGAAGGATCGCTTGGAAGGCTATGCGATCGTGGCGAGAATCGTCCTATGAATGTAAGTAATGTTGAACCCTTCAAAGATCCTTTAGCTTCACGCTTAAAATAAAGGATAGTGTGCTATGTTTCTTATTATGTTGCTCAATAACACCTTGCATAGAATTTGGAAAGATAATGAAAGATAATAATCACCTGAATGTAAACTGTTGTGGCTAGATGAATTGTATGCTTGTACGCTGTTGCGATGAATTACATGACAGGTGAAGGCAAAGTCCTAAATACTTGGGCAGTAAGTATATCGAGCTTTGGCTCAATGAATAGATGGTAAAACATATGTTAAGACCCAAGAGTTGGACAGTGAGTATGCTTGAATTGTATTCGAATGAACGTATGCTAAACAGATGCTAAGTCCCAGGAATTGGACGGTGAGTACATTGAGTTGGTTGGAAAGATGTGGCAAGGCATTGGGTAACAATATTCTATTATCCCGTCGTCAATGTAGAATGTTGATTACGCCAAGACCCTGGATTGGATAAATGATAATATGAGCGTTGGCTCAAGACAAGATGGCAAGATGGCAATATGAATGAGAATGGTGTCTGAATTACTAAGTTTTCCTTATCATGCATTATATGATTTCTTCTTAGATAAGTTGCATATAGTTGCATGGTCATGGATAACTTGTCGACAAGGTGGTTCCTCGAACGGTATTCCTGGGCCATGGAACCCGGTTCATCCTAGGGGGAACAAGGATTGTGCCGACGTATTGGCATCGGTAAACGGGACTTGCAGTGAGGCTAGCTATCTGTACTGAAAGGGCGCCGTTGTACCAGTAAGATGGTCTAGGATGGCGTGTCGCCAGTGACCTTCATATAGACAGGTCCCGTGCTAATGATGTCTTATGCAGGCAGAGTAAGTTATTACTCAAATATAGAAAAGGATGTCGGCTGTTGGTAAGAATAACCTGAACGGTTATATTTATATTGAATCATGATATTGTTTCTAACAATGTCTTGTGCAGACAGAGTAAGTATTATAAATGTACAGGGATGGCTACACGACCGTAGGTAAGAATCACCAAAGGGTGATAACTGTATGCTTTAAATTATGTTGACTATGAGATTTGTATGCTTTACTTCTTGTCGGCTATAACATAAAATTGACCCTAAGACAACGAGAAAGACCACTATTAATAATGTTCTGTAACATGATTACTTAGTGTTGTCTTCTTAGGTAATTTGGGCCAGCACCGCTCGCTAGTACATTGATGATGTACTGACCCACGTTGTGGGCAATTTTACAGGTGTTTGCTTGGAGGAAATCCTATGAATCAGTACTTGGCATCGATGAATCGGATGGGTGTGCAGAAGCTCTTCTTGCAAGACGATGTCTTCTATTATACGGGACATAATGTATGGAACAGGGGAACTCAGTTGTACCAGTGAGATTGTAGCCATATTGGCAAGTCATTGTAAAGAAGTCGGTATATTCAGTTGTAGCCTAAAGGGCAAGTGTACACATTCAGTTGGCTATTCAAGAGCCATGTAAACAGTTGTAAACTCTGTATTCCGCTGCGAGTCTTATAATCAGTTGTAAACTCTGTATTCCGCTGCAAGTCTTATAATCCATTATGATTATCAATAATGAGATACATTTCTTCATATCTTGTGTGACTTCAAATTATCTACTTGGTTTTACTGCGTTATCGATATTTTCTGAGAAATACCCGGAACTGTAATGGTTTTGCCTTGTACAAGTGAAATCTAGACTTGTACGACATCACGCCCAGTGGCTAGTTTTCGATCCTCCGGGATCGGGGCGTGACATAATAGTATCAGAGTACGGCTTTACGTCCTTGGATTCCTATTCGATTTGTTTCGAATCAATGTTGCTACTAAGATGATTCTAAGCTGCTTCCGCGATGATTCAAAGATTGCTTCCGCGATTATTCAAAGTTGTTTCCACGGTGAATTAAAGTTGCTTCCGCGAATACTCAAAGTTGCTTTCGCGATGAAATCAAAGTTGCCTCTATGATGACTCATAGTGCTTCTTCGATTACTCTGTTTTGCTTCCAAACTATTCTAAGTTGTTCCCTTGACTGAAAGTCCGTTGATCATTCTAACCTCTCACTGGGTATTCCATACAATAAGTCTAAATATATGGGCTGTGATATGTATGCTTTGTGAATTTCTAAAAGATACCAAAAAGAATAACAATGATGCGATGCTATAATAAGTTGTGATGTATGTTGGATGTCTTATGTGTGGGATTCTTTGAGTCGATTGTTATACAGCAATCGACCGTGGGTGATGGCTTGGTATGTTGGAACAGAATGTGCATGGATTTCAGTGAATGGGAATCGACAGAATCTTGAGTCGGTATTTATGGTCAGCATAACCACTGCAGGATGGATTGTCCATATTGGACGTTGGTTTGATGCGAGGGAATATTGTGTCGGGAATGGCTTGAGCTCTGAGTGATATATTATGTAACGCCCCGCTCCCGTAGGAGCGATCGTCCTCGCTAAGGCGTGATGCCGCACGAGCCTAGATTGCGCTCGTGTAAGGCGGGTTCCATAACGGGCGATTTCAGCAGCTGCGACGGGGTCGTCGCACAGAAGTCCCGAGCAGAGACATTGAATAATAGCGGCGGAATTTAGAAAGCAAACACAAGTCATTACAAAACACTCTTTTATTGATATTGAAATGAAGGTTACAATGGGGCACAAGGCCAAGATTACAAGTCTCTCAAGCTCACTCTTCTCACATTTTACAAGTTCACTCAGCTCGCTCTCTCTCTCATCTCTCAATACAAGTCTTGTCTTCAGCGGAAGCTTCGGAAGGCGATGCCCATACATTATGTCCCGTATAAGTCTTTTTTCCATGCGGCCGCATGCTTTGAATCGACAAGGAACTCCGTGCCTCGATGCATCCAAGCGAGCTCCGCTCCACGAGCTTCTACCTGTGCCTGCACATGTAAACTATGTGGGTGTCAGTACTCAACTGTACTGGTAGAATGAGCTCCTCGCCCACCCATACAAAACCAATACGTTTACCTTACTTTGTGCAACATAGTCCCCTTTTTGATTGTCTTTTTACTCTTGTCTTAGGAATATTTTAGGACCGACGCCTTGGCTATTTTATGTCTTTAGACCATCCCGTGCTTGCAGCATTCAACGTTAACCTATCGAGTCGTGTTTGCCTTACGGCCATAATCAGAGACGCAACTACGCGATGGGGCTCCATTTTTGTGTGACCGTGCTTTGAATCCTTTGTGCCGTGCCTCGCAACTATGTACGACTCAACCATATCGCCGCCTCACGGCCCTTGCTACTTTGATCGCCAACTGACCCAATCGAGACTTGTGAATCTTTGTGTCACTCAAACAACTTTACCTTGTGGCGGTTTCCTGACTTAAACTCAAACAACTCAACCATAACCATGCAACTTATATGCCGACAACATAAGACTCGATGCCACATCTCGTGCCGAAGCACGTTGCCTACGTTGCAGTCAAATCTTAGGACCAACAATTTGTGTTCCAACAGTACACACACATTCAACCCAACTTTCTTGATGTACTACACTCAATACTCGACTCAATCCAAAGGCATACACGCGGATCGTCCCCATGCCGATTCATCTATATGAACTAGTCACTAGGGCCCAGCCCTATAATGGACTCCTTTTGAGCTTTTGATTAGACGAACGCTCCTTGTCAGCACGAGTAGCTAGCTCCGCTGCAAGTCCCTGTCTAACCCGTGCGGTCATCCAGCACAGCTATGAATGTCTCCATCGCAACGGTTCCCTTGGGCCGTCGGGGTCGCTATTGGAGAAACAGATTTATTTTACCTTGTACAAGTTGTCCAATGACCATGTAAGACTAGACTCAAACAGACGTCTCACACAGTCAAGCTACTTCTAGTGTTACCATCTCTTTCAGGGCTAAGTTCAACACATCTCACATATGAGATCTTGCCTCGACGACCCGTAGTCGCGAGCATTCTTCTTTCTTGCCTCAACGACCCAGTCGTGAGCATTCTTTCTTTCTTTTTTTCCCTATCATTTCACTCACTCAAAAACAACTATCAAAATACTTTCCAAACTCAATGACTCAACCGTGGTCCGTGCCATAAAATACTAAGTCCGTGCATCGTGCCTCAAACCGACTTCTCATCTACGCGACGTTATCGCCCAAGTCATACTTTATATGACGGGCCTTGGGATCATGGGACTATTTAACCTGACAACTGCAGAATGAGCGGGACAACACTTGGAACGACTTAGGTCGACCGGCATAACTTTGCTTAACTTACTCAAGCCTACAACTTAACGAGCAAAGGCCGCGTCAAGCCTTGCCTCGATGGAGCGTGCCGTGCACGCGTTCAACTTTGAATGACCAAGTCATTTGGGTGCCTAGACTTATGGCACAAGCTATACAACACAACTTAACTCATGGGGCAAGCCAAGACTATGTCAAGCCTCGGACGACAGGACCGTGCATGCTTTATGAAGCATTCATGCGGGCGGCGCCTATGACTTAGGCTATGTTCATAACTTCGCCGACTCAACCAACTTTCCTTCTTCCAAGCCACGGGACGAAGGATCAAGTGTCATTTTTAAAGTACGTCGTACGCCAACTCTAAGCCGACCGTGGGACGTTTTTCTATCTTCTAACTCATTTTGACCCGTCGGAATTATTCCCTTAGCTATGTGGATTCATCTCTTTTATTATTAAGCCTATTGTGCAAGTTGAAAACACGATTTATTATGTGATGGCAAAAATGAGGCAAGTTCACCGAAACTACCCCACCTGTGCGAGCGGTCGTCTCGACCGAGCGATGTCTTCCAGCAGCCGTTGCAAGGCTAAGGCCGAACGCCGTCGGCGTTTCGATTCCTCCGATTGACTGAGCGGGACGGGGCACTACATCATACACCACTCAGAAAAAGTTTTGTCCTCGAAACTAACTGAGTACACTTATCGACTTATCACTTTACTCAACATTCAAGAACTCTCACACACGATTCTCCTATGCCTTACTCAAATCCGAGCAACGCTCGGGCTACCCTCAATCCTTTCTTCAAAACTTACGATCTCAAAATCCTCGATACTTCCTCGTTCCTCAAATCTTTCTTGAATTCAACGTATCACTTAGTATGGATCGTGCACATATCTTAGGCATCTCCAAAATATATGTATTTCAACCAAGCCTCGTGATAGTGAATCCCGCCATCACCACTCGAGTCGGATCGTGTACGCATTCAAGCGTCCTTGATATGCATGTATGTCAACCAAGCCTCATGAGTGGTGCCTTCACCATTCATATCGCTCCGTACCGGAATGTCTGCCTAACTGCTAGGCTATGTCTTTCCGTCAGTATTGGAATCATAGTTCCCAAACAACGATATCAACACTGATCCCATCCTAAGGTCAAACCAAATCGATAGTACAGGGTTTTCTACCCAAGCTCGCATCACTCCGATTTCTAAACTTCGAGCATAGATTTCCTACGCACATCCCAACATTCGTCGCATGGGGTCCGAGTCGTTCAGCAAAGCCATCCTACGATAACTCACGTTCAACCAATCCTCGATATGAACATATCGCTCGTATATCAAGCCGTTTCACATAGTCTATCTCTTCGCATACGTTTGACATAATCCACCTATCAATCCTTCTCAAGTTAAGCACGCTTCCACATGATTCATCGCTAAACCATAATTTCATATTCCATACTTTCGAAGTCATCTATTCCAATTCATATAATCGATCACTAGGTCGTCTGACTTAACAATATGTTGCGCCCTGATCTCACGCGAGTCAGATTATCCACGGTGGGCATGAATCAACATGCACGCTCTCGCGGGATAATTATCCTCATCGGGACGTGACTCTTGTTTTGCGTCTAGACTAATTCATTCTCGATGCACAGATTGGACCTACTCAATCCTCAAGTTTTACTCATTCGCCAATCATAAGTCCTACAATCCTTGAGTCTACCTTCATATCAAGCCAACAAGTCGAGACAACGTTGCTGCGTCCTAATTTTTGTGAGTTCGATTATTCCCGCGACATGAATCACCATGTCAGCGCTCACGCGGAACGATCGCCCCAAACCCGACGCAACACATGGACGAGGCTAGAGTTGCGCTCGCGCAAGACAAGATCGTCGACGTTGTGGTTTTCTGCGTAACCATCAAGATACAATCATTTTCATCCAACATTCATCTCGGTCAAAATCCTAAGTATTGTATCCAACCGAACAATAATACTTGTACGATCGTCATTTGTCGAGTCAGAGTACTCCCGAGTTATCGTATATCATCTTTGATACGCCTCAATACCATCGACGATATACGTAACTTGACGATCTTCATTTGCAACGAATTCTGAGTCGTACGAATGATGCCATCGTCCGACTGGATAATCTCCTCGACATTCAATTCAAGTTTGATTATTATTCCTCGAATCATTCACAACATCAATTTCCTTAATCAATCGATCGACATCCCTGAGGCTATCGCATACACCACTCAGGGATGAAGTCATTCAACAAATCCTCAACTTATTATTCAAATCAAAATCTACTTCTTCAAATCCCGTTCGAACTATTCCTCGAATTCCAAGCACGCTCATCTATATCGCATCGACGTTATCGTCGCTCGATAGCATCCCTATCGATAGTCATCCCACTTACTCAATCAAGTTCAACTCATTCTCGTCCGACATAATTCAATTCCTGCACTCGACTTTTCTAAGGTCGACGCAACTTTGGTATATATATCCAGCCCGACTAAGCCAACCGTGCTTACGCAAATCATCTTTTTGGTTTATCAAAAATTGTTCTCCTATGTTTTGCAAAATAGTTAAACTTATTGTATGGACATCCCGTGGGATATTTGAGAGAGAGCGCACCAACGATATCAACTTACGAAAGCAACAGAGTTTGCGAAAACAACGAGTTAAAGAATTTAATCAATGGTCCAAGGACGTAAAGCCGTGCTCTGATACCATTATGTCATGCCCCGCTCCCGTAGGAGCGATCGTCCTCGCTAAGGCGTGATGCCGCATGAGCCTAGATTGTGCTCGTGCAAGGCGGGTTCCATAACGGCCGATTTCAGCAGCTGCGACGGGATCGTCGCACAGAAGTCCCGAGCAGAGACATTGAATAATAGCGGCAAAATTTAGAAAGCAAACACAAGTCATTGCAAAACACTCTTTTATTGATATTGAAATGAAGGTTACAATGGGACGCAAGGCCAAGATTACAAGTCTCTCAAGCTCACTCTTCTCACATTTTACAAGTTCACTCAGCTCTCTCTCTCTCATCTCTCAATACAAGTTTTGTCTTCAGCGGAAGCTTCGGATGGTGATGTCCATACATTATGTCCCGTATAAGTCTTTTCTCCATGCGGCCGTACGCTTTGAATCGACAAGGAACTCCGTGCCTCGACGCATCCAAGCGAGCTCCGTGCCACGATCTTCTACCTGTGCCTACACATGTAAACTATGTGGGTGTCAGTACTCAATTATACTGGTGGAATGAGCTCCTCGCCCATCCATACAAAACCAACATGTTTACCTTACTTTGTGCAACATAGTCCCCTTTTTTATTGCCTTTCTACTCTTGCCTTAGGAATATTTTAGAACCGACGCCTTGGCTATTTTGTGTCTTTAGACCATCCCGTGCTTGCAGCATTCAACGTTAACCTATCGAGTCGTATTTGCCTTATGACCATAATCAGAGATGCAACTACGCGATGAGGCTCCATTTTTGTGTGACCATGCTTTGAATCCTTTGTGCCGTGCCTCACAACTATGTACGACTCAACCATATCGTCGCCTCGTGGCCCTTGCTACTTTGATCACCAACTGACCCAATCGAGACTTGTGAATCTTTGTCTCACTCAAACAACTTTGTCTTGCGGCGGTTTCCTGACTTAAACTCAAACAACTCAACCATAACCATGCAACTTATATGCCGACAACATAAGACTCGACGCCACATCTTATGCCGAAGCAGGTCGCCTACGTTGCAGCCAAATCTTAGGCCCAACAGTTTGTGTTCCAACTGTACACACACATTCAACCCAACTTCCTTGATGTACTACACTCAATACTCGACTCAAACCAAAGGCATACACGCGGATCGCCGTCCATCCCAACTCATTTATATGAACTAGTCACTAGGGCCCAGCCCTATAATGGACTCCTTTTGAGCTTTTGATTAGACGGACACTCCTTGTCAGCTCGAGTAGCTAGCTCCGCTGTAAGTCCTCGCCTAACCCGTGCGGTCATCCAGCACAGCTACGAATGTTTCCATCGCAACGGTTTCCCTGGGCCGCCGGAGTCACCGTTGGAGAAACAGATTTATTTTACCTTGTACAAGTTGTCCAATGACCATGCAAGACTCGACTCAAACTGACGTCTCACACAGTCAAGCTACTTCTAGTGTTATCATCTCTTTCAGGGCTAAGTTCAACACATCTCACATCTGAGATCTTGCCTCGACGACCCGTAGTCGCGAGCATTCTTCTTTCTTGCCTCAACGACCCAGTCGTGAGCGTTCTTTCTTTCTTTCTTGCCCTATCATTTCACTCACTCAAGAACAACTATCAAAATACTTTCCAAACTCAATGACTCAACCGTGGTCCGTGCCATAAAATACTAAGTCCGTGTATCGTGCCTCAAACCGACTTCTCATCTACGCGATGCTATCGTCCAAGTCATACTTTATATGACGGGCCTTGGGATCATGGGACTATTTAACCTGACAACCGCAGAATAAGTGGGACAACACTCAGAACGATTTAGGTCGACCGGCATAACTTTGCCTAACTTACTCAAGCCTACAACTTAACGAGCAAAGGCCGCGTCAAGCCTTGCCTCGATGGAGCGTGCCGTGCACGCGTTCAACTTTGAATGACCAAGTCATTTGGGTGCCTAGACTTATGGCACAAGCTGTGCAACACAACTTAACTCATGGGACAAGCCAAGACTATGCCAAGCCTCGGACGACAGGACCGTGCATGCTTTATGAAGCATTCATGCGGGCGACGCCTATGACTTAGGCTATGTTCATAACTTCGCCGACTCAACCAACTTTCCTTCTCCCAAGCCACGGGACGAAGGATCGAGTGTCATTTTTAAAGTACGCCATGCGCCAACTCTAAGCCGACCGTGGGACGTTTTTCCATGTTCTAACTCATTTTGACCCGTCGGAATTATTCCCTTAGCTATGTGGATTCATCTCTTTTATTATTAAGCCTACTTGTGCAAGTTGAAAACACGATTTATTATGTGATGGCAAAGATGAGGCAAGTTCACCGAAACTACCCTACCTGTGCGAGCGGTCGTCTCGACCGAGCGATATCTTCCAGCAGCTGTTGTAAGGCTAAGGCCGAACGCCGTCGGCATTTCGATTCCTCCGATTGACTGAGCGGGATAGGGCACTACATATTACATATACCCTCGTCGTGATAAGATATCCCTTGACCCTTGATATGTTTGTGATTTTGTGATTGCTTTACCTATAAGGTATTGGGTGGTATCGAATCGTAGCTGAACTTACGATTGATACATGTCGGCTAGGCGTGTTCCTTGATTGTTAAGTTGGATGACCCGTTGTGAGATTTTGATGTGTTCAGATGAACCATCGCTAGACCTTGTCGGTTAGTATTATGTTGGGTAATAAGAGAATTTAGAATATGAAATAATGCCTTGGTTGGAAAGGAAACGAATTTCAGATTCAGGCGAGTACTTGGATCAGTTGGGTAAAAGGATGGTAGGCTTAGTAACGATGGTGTTGTGCTGCGATCAAATGATTGGAAGAATAAGATGGACCGAATATTGAACGATGTTGGAATTGAGTATAAGAAATTTGCATATTGGGTATCGACGAATATTGATGGTGACGCTAGGCGCTTATCGGGATGTTGCGAATAATTTAGAAGATGCATAGAGTTGCATCAACGACCGAAAAGTTGGAAAATGAGATTAAGGAATAGATGACCTTAGCACGTGGTGCAGTGTGCTTGAGAGAAATTGATGTCCCAAATTAACAAGTTATGACCCTTGACTATTTTAAGGCATAGAGAATGAGTACTTGTCCCTTAATGCATGAAAGAGTAGATGTTCCTTATGAGAGTCGAATGGCTGGGATACAAATAAGTATCGAGTTGAAACGATATGTAATAGGCCATGTCGGTAGATGATGTTGTCGTATGAATAACAAGTTTGGTGGAATATAGAATTGTTGGATTATAACTTAGCTAATGAGTTATGTCATATCCACTAAGATGACCGATATATGAATGCTAGATGATTGGTGCCATAGAGATTGGATCGGTGCATGAATAATAAATCTTCTTATAGAATCACAAGGAGATGATGCAAAACGAATATTGATTGTTAACGTGAATTGCTAAGAGATGACCGTGTTGGTGCTAGAAAATTATAAAGGATGCCTCGGAAGAAATATGATTTTGTAGTTACCTTATTTTGTTGGTTAAGAGAGTACAGACTGTATCGATGATCTAAGAATGTGGAAAACGAATATGTCGCGAAGAGACCATAGGAAAAGATCGTAAGTAATAAACTATTGAGATAGCAATGTCGGATGATGATTTGGAATAGTTGACCCGATTGAATAGACAATTTGAGTACGATATGAGGATACAAGTCGGATTGAACAAGTGATGCTATGTCTATGCAAGTGGAAATTGAAAGTCTAGATATTCGATTGATAAGTTTTTCATGATAGCTTCGAGATTGACCCATAGAGTTGTGGGATAGAATTGTTGGATAGAATTGTCGGATAGATTTTGTCGGCTGCGGGTAAGTCTAGAATGAGACTTCGTTGGGTATGACCTGAGTATGAGTACGGGTAGAAAGACTTGACCCTTGAATATCGGTTGGTTGCCTAGATTGTTGGTTGGTTGCCTAGATTATCGGTTTGTTGCCTAGAATGTCGGTTGGTTGCCTAGAGTGTCGGTTGGTTGCCTAGAGTGTTGGTTGGTTGCCTAGAATGTCGGTTGGTTGCCTAGATTGTTGGTTGGTTGCCTAGATTGTCGATTGGTTGCCTAGAATATCGGTTGGTTGCCTAGAGTGTCGGTTGGTTGCCTAGAGTGTTGGTTGGTTGCCTAGAATGTTGGTTGATTGCTTAGAGTGTCGGTTGGTTGCCTAGAATATTGGTTGGTTGCTTAAGTTTCAGATTGGTTGGCTATGTTCTTCAGTTGTCCGTATTGGAAATAAGTTCATAAGATTGTGGTGTTATCCCATGTCCCTAAGTTGGTCAGACCATAGAGTCGTCCCTATGAGAATTGGTTGCCTCTAAGATAAGAGATAAGTATATCCCTGATAGCTACTCATCTCATATGAGCTAGCTGAATGTTTGGTTTAGCTTAGATTAGCTGACCATAGAGACTTGACTGAATGCTAAGTTGACTATTGGAAAATCGTAGGATGTCCCTATTGATGTTGCGTGAGTATAGTCGGAATGAGTAAGATGTGTTGGAAGGTAGGCTTCGGAATGGAATAGATATTTGGAAAATTTGATGGTATAATGTTGGATGGGATGACGGATCATGTTGGTTTCAAAAATTTGGTTGCCTTTGTTAGAATGCTGAAAATTGTTGGAACTGGTTGGATTTGGATGATTAATATTGAGCTGCGTAAAATTGATGGTAGTGCTTTGAGACAGTTGGAATAATTTTATGGATCGGATAAAAATTGAGGATATAAGTGTAACGACGGAATTGGATAGTGCATATAGTCGAGATCGGCGAAAGCAAATATGAATATGAATGACCCTCAGGATTAATGTTGTTGGAATATGATAGTTGCCTATGCGAGAGGGTAATATGTTGCCTTGATCAATACGAGAAAATATTGGAGTACAGCAAGAGATGTTACTAGAGTGGAATGGTGGTACAATTTGAAGGATGGTACGATTTGGAAGATGGATCATGATCGAAAAATTTACAAGTTGCAAACAACGTGTATGGATGCGAACGATAATGAGTACAAGATTTGATCGACGAGAATCGGGGTATCGAAGTAAAATGTGGCTATGGGATTTATCAACTTTGGTGGCATGGATGACAATGAACTTGAAAGGAATACTTGATACATCTAAGTCGGAATACTTTGGGAATTTTGGATCGATTGTGAAAAATTTCTCAAGTTGGAATTTGTAACATCTATTGTGTTATCAATTGATTGGAATATTGAATAAACAAGTAGGATTATACGAGATGCTCGAAGAGAATTACTGATGTTCGGGAAAGGAAGGTACACCGTAGCTCGTTCGTTTTCTCTATCACTGAACTTGGCTGAAGTGCATGTATTTCGGGGATGCCTAAAATATGTGTATGATTCCAACTAAGTGGTATACTGAATTCAAACGAAGCCACGGGGATTATCATGTGCTAAGAATTTGCACGAGTGTTGGAGGAAAGATCAAAGATGGTAAACTATTTTGAATCAATTGAGATACTGTAACGAGACGGTACATTACTTGAAATCAATCGAAAGATTGCGGATAAATGTTTAATGGTGCAAGTTTATCGTTGAGAAGTTTCATGAAAAGTTGGTTGAAATTTTGGAGATGAATTTTATTTTAAGTTTCGAGGACGAAACATTTTCTGAGTGGTATATATTTGTAACGCCCCAGAACCAGGAGAGCGGGGGAGTACATAGCCAGCTACGTATATTGAAGTGAACCCACCTCGCTATACGGTCACGGCTGTGTAGATACATGAGGGTTTAACTACAAGCCAACAGTCTCCTATGGTCATGAACAAGCCTATTGTCTCAATCTCAAGCAAGCAATAATAGTTACAAGATGTCAGAGCACCAAATATATAATAGCAACGCGTCCCATACATTACATATTGGATGATCATGAAGCTAGTCGTACAAAATGTCAAGACTAGCAAGAGTTCAGTCATACATGATCAACCCTAGGATCTGTCAATCATGTTACAGCCCGTAGGCAGACAGTAAATAAGGATGCAATACGAGCTAACACGTGCTCGCCGGCTCAAAGAATAATTTTTACAATAAAGTGGGAGGACAAAAAGAAACCCACTTGTTGCCAGGGTTACGCCTAGTGGTTACCATCTGGCTGGAGGACAGGTGGATCCTCTGGTACTGCTCCGATATTTGGCCACACAAAACCAGCTGGGTCAGACCCAGAAAGAGCAAGTGCCACAAAAGAGGCTTTACTTAGAGACTAAAACCAGCATATCACAACAGAATATTAAAGATAATAAATAAAGTACTGATAATAATAGAGATAACAACAGTAAATTGAGTACGAAGAAACCATTCAAGTAGCCAGGTCACAACCCTTAAACCAAACAAGGACCGGAGTTGCAGCCCTTCACCTGAATAGAAACCCGTCTCAGATACTATTGGTACAGTGAAGACAATAAACGAATAACACAGAACTGTTCCGGGAGCCAGGTTACAACCCTTAAACCAAACAAGGACCGGGGTTATAATCCTTCGCCTGAACAGAACTGGACCCCTGATCTTTATTGTTAAGGCCAGTATAAATAATTAATCATGTTGTTGAAGTAAGGTAAAACATGACGAGCATGGCATGTGGTGCAATAAGACAATAAACGAAGAGAGGACACATAATTGCTCCGGGAGCCAGGTTACAACCCTTAAACCAAACAAGGACCGGGGTTGTAATCCTTCGCCTGAACAGAATTGGACCCCTGATCGTTATTGTTAAGACAAGCACAATTAATTATGTCATGTCACAATCTTGCACATGATCAGGATAAGACTAAGCAGGAGTAAACTCCATCCAATCAATCACGGCGAATCAAGAGTACGGCTTTATACTTTTAACTATCTAGGGTTATCACAGGCCTAGTTATTAGCAAGATGCAATGAGATTATCCCAACAACCAGAAGCCCTGCAGACCATCTGGTTATCCGGGTCGAATGTCCGTTCAAAGAATACAACACGTGACTGTGTGCTAGAAATGTGCCCTACTCATCGGTAGGCTACAAGTCCACTTAATGCGCCCAGATAACGGAATTGCCTGTAGCTGGGAATCTCTTCATGTCTACTGAATTATTCTAGTTTATTAGCCTTAGTCAATTACTGTAGGTATCCCTGACCGTGGTACTCAGGGATCTCTATCCTAGACATGATGCAAGACAGTACTGATTTATTTTGTACAAACATAATCACCCACGGTGTCCAGGCCATTCAATTCTGTCACGACATACTAGCCGTCGCAACCGCATCCGAGATATATATTATGTTAAATTTACTGTCAATAGTGCGCCACGACGGGTCACTATCATGTCATGTCATTATTTAAAATTAACATTTAACCTGGTATAAGCATGTATGCAATAACTAAATATAAACAGGGTACAAGAGTTGTGGAGGAATCATACGGCTCAGGGAGACGGGACATAACTTTGACATACAAACTTAAAATGAGGTGCTCCAGAGATATTCGGAAAGGCAAGACAAAGATATAAAACTTTCATGTTTTAAGTTTTTCAAAATTTTGGCTAGAAAATAGCTTAATTTGGCAAAAACAGTCATTATGTGCACTTTTTATGCCAAAAATTCAATTCTGCGTAAGATACGTAAAAGGGGAGGGTTCCAGCATAAAATTTTACATTCTGGATACCATCCAGCGTAAAATACGTAATTTCAGGGTTCCCTGCGTAAAATCTTACATTCTGGATGATATCCAGCATAAAATACACAATTCCAGGGTCCCTAGCGTAAAATCTTACATTCTGGATGATATCCAGCGTAAAATATGCAATTCCAGGGTCCCTAGCGTAAAATCTTACATTCTGGATAATATCCAGCATAAAATACGCAATTCCAGGGTCCCTAGCATAAAATCTTACATTCTGGATGATATCCAGCATAAAATACGCAATTCCAGGGTCCCTAGCGTAAAATCTTACATTCTGGATGATATCCAGCGTAAAATACGCAATTCCAGGGTCCCTAGCATAAAATCTTACTCAGCCGACATGAAAAATCCAGAAAACTTGTTCTGGCCATAAAAACTTCATTTTAACTCAAAATGAGGTGAATCAAAAACCAAATTCACACGAAATTTCGTGCTCTTGCTCATGGAACTATTAGTTTTCGAAAATAACAAGTTTTAGTAGATCAAAACCAAGAAAACTCTATGAACTAAAAGTTATAAAGTAGATCTAGAAGAATCTATCCATCAAAATTAAAAACTCCAAGTTCTAAAGAGGCTTATAATTATGTAAAGAAGAGAATAGAACAATAAAACTTGAGATCCATCATGAAGCAAGTTTCACTTGCCTAGGGCTCTTGGGTGTAGGTGGAGAGTAACGGTGAGGAAGAAGAAGAGTGAATGAAGAGAGAGAAAGAGTGTTGGGTTAATAAATGGGGATGGTGGTAGTAGGTAAGGGTTCTCCCCCTTGGTACATGATGAACCAATATGCAACCCAAGCCGAACCAAGCTAACCAAACAAGCCGAACCAAGCCAACCCAAACAAGCCAAACCAAGCCAGGAGACATGCAATACGAGTCAGATTACGTACATGTATTCCAAAATACGTAATACGAACAATAGGCATTACAATATTGTAGTGCCCCGACCCGCAAGATGCCTTATGATGGATGGTTGGTTCGATGAAGCCTTGTTAGAATTGGGATTATGCGAAGGATCGCTTGGAAGGCTATGCGATCGTGGCGGGAATCGTCCTATGAATGTGAGTAGTGTTGAACCCTTCAAAGATCCTTTAGCTTCACGCTTAAAATAAAGGATAGTGTACTATATTTCTTATTGTGTTGCTCAATAACACCTTGCATGGAATTTGGAAAGATAATGAAAGATAATAATCACCTGAACGTAAACTGTTGTGGCTAGATGAATTGTATGCTTGTGTCACGCCCCGATCCCGCTAGGGTCGTCCGTCTTGCTTGGATCCCTGCGGGATCGATCGTCCTCGCTAAGGCGTGATGTCGTGCAAGCCTAAGTTACGCTTGCACAAGGCCATGTACCTGCACAAAAACAACTAGTCAAGCAAAACACACGCACGCACCCATTAGTTAAGCAAAACACACGCACGCACCCATTCATTGCAGAAAACCAAATATTGGACACAGAGATTTGAAAATAGAAATACTTTCTTTTATTCATAAACTTGATAGGAATACAAGTACAAAGCATTGCAAACTCAGAGTACCTTATGTTGGCTACATGATTCTCTTTGAAAACAGTCGCAATGCCCATACATCATATCCCTCTATTACATTCTGGAAATTGAAAGACACCTTCAGAAGGAAAAAAAAAACTTGAAACTTGACTGAAATTGAAAAATAGCTTCGAGGCGATCCACAGCTCTACTGGGCTAGACGAGCTTCGGTGCCTCACTTGAAATCCCCCTGTCTCCTTTTGCTTTCTGAAAAGGATGCCCACAACGTGGGTCAGCACACATCATATACTGGCGAGCGGCTCTTCGCCGAAACTCATAAATATCTGCACTAATTCAATATTGTCACCCTCATTTTCCATATTTTCCTGTATTTCATATTTATACTCGTATCTGGATTTTGGCATGTATTTTTATTTTTCTCAGCTTGTAGAATTTCGGTATTTCTTGTATTTTGGGTTTTGTCATGGTTCAGTTTTAATTGGTTTGGATTGGGTTGGTTTGATTTGGTTTATTATGCATAGGAACACCTTAACCTACACTCCACCCTCAACCCACCACAACTCCCCCTCTTTATATCCCCACCTACCACTCTCTCTCCTCATAACTTCCACCATTAATTTTCTTCTTCTTCTTCTTCATCTCCTTCCTCAACACAACTCTCCTAACCCTAGGCAAGTGCATCTTACCACTTCATGATAACCCTCTTTTCTTTGTCCATTTGCTAGATTAGGACATGGAGACCAACATTAGAACTTGGGTTTTTGTGATTTGGAGCCCCCATTGTCATAGATCTAAGTTTTTCCTATTTTCAAATTTTGCATAGTTTGAGCTATTTATGTTGGTTTTCTATGATTTTTGATGCTTCCATGTGGAAGAGCTTTCAGTTTCACCCAAGTTGGAACTTTGGAAATCCGGATTTGAAGTTCGGATGGCCAAGTTATGAACTTGTGAAGCTTTGGGTTCTTCCTTGGTGTTCTTGCTGTTAGAGAAGACAGTGAGCAGTGTGAAGAGCTGTTTAGCTTACGCACACTGAGCTACGTGCGCTCTTTAGCGCTGCGTACGCAGGCTTGAGTACGCTTCCTGTTGGAAGCGTGTCTCCTTGAGCGTGCGTGACTTTCACGTATGCTGCCTCACTGTAGCGTGCGTGACTTTCACACACTGCTCCCTGTAGCGTGCGTGACTTTCACGTTGCACCCTCTAAGTCACCTAACGGTACATTTGTCTCCCGGGCGATGTACCCACCTGAATTCAACCCTAATCTTTCGTCCTGGGTAGCCTGGATGGTCTGCAGGGCTTGTGGCTGTGGAACAATCTCACTGCATCTTGTTAGTAATTAGGTCTGTGATAACCCTAGTTAGTTAAAGTAGTAAGCCGTAGTATCTGCTTGGCCGTGATTGATTGAATGAAGTATAACCAGTTTAGCCATGTCTTGATCCAGTATAAGATTGCTTCCTGTCTTGATTTCTTACATTATTATCTTGTCGATAAATAGTGGGAAACCAAGTTCTGTTCAGATGAAGGGTTACAACCCCGGTCCTTGTTGTAGGCCTCAAAAATGAAGTCACGCTGAGTTGATCAGAACAAGTCACGCAGAGTGATCCAAGAAGCAGCACAAAAGATACGCTAAGTTCTTCCTGGCCATCTCCTTTAGAAGTCACGCAGAGACAGCTCAGCCATACGTCAGAATCATAATGACTGACAACACAACAGTCGAGAAACGTCTCCTCGTATGCCACGTATGCACAGAACTCGAGAGATCACAGCCGTCTTTTGCGTGATTTCTGAAATCTTTCTTAGCAAGACTCACTCTTCACCAAGTTGGCATGACTTTGGGTCTTATCTTCATTTAATGCGACTGACAATATAATCAATATCAGAGATTTTATGTCAGACGAAGCGTGTCAAATCAAGACAGCTGGCGGTTTGCGTGGATTCTGAACCTTCTCCTTCCTCAAAACATTGCGTGACTTTTGAGTTATTCTTCTCAAAGCCTGCGTGAATTCTGAAGTATTCTTCTTCAAAGCTTGCGTGGATTTCGCCTTCAACGAGTCTGCGTCAACGAATCTGCGTGGATTTTTGCCTTCAGCAAGTCAGCGTAGATTTCATTTCAACTGCAGTACGTGGCAGCCATGCCACCGATCTCTCTCTCGCGTGCCCAGTAACTTGCACACGACCCATGCACTGATGCCATGTGTCCAACAGTTACGGGCCACGTCCAGTAACTACTCACTAACCCTGCGTGTATTTAGAGTCTACGTGACTTTTCAAGTGCACCAGTGGTGAGGTAGTTATCTTTTCAGTTATTATTTTTGACTCTATAAATAGAGTTCTTTTTCTCATTCATTGGACAGATACATTGATATCTACTGTCAAAATTTTGAGAGCTTTTCTTCTTCGCATAGTCCAAGGGATAAAGCGATCGTCTTCTAGATCGGATTCCTACAGTTGTAATTTTCCCAGAAACACAACAAATAAAGAGAATTTCTTTATGGAAAACAAATTGGCGACTCTGCTGGGGAAAACCATTTCCTCTTCTGAGATGGTAACAACTCAATGCGACACTTCGTCAATCGGCTCGACGAAGAAGGTGATGACGATCAAATTCGATCAACTCGCCTATGAAGAAATGCAGCGGGCTAAGGGTGGCAAGCCCACTCCAGCCTCCATCATCACTGCCAAGTCAAAGGGACACTCTGTCTATGTTCCTAAGAATCAGTTGGCAGTCAATGGTGAAGTCTCTGCCACAGTGTCTACTCCTAACACTGGCAAGAACTCCACTGCAAGCACGCACACTCTTGTGCACTCGAAGATGACAGTAACTAAAAGTCACGCTGACAGTACTGGCTCCTTAGCCGAATCTGTTCCAGTGTGCAAATTCAATTCTAAAAGTCACGCTGACAGTACTGGCTCCTTAGCCGAATCTGTTCCAGTGTGCAAATTCAACTCTAAAAGTCACGCTGACAGTACTGGCTCCTTAGCCGAATCTGTTTCAGTGTGCAAATTCAACTCTAAAAGTCACGCTGATAGTACTGGCTCCTTAGCCAAATCTATTCCAGTGTACAATGCCACATTCAAAAGTCACGCTGGCAGTACTGGCTCCTTAGCCAAATCTGTTCCAGCGTGTAATTCTAAAATCAAAAGTCACGCTAACAGCTCTGGTTCTTTAACCAAGTCTGTTTCAGCGTGTATTTCATCAGAGAAGAATAACTCCTTAGTTATCTCTTCTTCTTCACCGAGTTCTACTAGAACTGGGGGTGGTCTTCCACACAAAGTCCCTTCGAAAAGGAATAACTCTTTAGTTGTTTCTTCTGCTCCTGTAGTTTTTACTTCAGGAACAGCTTTGACTGATACTTTTGTTAGTCAAAGGAAAGGAGATGGTCTTTTGACTACTCTTCCTTCTGGACATTCTATGTCTCAAAATTTGAATGAGTCTAAGAAGAAACATTCCTTAATGTCTTTTTCTTTGATTTCTTCAAATTGGGCACAGAATCTGTCCATTAAAGAGGGTCTGTTACCAACTCCTAATCAAGGGAGTGGTTTAATTCTTCCTTCTCTGCAAATATCTAGATCAATGGAAGGAAAACTCCATGTTTCCAAAATTAATGTGTTACCTTCCACTGATTTAAGAACAAAACTCAGCACTTCTGGTGTTAAGAAACCATACCAATTGGATATGAAGATAAAAGATCCAGATACAGAGTATGCAAGAAATTATGTGGCTCACATTAATCACTCTTTGTATAATCAGGAGCCATCAAGACCCAAGAATAGGAAGTATACTCCTCAATCTTCACAAACAGATTTACGGGAATATCTTCAACAGAAGAGAAGGAGTAATTCTATATCAAAGGAACATGCTGAATGTGACTTCTATCCAAGAGTCATAATTCAGTGCAGATGTGAATCAACAGTTCAAGACCATGGTGATCATGAATGTGACTTCCAGCCAAGAGTCACAATGCAATACAGATGTCAAAATAAACGACAGTCTGTCTTCAATAGGATTCAGTATGAACCTATGCCTGATGAAGATGAGCCTTTGTTTGCCTCTGTCAACATGACTTCTCGGGACACCGGGGGTAGAGTTGATAGTCCAGATGGAGTATATAGAAACACCAGAGCAAGAGTCCTGGCTTCTAGTCAAAGAAATTTGATCCCTGAAATTGATTCTGAATTTCTTGGAGAATCTAACTTCCCACCTCTTCCTACTGGGGGTAATTCTCCTATAGTTGACTTTGATACACGAAGCAATGATTCAGAGTATACAACATCTACTAGTTCATCAATAATCCCTCATACAGTCACGACTTACATGGTTGATGGGAATACTGGTGAACCTTCTTCTTTCTTGACTCCTCAAGATCAAAGAATTACTTCTTTGGAACAGCAAATGAAGTCTATGATTGACACAATGAAGTCGATGTATGAACTCATGACAGCTCAGTTGCAAAATCGACAGACTGTATCAGATGCCATACCAGTTGATACTGATATAAGTCCAGTACAAGTTCCTCCAGCAGTACAATCCAATACTCCTGGACCAGCTCAACCAAATCCTAGTCTTTCTGGAGCTGGGGGTAGTGCTTACAATGCTGTTCCTCCTCCCAATTATTCTCTACAAGCCACAACTCCACAATCTTCGAGAGTTGTCTCTGAAGAATTGAAGAGTCTCAAAACTCAATTCGAGGCATTCAAACAGAAGGATGGTTTACAAAGGTTAGGCATCAAGCAGCCTTATCCGATAGAATGGAAGCAAGTATCATATCCTCCTAAATACAAACCTTCTACTATCTCATTCTATGATGGAACCACTTCTCCAAGTCAGTTTATCAATCACTTTGAAGTGATGACTGATCAACTACAACCAAGTGATGCCCTCCTTACTCGGGTATTTATTGGATGTCTCAAGGGAACGGCTTATGAATGGTATAGAAGTCTCCCAGATGGGAGTATTACCTCATTTGCTGGTTTCGAACAGATGTTTCTTGAAAGGTTCTATGAAGGGCTTAATGACATGACTATGTCTGCTCTTATTAGAATCAAGCAGAAAAATAATGAATCTACAGAGGAATACATTGAACGGTTTCGAAGAGAAGCTCTGAAGATGCCTCTTGGAACTCCTGATGCTGTCACCATTGACACATGCAAATCAAACTTGTTGCCAATCATCAGTATGTGGACAGGGTCCACTCAATTTCAAGATTGGCCTTCCTTCATAGTCAGTGCCAAAGCTGCAGAAATCAGTGCTGAAACCTTCAAAGGTTTAGGAGTGCAGATGACTCCTAAAGAAACAGGACAAGGTGCTAACAATAAAAATAATGCTCGCAAAGGAAAAGAAACTCTTGAAGTTAATCTTCAGAGCAAAGATGCATCAAATGTTCAAACTCCTGCCTCTACAACTCAACAATCAAGAACACCTCGCCCCAGAGAAGAATATTCTTTTGATAACGACGATGTCCTTGGTATCTTTGAATGTCTGCTGAAAGGTAATAAAATACAATTACCAGAGATCAAGAAACCTGATGAAGCTGGTAAGACAGATTATCCTAAATACTGTCCATATCACAGAATGCTGGGTCACACAATTCGTACATGTTATGTATTGAAAGGAAAGATCCAAGAAATGATTAAATCTGGAGCTATCTCTCTTACTCCAAAAGAGAAGACCGTCACCTCCAACGTCGTCTCTATGCAATTTGGAAATTTCCCTCCTCAACTCCTTGAAAGTGGGATTGTTCCTATTCCTAAGGCAACTCTTGACATAGTGAATCTTCCTCCTCCACAGTCTGAAGGATTAGTGCCAATCACTTTGGAAACAGGGGAAAACATGTGGATCCATCCTGATCTAGTGGCAGATTTTGAATCGCCTTCTCCTCAAAAGATTTCTTCTCAAAAATCCAAGAAGGCTGGAAAGATCAAGTCATGTCATATGACTTCTCTTGGGTCTACCTCTGTCACAGAGCCAAAAGACAAAGAAGAAACACTTGTTAGTGCTACTCGAACGGGGAAACCTTATCTAAAGGATTATTCCAAGAATCCTGAAGATCCTACTGATATCCTTTCAGATGCTAAAGATGTTCCTAACGTTCCTCCTGAAGAAGAATCATCTACTGAACCTGTTCCTCCCAAGCCTTCGGCTCTGGAGAAAGGCAAACAACAGGCTCGGTTTGATAAGCCAATCAAGAAGTCTTCTCCTCTTGGACTTCAGAAGCCTTACAACTTCGATAATTTGTCTCAGCTTGCTAATACTCCAGCTAGAATGTCCCTCTTTGAACTTCTACGTCTTTCCAAAGAGACTCGGAAGACGTTAAGTGAAGCACTTCTGCAAGCTGACTCTTGTCTTGCACAATTGAAGAAGCCAGATGCGGAACCTGCCACTTGCTTACATTGTAACAGTGTACTGGAGATTATCCCAAATATCACCTTTACACAAGACGACATGTTACTGGAGGATAATCGACATGACCGACCTCTCTACTACACTGGTTATATTGATACGATGAAGATAGATCGTATCCTCATTGGGGTCTGCTATAAGCATAATACCAAAGAGTTTGTTGGATGAACTAAAAATCCCTCTTCACAAGCTCTCCAAGACGGTTACTACTATCTTGGGATTCAATCAAAGCCGAAGTGAGCCTTTGGGAAAGATTCATCTGAAGCTTCAGATAGGCGATTTCAGATCTAAAGTCACTTTCTATGTGATCGAGATCGCGGGATCCTATAATCTTCTTCTGGGGAGGCCCTTTCTTCATGAAAATAATGTGGTGCCCTCTACTCTTCATCAATGTTTTAAATACATTGATAGCAATGGAAGAGTACAAAAAGAAGTTGCTGATATAAATCCCTTCCATGGGGTTGAAGCTTATTTCAACGATTCCCGAATGTACAAAGAAGAGTATACCAGGATCATACAAGCTATGGAGAAAGAAGATGCACAAAGTGAGACTTTAATAATCCCTGTTAAAAGTCAAACTACTCAGCAACAATCTCCTGAACCCTCTGGAGAAGATTCTTTCATCATTCCAGTGAGTGGACGGATCTCTCCGTTTCCTCAGTCATCTACTCAAAATACACTGATCATTCCTGTCAGTGGGCGTACTACAGTTCCTGTACCTTCACAAGATACTCTGCTAATTCCAGTTGGAGGACGGACTACTCTTCCTACTCAAACTTCAAGGGAGCTCACCTCTTCTGAGCCATTTGTTATCGATCTTAATCGAAACAAAGCTTCTTCTTCTTCTCCCCCTTTAGTCATTGACTTGGCTAAAATCTCTAAGGCTCAGCCTTCTCCCAATGAAAATATTGCTGCTTTTACATTTAATGAAAAGTCTCCACCTTTGCAGTACGTTGATGTGTGTAATTATGTTCATAGTTATTTACATATGTTAGATGACTTGAACACAATAACCATAGGAGTTGTACAGACTATTCATACAGATGTATCTCTAGAACCTGTACAATCTTCATACTTTCTAGTTCCCAGCAGAAAGCCAGGAGACATTCCAATATTCTTCTACAAAGGGCCTCAAAATCCTTCTGATCTTGAAGATGATGACAAAAATGATAATACTGGAAGATTACAACTACGTCGTTATAGTCAGCAATCTAGAGACATCATCAAAAATATGGGCTATGACTTCAGGACTGGCCTCAATAATGGAAAAGGAAGAAAAATACCTGTCCGGATTCCTCTTTTGAAATATGGAAGGACGAAATACGGATTGGGTTATACTGCTCCTACTCCTTTCATCAATATTATCCATGAAGATCCTGAGTCTGACGAAGATAAGAGATCTGATTCTTCTAGTACCACTTCTTGGGATTCCGATACGAGTATCGGTGACTTCTATTGCAACCTTCTGTCTTCCAACATGGTTTCCATTGACCATTCTGAAGAAAGTGATGAAGACGAAGAAGAGTTTGAAATCTCACCTGAATCAGAACAGTGGGCCCAAAGATTAGATAATCAATGGAAGTTCCATTTCGAGCAAAAAGAACCTCCGACTGAAGATAAACTTGTTCAAATAGATGTTGGTGAAGAGGGATCTCCCAAACCAATATTCATCAGTGAAAGTATTTCAGAAACTGATAAGAAAGACATGATCAAACTCATTCGTGATTACATCGATGTCTTTGCTTGGAGTTATGAAGATAAGCCAGGGCTTGATCCTCAAATTGCAACTCACAAGCTCAATATCTTGCCGAATGCTAAACCGGTCAAACAACAACAGCGACGATTTCGTCCAGACATCATGGATGCAATTGAAGCTGAAGTCAATAAACTCATTACCTCTGGGTTTATTAGAGAGGAACAACATCCCGATTGGGTGGCTAATATTGTTCCTGTTCTTAAAAAGACTGGCAAGATCAGAGTATGCATAGACTTCCGTGATCTCAATGCGGCGTGTCCTAAAGACGAATTCCCTCTACCAATCACTGATGTCATGGTTGATAATACTTGTGGATTTGAACGAATGTCATTCATGGACGGGTATTCTGGGTACAATCAGATCAAAATGTTCCCAGAAGACGAGAAGCACACTTCTTTCAGAACGCCGATTGGTACATACTGTTATACGGTTATGCCATTCGATCTCAAGAATGCAGGAGCGACTTATCAACGAGCTATGAGCACTATATTCCGTGAACATCTGCGGAAAATAGTCGAATGCTATTTTGATGATATTGCAGTCAAAAGTCGACAAAAGGAGGATCATATCCAAGATTTGAAGACTATATTTGATCTAATGCGTAAGCATCAATTAAAGATGAACCCTACTAAGTCCTTCTTAGGCGTCTCTAGTGGAAATTTTCTCGGCTTCGTCATTGCCTCTAAAGGTATACACATGGATCCCGAGAAGATCAAAGCCATCCAAGAGATGCGTCCTCCACGCACCTTAAAAGAGCTACGAGAATTTCAAGGAAGAATCGCTTATATCAGGAGATTTATCTCTAATTTACCAGGACGCTGCAGACCATTCAACAAACTTTTGAAGAAAGGTGTCTCTTTTGTCTGGAATGATGAATGTCAGAAAGCATTCGATGATATAAAACAATATCTAATGAGCCCTCCAGTATTGGTACCTCCCGTCTCAGGAATACCGTTCCTCCTCTATACTCGAGCAATGAGTCATTCATTGGGTGCATTACTCGCTCAAAAGAATCAAAATGGCCATGAACAAGCCATTTATTATCTCAGCCGCACTATGACCGGAGCTGAACCTCGATATTCACCTATTGAAAAAGAATGTCTAGCCTTGATGTTTGCTGTCCAAAAGACACGTCATTATATCATTGGCCAGACTATTCATGTCATCTCCAAGATCAATCCTATACGGATCATGATGAAGAAACCCAGTGTTTTGAATTCTCGATGGGCTAACTGGGGAATCCTACTTGCTCAGTATGACATGCACTATATTCCTCAGAAATCAGTCAAAGGACAAGCTTTAGCTGATTTTCTGGCAGCTCACTCAATTCCAGAAAATTCAAAACTCTATGATGAAATCCCAGATGAAGTCCTAGATTCAAATCAAATTGCTGAAGAAGATCCTACTTAGCGTCTATTCTTTGATGGAGCATCAAGAATTGGTCCTAATGGCGATATTGTCGCTGGAGTTGGAATTGTTCTTGTATCGCCAGAAGGTCTTGCCATCCAAAGAGCTTATTCTCTCGATCAGCCGTGTTCAAACAATGTAGCTGAGTACAACGCATTGCTTATTGGTCTTCAACTCGCTAAACATCTGAATATTCAACATTTGGAGGCGTATGGAGACTCTAAACTTATTGTCAATCAGATCAGGGGTACTTATGAAGTTCGCCATCAAGATCTGGTTCCTTATCATAGAGCGGCCATATCTATGGCCTCATCATTTAAGGAATTCTTCATTGAACATGTTAGGCGAGCATGTAACACAGAGCTGATGTCCTTGCTAATCTTGCAGCGGTGCTGGCTATCCCAATCAGACGGCAACAAATGATTGTTGTTCGTAATCGAGAGTTATTTTATCTTGAAAATAACCTGACTCTAGGACTTCCAGTTGACATTGAAGAATCAACATCTCATGACGTCAACACAACAAGAGGATTTGGATTCAGTCGTAAATCGATATCATCTTCATCCGATTCCAGCATGGAATTCATCTTCAGTAACTCGACCGAGAATCAGAATACGGATAAAGATTGGAGACTTCCTTTCTTAGATCTCGTATTATATGATATTCTTCCGGATGATCCGAGTGAGGCAGCATCTATCAGACGACGATCACTCAGATTCTATTACAATCATACAACAAAGACCTTATATCGTCGAGCTTATGATGGTTTACTCCTTCGGTGTATTGCCGGTGATGAAGCCCAACAAGTTATTCGTGAAGCACATGATGGAATTTGTGGAGCGCATCAACCTGGGCCAAAACTTCAAGACCGTATTCGGCGGATGGGTTATTATTGGCCAACTATGGTATCAGATGCCATTGAATATGCAAGGAAATGCAAAGCTTGCCAAATCCATGCGGATTTTATACATCAACCTTCGGAATTTCTACATCCGACGGCAGCATCATGGCCCTTCGAAGCTTGGGGCATGGACATTGTCGGCCCGATCAATCCACCGTCATCTAAAGGTCATCGGTTCATTCTCGCAATAACTGATTACTTCTCCAAATGGGCCGAAGCCATTCCTTTATCTGAAGTTAAGACGTCTAATGTCATCAGCTTTATTAAGCACCACGTCATCTACAGATTTGGTGTTCCTCGACGCATTGTTCATGATAACGGACCACAGATCGTCAGCCAGAAATTTACTCGATTCTGTGACGATCACCGGATCAATAATGTTGCTTCTACCGCATATAATCCAGCAGCTAACGGATTGGCAGAAGCTTTCAACAAGACTATCATCAAACTCCTAAAGAAGTTTGTCTCAACTAACAAACGTAATTGGAGTGACAAGCTCGGGGAATGTTTATGGGCTTATCGCACTACAGTCCGTAATGCTACTAAGTGTACACATTTCTCTCTGGTGTACGGATCTGAGGCTGTTCTCCCATTAGAGATTCAAATTCCTTCTTTAAGGATAGCAATCGCTAATGAACTCACTGCTGAAAATAATGATCGTCTTCGACTTCAAGAGTTGGAGGCTCTGGATGAAAAGCGGTTATCTGCTCAACAGAATATTGAATTCTATCAAGCTAGAATTTCAAGGGCTTTTAACAAGAAAGTCAGAATTCGAACATTTCAGAAAGGAGAACTTGTGCTTACTATCAGACGCCCGATGACTATGACACACATGAGTAAGGGCAAGTTTGATGCAAAATGGGAAGGTCCATTCATTGTCAATAAGATCTTTTCTAATGGGGCTTATCAACTCACTACTCTAGATGGTAAAGCCACTATGATGCCCATCAACGGCAAATTCTTGAAGAAGTACTACGTCTAATATTTCTATCAAGATTGTCCTCCCATCATTCTCCAGCTGTTTCATTGTTCTTTTCGAAAAATCATTCTGATATCTATTATCCCCAGTGGAGATAGGTATTCTACTTTGTATCGTTTTCTCAACAAATTTGATATCCAGAAAATCATGTCCATATTACCTCTGAATTTTCTATCTCAATATCATATTTATGAAAATGATATTTAGTCTTTCTGATTTCTGAGTCAAAAGATCAATGAATAAAGGCAAAAAAATATAAAGTGGGAAGGATATATCGTAAACAAAGTTTCCTTAAACGGAGTTTATTTGAGACAAATTTCTCAAGAAAAAGAGTACATCATCATGGAAGATCACTGTAATCCCTTTCATATTTGGGACGAGGACCACATACATAATCAGCAAAAGAATTGAGTACATCTTTTCCTGACCGCACCAAGAATTGACAGGCAGCCAGCCTCATTGCTTCTTCTTCTTCGGTTTCTCCTGGTTCGACCAGGAAGTCCAGGATATCTTTCGGCGGCTTGGGAGTAGACGAGCTTTCGCCCATTTCCTTCTTCTGCGGAGGTGGATGTTCTTTAACACCTTCAGTAGCTTCGGGGGCGACTTTAGCCTTCTTTATATTCTCTTCAGAAGACATTGTGGATAAAATGCGATCCTTCTATTCAAATATATGCTCTATTTATAGGCATATGGTTATAAAGATCGAAGGGACGTATTCTTTCCCGATATTCAGTTCATCCATTCATTTCTCACATTCATCCGACGTTTCACATGTTCATTAATACTTGACGGTTCATCCGTTCATTTATTACATTCATTCGACAGTTCATCTGTTCATCATTTTCTAACAGTTCATCCGTTCATAATCTTCTATCAATTTATTAAGTGGGAATTCGTTATTTACCATATTTTCATAACCTCTGAATCAATTTCGAATCTACTTACTCATTTGTCATGTTTTGACCTCTGCATAGAAATCAATCTATTTTCTTTTGAGTTCCTATATATTATCACGTCCATAATACCTCTGATAATATCATATACTCTAAAACAGAAAAGATGATTTTATTATCTATCATGTCCACAATTCATCCACAAATACAAATCATTGAGCATAGAAAAATTGTCATTTCCATTCCCATTTCACCACAAAAAAAAGTCTATTACATTTTCTTAGACTTTCTTACAAATCATAATGGAAATCTATTACAAATCTTGGATTTTCATTCTATGTACAACTGAGATCTATTTCTTCTTGGATCTTCTCTGGCAATCTCGTTGTTTGTGGCAATTCCTGGGTATCCAGCAGGAATCAAACTCTGGTCTTATCTCTCAGACGAGAGGAGAACCACAGAGTAGGGCAACACGAAAACGTGTTGCTGCCAATACAACTGGTGGATTAGGAGCGACCTTTCAGAGGAGACATGAATGTATCCAACCTTGGGATACAATTCCTAGTTCTCCCGTAAAAGGAACTCTACTACCCGATTTCTCGGTAGTAGAGTTGACTCCACCATCCAACTCTCGTGTATAAAGGCTCTTCCTACCATCTAAGGAAGACCCTTCTATCTCACGAAGAGTTCTGAGTTGTCTGATTTACGCGTCAAAGGCGTATGAGCTCCCTGATGTGGGTGTCAGAAGAACATTCTCCACAGCATCCACATCACCAATGCCAGTTCTGAAGAAGGTTTTCAGCCAAAATTCTGCAAGAAATAGTAAGGAAAAATTAGCCAACAGAAATTGGCCAAGCAAAGATAGATGCATTCTGTTCATTTCAGGAAGATGAATTTGTCTTTAGCAAACAAAAAATTCGATGCGTGTATATTGAACTTACCGCTGAGTTTGCTGCTAAGGATTGACAGACCCATGTCTGGTAGCGTGCACAGAGATTTGACATCAGACAACATGGCTTTCCTATTTTCTTCTCACAGAAAATTCATTCTCAGAAGAGAGGAAGAAGAATGGGAAGATGAGTTTGCGTGGAGTTCATCCATCTATTTAAAGGGTCAAGTGCAGGTCTATTCTTGGAAAAGATCCGCATAAATAGCGCTCATAAATTGTGGAATGAGTGTCACGTGTGCTTCGGGAGACAGTGCAACATTGGAAACAGTCAAAGTGTGCTAATTAATATTCTTCATTAAAAGGCACGCAGATCAAACACAAAAGTTGTACTTCATTCTTTAAACAGGCACTGATGGCCTTAAAAAAAGACAAAAAGTGCAACAAAAGCGTAGAAAGTTACGCTCTATTTTCCAGAGCGGCTAAGTTTGATGCCTAACTCTTCTACGCTCTTAACTCCCAGGCGATGCAACAGAGTCTCGAGCATTTCACGCTTCTCCATAAGGCTCCGCCCATCAGAAGAGGACGAGCCATCCAATCCAAAGTAGCTCAAGAAATTCTTGGCTAACTGCATAGAGTCGTCCTTGAGCTCGATGACGACAGGTTCGGGTTCTTTGTCCCCAAAAGTGGGGTCACCATGGGAACAAAAGCCCAACTTTCGTGCTTCCTCTTCGGCTGCTTCCTTTGGGGTCATATTTTCGAGAGATGAATGTCAAAACTGAGAATCTCTTCCTGTTTATATAACAGATCTCGTCGATAGTTCATATTCCACCATAAATTGGACGCAATCAGTCTCGAAGAACGAAGAGTCATTATGATATTTAATAGGTTCATTCGGGTGTTTTCGAAGAACTTCAAAGTCTTTTCGACTTTCGAAAAATCATTGAAGTCATCTCAGCGTGACTTTAACTCATTTCATCATCTCTATTTCAAAGTATTTCGAAATATTTTATCATTTTTCAAAAACTTTGAAGGGGGTTTTGTAGGCCTCAAAAATGAAGTCACGCTGAGTTGATCAGAACAAGTCACGCAGAGTGATCCAAGAAGCAGCACAAAAGATACGCTAAGTTCTGCCTGGCCATCTCCTTTAGAAGTCACGCAGAGACGGCTCAGCCATACGTCAGAATCATAATGACTGACAACACAACAGTCGAGAAACGTCTCCTCGTATGCCACGTATGCACAGAACTCGAGAGATCACAGCCGTCTTTTGCGAGATTTCCGAAATCTTCCTTAGCAAGACTCACTCTTCACCAAGTTGGCGTGACTTTGGGTCTTATCTTCATTTAATGCGGCTGACAATATAATCAATGTCAGAGATTTTGTGTCAGACGAAGCGTGCCAAATCAAGACAGCTGGCGGTTTACGTGGATTCTGAACCTTCTCCTTCCTCAAAACATTGCGTGACTTTTGAGTTATTCTTCTCAAAGCCTGCATGAATTCTGAAGTATTCTTCTTCAAAGCTTGCGTGGATTTTGCCTTCAATGAGTCTGCGTCAACGAATCTGCGTGGATTTTTGCCTTCAGTAAGTCAGCGTGGATTTTATTTCAACTGGAGTACGTGGAAGCCATGCCACCGATCTCTCTCTCGCGTGCCCAGTAACTTGCACACGACCCATGCACTGATGCCATGTGTCCAACAGTTACGGGCCATGTCCAGTAACTACTCACTAACCCTGCGTGTATTTAGAGTCTACGTGACTTTTCAAGTGCACCAGTGGTGAGGTAGTTATCTTTTCAGTTATTATTTTTGACTCTATAAATAGAGTTCTTTTTCTCATTCATTGTACAGATACATTGATATCTACTGTCAAAATTTTGAGAGCTTTTCTTCTTCGCATAGTCCAAGGGATAAAGCGATCGTCTTCTAGATCTGATTCCTACAGTTATAATTTTCCCAGAAACACAACAAATAAAGAGAATTTCTTTATGGAAAACACTTGTCTGGTTTACGGGTTGTAACCTGGTTATCGGAATAGTCCCATGGTTATCTCGTCGTATATCACCCTGCCATGTTTTCGTAAGTTTTAATTTTAATATTAGATTTTTTTTGTGCTGATTGCTGGCTTTTGTTCTTATTTCGTGGCCCCCTTGTGGCACATGCTCTTTCTGGGGTTGACCCAGCTGGTTTTGTGTGGCCAGATTTTGGAGCAGCTCCCGAGGATCTACCAAGCTTTCAGTCCAATGGTGACAACTAGACGGAACCCGGGCCAAGAGTGGGTTTTCCTTTTTTTGTTTTGCCCACTTTATTGTAAAATTATTCTTTTGAGGCGTTTAGCCGCCGAGCACCTGTTAGCTCGCTGCACTTTTACTTACTGTCTGCCTACAGGCTGTAAACAAGATTAACAAATCCTAGGGTTGATCATGTATGACTAAACTCTTGCTAGTCCTAACATTTTGTAACGACTAGCTTCATGATCAGCTGAATATGTAATATTTGGGATGCCTTATTATTGTATATTTAATGATCATACTTCTTGCGACTTTACTTACTGGTGGTGATTGAGACACTAGGCTTGTTCATGACCATAAGAGACTGTTGGCTTGTAGAAAACCCTCACATATCTAGACAGCCGTGACCGTATATCGAGGTGGTTTCCATTTCAATATACGTAGCTGGCTATGTCTGCCCCCGCTCTCCAGTATTCTGGTTCTGGGGCGTGACAAATATGTGAAGCTACACATTTACTAGTGCTCTTTCTACTTGTCTAGGTTCTTTTTAACAATTCATAAGAAACATGACAGTAGAATTATGCATAACCAACTTACCAACGCCGACAGTCATTCCTGCACAAAATAGGTTAGCACAATTTGCATATGAATATAGGAAGCATACTTTACCATCATCATTCATTGTTAGGTTTGCATTAAGGATTTGTTCACATGCATGTCCTAGCTACATGGTGGTCCATGGGCCCGTCCCCCATGATTAGCCGCCGTGACTCAATGGTTCAGCTCGTCCCTAAGGACACAACATTCCCGAGGTGTAGCATTTACCCCGAGGTGCTATTACAATCTCTCCTAGGCCGATCGATCCCAGGTGCCCCCAGAATCGTCGAGAGACTATTACCTTGTTAACAAGTTGTCCGAGACCAATGCATGACTTGTTCTTTCTATCAGATAAAACCTAGCGGTGCGACAGATAGCGACCAGTTCATGACTAGCCTTAATCGTTCGGTCATTCATTTGCATTCAGTTCTCATTCGGTCATTCGATTGCATTCAATAACATTTCATTCCTCTGCAGTCATTCGTTAGCATTCATTCTTTTTCTTATCTTTTGTTATTGAGGTATCGTTGATCACAGGGATAAGGCAACAGAGTGGACTAGAGATCATTTTTATTAGGGCGTATAAATAAATGCAAGCCCGGTTCAAGCAACTCACCGAGATAAATCTTAGTTGAGAGAAAGAAGGACTTCACGCGCCGTTCACGAACAATTCACGCGGCCTACATTGGCACCAACAGTTGATTAGCATACTTCGTCTCTTTCTCTCAAGATTCGGAATGAATGCGAAATGCGATGAAAGCGAACAATAAAAACCAATCATCGAAAACCAACACAAAAATGCATTCATCAAAACCAAGCAGCGAAAGAAAACATCCAACAAAACTCTTGGATTCATTTCAATAGAAGTCAATCCATCAATTGGAAAGGTTCATTGCATTTCATCTGTGATTAATCGATACTGGCAAGGGTTTTCCCAAACACTCAGTTCAAGACTGAGTCAGCAAGCCGTAGGTATTACATAGTGGACTGCGAGAAGCGGGGCACTACATAATAACCCACTAAGAAAAAGTTTTGTCCTCAAAACTTAAGAAACAAAACTCACCTCCATTAGTGTTGCATTCTGGGTCAAGCAAAGTGGAGAGATTATAGACGCGCGCATTTGTCGTGGTGTTGGCATTCCGTAACTGCTGATTGTGCGGATGGTCTCGGAGCGGCGGTGGGCCTGGCAGCTGCCCACGCTCTTCAGTGTCATTTCGATTCTGAGTCGTTCTTTGCTTTTTCGGGCAATTCCTGACGGTATGGTCCGGGCTTCCACAGCTGAAGCATGATCTGTTGGCGAACCGACAGACTTCTTTGGTGTGCCCGTGGCGGCCATAGTAGGTGCACTCAGTTCTCCTATGCTGATCATTGTCTATCTTATTTTCTCTTTCTGTCTTTTTCTTTCCGTCATGATATCTCTTGGCGAGCTGATTCCGACTGTACTGTATTTTGTTGGATGCCTTCTTCAGGCAGAACTGTTCCACCTGTAGCGCCGCCTCAAAGGCCTAAAAATATGACCCACATTCTCGATTCAACACACTTAACTGGATGTCATCATTCAGCCCTCCAACGAATCGATTTATGTGAGTCTGCTCGGTGGGAAGCATGACAGCGGCAAAATTTGCCAGCTTAGCAAATTCAGACTCATAGTCCTCTACGGGCATATCTCCCTATTTCAGTGTGATGAAGTCATCCTCCATCTTCTTGTTCATGGCTGGAGACAGATATTGATCTAGAAACGCCTTCTTGAATAAGGCTCATGAGATCTTTCCATTTTTGGCCGTTGCGAGCAGCGCCGGCTTTTTTGCTTTCCACCAATTCTTCGCCCGTAGCCGTAGAAGCATAACAACACAAACTACCTTTTTGCTACTCGGAACTCCTTTGAATGCGAACAAACTCTCCATTTTATCCATCCAGTCCATCACCTTATCGGATGACGTCCTGCCTTCAAATTTCGGAGGTTTCACATCTATGAAGTCCTTTGGCCTAAAGGAAGTATGCCTTTGCGCTGGCTGGGGCTCATCACCCTCTACGGGCTCAATCTCGGGCGTTCCCGTTGGTTTAGTCGCTGCGGTGGTACCTCGATTTGCCGCAAGCGCCGTGACAATTTGAGTCAATGACTCCAACTGTTTCTTCTGGGCCTCTATTTGGGCCTGTTGTATTTGATTGTTTTCCTCACTGTCCTGCCTCTGCAGTTCCAACGTTCTCATGATCCGTTCTATAGGATCTGCAGAGGAAGCTGGTCGAGTGGGGGCCATTTCTCTACAAAAGAGTATAACTTCTGTCAGCCTCATAAAATATTATGGACTTATTGTATGGGGCATTGGTTTTCATAACTCAAAATCGGGACACTTTTGAAAGCCATCAAAGTACTTTATATACTCTTTCGAAAACGATATTTGCAAGAGGCCAAGGACGTAAAACTGTGCTCTGATACCACTTTGTCACGCCCTGATCCCGCTAGGGTCGTCCATCTTGCTTGGATCCCTGCGGGATCGATCGTCCTCGCTAAGGCGTGATGCCGTACAAGCCTAAGTTGCGCTTGCACAAGGCCATGTACCTGCACAAAAACAACTAGTCAAGCAAAACACACACATGTACCCATTAGTTAAGCAAAACACACGCACGTACCCATTCATTGTAGAAAACCAAATATTGGACACAGAGATTTGAAAATAGAAATACTTTCTTTTATTCATAAACTTGATAGGAATACAACTACAAAGCTTTGCAAACTCAGAGTGCCTTATGTTGGCTACATGATTCTCTTTGAAAACACTCTTTTGAAAACAGTCGCAATGCCCATACATCATATCCCTCTATTACATTCTGAAAATTGAAAGACACCTTCAGAAGGAAAAGAAACTTGAAACTGGACTGGAATTGAAAAATAGCTTCGAGGCGATCCACAGCTCTACTTGGCTAGACGAGCTTCGGTGCCTCACTTGAAATCCCCTTGTCTCCTTTTGTTTTCTGAAAAGGATGCCCACAACGTGGGTCAGCACACATCATGTACTGGCGAGCGGCTCTTCGCCGAAACTCACAAATATCTGCACTAATTCAATATGTGAAGATACACATTTACTAGTGCTCTTTCTACTTGTCTAGGTTCTTTTTAATAATTCATAAGAAACATGACAGTAGAATTATGCATAACCAACTTACCAACGCCGACAGTCATACATGCACAAAATAGGTTAGCACAATTTGCATATGAATATAGGAAGCAAACTTTACCATCATCGTTCATTGTTAGGTTTGTATTAAGGATTTGTTCACATGCATGTCCTAACTACATGGTGGTCCATGGGCCCGTCCTCTATGATTAGCCGCCGTGACTCAATGGTTCAGCTCGTCGCTAAGTGTCACGCCCCAGAACCAGAATACTGGAGAGCAGAGGCGAACATAGCCAGCTACGTATATTGAAATAAAGTCCATCTCGCTATACGGTCATGGCTGTCTAGATATGAGGGTTTACTACAAGCCAACAGTCTCTTAAGGTCAAGCCTACTGTCTCAATCTCAAGCAATTAATATAATTACAAGATGTTTGACCACCAAATATACAATAAAAGGCGTCCCAAATATTACATATCAGCTGATCATGAAGCTAGTCGTACAAAATGCTAGGACTAGCAAGAGTTAAGTCATACATGATCAACCCTAGGATTTGTTAATCATGTTTACAGCCCGTAGGCAGACAGTAAGTAAAGATGCATCGAGCTAACAGGTGCTCGTCGGCTAAACGCCTCAAAAGAATAAATTTACAATAGAGTGAGCGAAACAAAATAGAAAACCCACTCGTAGCCCGGGTTCCTTCTAGTCGCCACCATCGGGCTGGAGGTTCGGTAGATCCTCGGGTGCTGCTCCAAAATCTGGCCACACAAAACCAGCTGGGTCAAACCCCAGAAAGAGCAAGTGCCACAAAGGAGGCCACGAAATAAGAACAAAAGCCAGCATATCAGAACATAAGAAAATGAAAGAAAAGTACAAGTAATAAAGAGCACGTCAGGACAATAAACGACTAGGGACGTGGAACCATTCGGGGAACCAAGTTACAATCCGTAAACCAAACAAGGACCGGGGTTGTAACCTTTTGCCTGAATAGCTCCTTGTCTCTACCCAATTATTGTTGAAGCAAGTAAAACAATCATGTTCAGGGGTACCAGGGTACAGGGACTAGACAGACTTAGACAGGGCTAGACATCATCCATTCACAAGCGGCCAAGCAATTAATACGGCTTACTACTTTAACTAACTAAGGTTATCACAAGCCTAATTACTAATAAGATGCAATGAGAATTTTCCAGTCCCAAGCCCTGCAGACCATCCAGTTATCCTTCCGCGGGTTGAGAGTATGGTTGGGTACATCGCCCCGGAGCCCTTAGGTGACTTAGAGGGTGCAACACATGACAGTGCACTAGAAATGTGCTCTACTCATCGGCAAGCTACAAGTCCAATTAAGAGCGCCCAGATAACGAGATTGCCTTTGACTGGAAATTATCCATAAACTATAGTTTGATCTAGTCATTAGCCTAATCCATATTCAGTATGAATCCCTGACCGTGGGAACCAGGGAGTCACGTCCTAGACATGATGCAAGACAAAACAAGTGGATTGCACAAGCAAACAAGCAGGAACACCCATGGTGTCAAGTTGATTATACGAGTCAAGTTAGCTGTCGCAACAGCATCAAGTCAAGTCAAGTTACAAGTTACAAGTCAAGTCAAGTCAGGAGTGCGCCGCCACGGGCCACTATCAAGTTATCAAGGTAAATTATGTCAGGGTACTTGTCAGGAGTGTGCCACGACGGGCCACTATCATGTCAGGTTGGTCATGTCAGGAGTGCACCACTACGGGTCACTGTCGTGTTATGCTAGTTCCTTGGCATACCATGCCATGTACAATAGTCATTCCAAAACATGTTAAGTAAAATCAAGTTCATGACAAAAGGCGTAAGGATATAAAATGGGTGTAAAATATCTAATAAAATATCAATATACAGGACTATAGAAGAGCCAAGCTTAGAGAAATAAAACCAAAACTCCAAGAGCCAATGGATTACGCAAGGGGTCAGGGGGTTGGATTGCGCAGGTGTCAGCTGCGCTGGGTGCCAAGTGCGCAGGGGCACAGGACGTAGGGGCAGATGGCGCATGGGTCAGATTGCGCATGAACAGACTGCGCAGGAGTGAACTGCGCGGGGGTGGATTGCGCATGAGCAGACTGCGCAGGAGTGAACTGCGCAGGAAGAAGTACGCAGGAATGGTTGGCGCATGGGGCTGAGCGCAGTTCACCATAGGGCAAGCTGTGCGGTAGGCACTGCACTAAAGAGCGCAGGCCGAGAGGGGCTGCGCAGTCCAGCACTGCGCTAAAGAGCGCAGGCTGCAGGCTGCTACTCCAGGCCGAGAAGAACACCAAGAACACCAAGAATTCAAATTTTCATATCTTTGTCAAATCAAAGCCAAATCTAGATTTTCAAAGTTCTAACTTGAGTAAAATTGAATTCTCTTCCACATGGAAGCATCAAAACCCACAAAAATCCAACCAAAATAGATCAAAACCATGTAAATTCGAAAATAGTTAAAACCTAGATCTAGAATAATGGAGACTCCAAATCACAAAATATCAAGTTCTAATGTTGATCACCATGGCCTAATCTAGCTAATAAATAAATAAAATATGGTTCTCATGTGGTGGCAAGGTGCACTTGCCTGTGGGTGTTGGTGAGTTATGTAGAGGAAGGAAGAAGAAGGAGATGGAGAAGTAAATGAAAAATAAAGAGGAGAGAGAAAAGTTAGGTGGGATTTAATGGAGGTGGGTGTGTTGTGTTGAGAGTGGAGCATAGGCTAAGGTGTTCCAATGAATTTTAAACCAAACCAAATCAAACCAATTCTCCTCCACAAAATAAAACCAAGTCATGTAAAACCCAATTACGAGAACCAAAATCTGCAAGTCAAGCCAATTACAAGTACATGCCAAAATCCAAAAAAATAAATACAGGTCTGAAATATGTGCAAGCCTGACAAAATACGCATTCAGCATATGGGTGTTACAACTCTACCCACCTTAAAAGAATTCCGTCCTCGGAATTTAATTAAGAGGCTAGAGAGACAAGGACAAGCTATATTAATCATAAGCAAGCTATAACCAGACAAGCAATCAGACAATCATACATACAAGCAAGGGATGGAAAACATAAGGCATGAGGAAGACATTATACCTTACGAGTCAAACAGGTAGGGATATCGCGATCGGATGTCATCCTCACGCTCCCACGTTGACTCACCGAGAGAGTGATGACCCCAAGCAACACGGACTAAACTAATAGTCTTGTTCTTGAGTATCTTCTCTCTCCGGTCCAATATAGACACGGGCCTTTCCTCATACGAAAGGTTGGTACCAACAACCAATTCCGAATGGTCTAGGATATGGCTCGGGTCTGGGACGTACCGTCGTAATTGGGACACATGGAATACGTCATGCACCTCACTTAACGATGGCGGAAGAGCAAGACGATAGGATACATCTCCTACTCGCTCCAGGATATCGAACGGCCCTATATACCTACGACTAAGCTTTCCCCGTATGCCAAAACGAATGACGCCGCGGTGAGGCGAGATCCTAAGGAATACATGGTCGTCGATAGCAAACTCCAAGGGACGTCGATGAGCATCGGCCCAATACCGCTGGCGATCTTGGGCAACTCGAAGACGATCTCTGATCCTTCTGACCACTTCAACTGTCTGGGCAATCATTTCTGGACCGAGTATCTGCCTCTCTCCAACATCATCCCATGTTAGCGGGGATATGTACTTCCTACCGTACAGAGCCTCGAATGGAGCCATCTGGATACTGGCCTAGAAACTATTATTGTACGAGAATTCCACAAGATGTAGGTGATCTTCCTATGAACCACGAAGTCAAGCGTGCAAGACCGTAACATGTCTTCAAGAGTCTGGATCGTGCGTTCTGACTGGCCATCTGTCTGCGGATGATATGCCGAACTGAACTGGATACGAGTTCCCAAACTCTCTTGCAGGCTACACCAAAAGTGTGATATAAACCTTGAATCTCGGTCCGAGGTGATACTGACGGGCACACCGTGAAGCCTGACAATCTGCCTGAGGTACATCTCTGCCAACTGAGTCGTTGACTGCCCAACTCTAAAAGGAAGAAAATGAGCCACCTTCGTGAGCCTGTCAACTATAACCCAAATAGCATCTCGACCAGCTGGGGATCTGGGCAATCCAGTCACAAAATCTATGGTCACATGCTCCCACTTCCATTCTGGAATCGGCAAGAGCTGAAGAAGTCCAGCGGGCCTCTGATGTTCAGCTTTAACCTGCTGGCAAATCAAACATCGAGAGATAAACGGGCTATCTCCCTCTTCATGCCATTCCACCAGAAGTGCTGACGGATATCACGGTACATCTTCGTGCCACCGGGATAAATAGAATACTGTGAACTGTGATGTTCTGCCATGACTTCCTGTCTGATATCTCCACTGGGTACACAAAGACGAAAGCCGTGTCGAAGTGTACCATCTTCATGAATACACAACTCTGGCCTTCTTTCTGCCTCACACTCTGCTCTGAGCCGCTGAAGCTTGGAATCTGTAGACTGCGCTATCCGGATTCTCTCAACTATGCTGGACTGAACCTGTAGACTGGCCATCAATGCCACACTGGTAGGAAGAACCACTTCAATTCCCATCTTCTAAAAATCTGCCAATAACTCTGGTTGCGCCGTCAGGAAATAAACTTCGGCTCTCCGGCTCAACGCATCTGCTACAACGTTGGCCTTCCCCGGGTGATACTGTAAATCCACATCGTAGTCCACCAATAGCTCAAGCCATCTTCCCTGCCGCATATTAAGGTCCTTCTGGGTAAAAACATACTTCAGGCTCTTGTGATCAGTAAATATCTCCACTCTATCTCCGTACAAGTAGTGCCTCCACAACTTAAGTGCAAATACTACTGCTGCTAGCTCCAAGTCGTGGGTCGGGTAACTCTTCTCATGGTCACGAAGTTGACGTGATGCATAAGATATTACCTTCCCATGCTGCATCAAGACACATCACAATCCTCTGCCTGAAGCGTCGCAATAAACTGTGAATCCTTCGGTCCCATCTGGAAGTGTGAGAATGGAAGCCATTATCAAACCTCGCTTCAACTTCTCAAATGATTCCTGACACTCTACTGTCCAAACAAATGGCACATCCTTATGAGTCAACTGGGTCATCGGCGTTGAAATCTTTGCAAAATCTGAAACGAATCGCCGGTAGTAGCCGACCAATCCAAGGAAGCTGCGAACCTCTGCCACTGAACTAGGTGCTGGCCAAGTCTCGAAAGCCACAATCTTCTGGGGATCCACTTCCACTCCTCCTCGGGTAATGATATGACCCAAGTACAAAATGCGATCGAGCCAGAACTTGCATTTACTGAACTTGGCGTACAACTGGTGCTCCCTAAGCGTCTGAAGGATGATTCTGAGATGCTGCTCATGCTCTGCTTCACTCTTGCTGTAGACCAGGATATCATCTAGGAACACGATCACGAACTGATCTAGGTAAGGTATAAAAATGCGATTCATGAGGTCCATGAATACAGCTGGCATATTGGTTGCTCCAAAGGGCATAACAAGGAACTCCCAATGTCCATACCTCGATCTAAACACTGTCTTCGGGATGTCCTGCTCTCTGACTCTGATCTGGTGGTATCCTGACCGCAAGTCTATCTTCGAGAACACTGAAGCCCCTCTGAGTTGATCAAACAAGTCATCTATCCTCGGAAGAGGGTATCTGTTCTTGATTGTCACTGAGTTCAAGGTACGATAATCTACACATAACCTGGATGTACCATCCTTCTTTTTCACAAGAAGCATCGAGGCTCCCCAAGGCTATCCACTTGCACGAATGAATCCCTTGGTCCTGAGTTCTTCAATCATCTTGTACAAAATCTCCAACTCTGAAAGCGCCATTCTGTAGACTCTCTCTGATACTGGTGCTGTCCTGTGGATCAAGTCTATAGTGAACTCAATCTCCCGCTCTGGCGGTATCCCTAGAAGTTCCTCTGGGAAGACATCCGGAAATTCTTCAACTATCCGGGGCAACTGCACTGCTGCTACTGCCATCCGCAACACTGGGGAGGATGGCTCCACCGCACCTCTGGAAAATAAAAACTATGGCTCGCCTGGAATACTGAAGACAACCCTGCCAACATGGCAGTCTATCCTAGCATACTGGATCCTCAACCAATCCATGCCTAAGACTACATCATAGTTTGCCATAGGGAATTCTATAAATCTAGCGGGGAACTCTCTACCGCTAACTACGATCCGACACGAGGAAAACACTTGATCTACTCCCACAAGACCATTACCAGTAAGTATATTGAGCCTCACTGATAATGACTCGGGCTCCAATCCTATCCGTGTCGTGAATCGTACAGACATGAATGAATGCGATGCACCAAAATCAAATAATACCAATGCTGGAGAGGAGTTGACGAGAATAGTACCTGCCACTACCTCACCTGGTGTAACTTCTTCTTCCATAGCCATCATCATGGCCTGACCTCTAGCTGCGGGTCCCCTCTGCTAGAAACCTCTCTGCCTGCTCTGCACTGGGGCCTGGGCACACTTCTGCTGGAATGCCTGGGCCTGAGGCAACAATGGCCTCGGGTACTGCTGCTGCTACACAGGTGCTGGTCCCCTAACCGATGGACTGGTTAGGTTGGAAGAGGATGAACTACCCCTATTCGGACAGGCTCCTATCTTGTGATCTGCCGCTCCACAAGCTAGGCACAATCCTTGCGCCCTACGACAATCCGCCACCACATGGCCTGGCTTCCCGCAATAAGAACATCCCATCGCAGAAGTCTGCTTCTGCTTCTGCTGCTGCAGGTAAGTCGGGGTTGAATGCTGAACCGACGTCACTGAGGTCGCCCGCCTCGGAGTTCCAATGGTCAAACTTCTAGCTGCTGGGGCTGGAGCTGATGATTGGTGCATCTGACTGTGGGACCGCTTCCTACCTCCGGTCCTATCCACGATCCTTTGGGAGGTGTACTCATGCCTCCTAGCCGCTCTCAATACTGCATCGAACGTCTGGTGCTCGAACTGCTCGACTGCCAACAAGATCTCCAAATGCAGTCCCTGCTGGAACCGCTGGGCCCTATCAAACTCGGTTGCCACCAAGGTGGGGGCAAACCTACTGAGCCTAGAAAACTCAGATGCATAACTGTCGACTATTCTGCCTCCTTGCTTCAAGTTGGTAAATCTCGTCTGTAGGTCGTACCGAGCTACAGCATCAAAATACTTCGTCGAGAATCTCTCTCTAAACACTGCCCAAGCAATGGGTGCCACTAATCCCATGGCTTGCGCTGCCCACCAACTGCGAGCTAAGTCCAACAACTGCAGGCGTACCACCGCCACCTTCTCATTCTCAGGTGTTCTAGCTGCTTCCAGAACCACCTGGGTATCCTGAAGCCAAGCGTCTGCGGCAATCGCATCCTCGTTGCCGTCGAAAAAATGAGGGTTCAAGCGCTTGAAGCTGTTGGCCGCGCTGTTCCCTGGATGACCGCCTCTGGTCAAAGCATCTGCCACTGTCTGGTGCAAGGCGTCTCCTCTGCGATCTTAAGAAGTTATCAAGGCCCTGATGAGACCTACCAAGGTGCCATCATCCGGCTCAGCAGGCTGAACAGGCTAAACTGGAGGCTCTCCTCCAGGAGGTATAACTCGGGAGGCAGCTCCGGAATGCTGGGCTTGATCTCCAGGTTGCTGCTGGTCCGCGGGAGATGCTCCACCTTACTGATCGATGGGGTCTGGTACCGTGCCGCTGAAGAAGACGACACAAGGAAACAATAAGGAAGGACCAGAACAGATCAACGATACAAGCATGTGATCAGGTCAAGATTTCCAGGGATTTGAAAATACGGGCGGAGATCAAGGGCGAATACTGATTGAGACATCTATCCGGTAAACCCTCACATTTCTTGATTGACAAGACCTGCATGGGCCACCACTTAAACCATGTCACGCCCCAGAACCAGAATACTAGAGAGCGGGGGCGAACATAGCCAGCTACGTATATTGAAATAAAGTCTATCTCGCTATACGGTCATGGCTGTCTAGATATGAGTGTTTACTACAAGCCAACAGTCTCTTAAGGTCAAGCCTACTGTCTCAATCTCAAGCAATTAATATAATTACAAGATGTTTGACCACCAAATATACAATAAAAGGCGTCCCAAATATTACATACCAGCTGATCATGAAGCTAGTCGTACAAAATGCTAGGACTAGCAAGGATTAAGTCATACATGATCAACCCTAGGATTTGTTAATCATGTTTACAGCCCGTAGGCAGACAGTAAGTAAAGATGCATCGAGCTAACAGGTGCTCGTCGGCTAAACGCCTCAAAAGAATAAATTTACAATAGAGTGAACGAAACAAAATAGAAAACCCACTCGTAGCCCGGGTTCCTTCTAGTCGCCACCATCGGGCTGGAGGTTCGGTAGATCCTCGGGTGCTGCTCCGAAATCTGGCCACACAAAACCAGCTGGGTCAAACCCCAGAAAGAGCAAGTGCCACAAAGGAGGCCACGAAATAAGAACAAAAGCCAGCATATCAGAACATAAGAAAATGAAAGAAAATTACAAGTAATAAAGAGCACGTCAGGACAATAAACGACTAGGGATGTGGAACCATTCGGGGAACCAAGTTACAACCCGTAAACCAAACAAGGACCGAGGTTGTAACCTTTCGCCTGAATAGCTCCTTGTCTCTACCCAATTATTGTTGAAGCAAGTAAAACAATCATGTTCAGGGGTACCAGGGTACAGGGACTAGACAAGACTTAGACATGGCTAGACATCATCCATTCACAAGCGGCCAAGCAATTACTACGGCTTACTACTTTAACTAACTAGGGTTATCACAAGCCTAATTACTAACAAGATGTAATGAGAATTTTCCAGTCCCAAGCCCTGCAGACCATCCAGTTATCCTTCCGCGGGTTGAGAGTATGGTTGGGTACATGCCCCGGAGACGATATACCCTTAGGTGACTTAGAGGGTGCAACACATGACAGTGCGCTGGAAATGTGCTCTACTCGTCGGCAAGCTACAAGTCCAATTAAGAGCGCCCAGATAACGAGATTGCCTGTGACTGGAAATTCTCCATGAACTATAGTTTGATCTAGTCATTAGCCTAATCCATATTCAGTATGAATCCCTGACCATGGGAACCAGGGAGTCACGTACTAGACATGATGCAAGACAAGACAAGTGGATTGCACAAGCAAGCAAGCAGGAACACCCACGGTGTCAAGTTGATTATACGAGTCAAGTTAGCTGTCGCAACAGCATCAAGTCAAGGCAAGTTACAAGTTACAAGTCAAGTCAAGTCAGGAGTGCGCCGCCACGGGCCACTATCAAGTTATCAAGGTAAATCATGTCAGGATACTTGTCAAGAGTGCGCCACGACGGGCCACTATCATGTCAGGTTGGTCATGTCAGGAGTGCACCACTACGGGTCACTGTCGTGTTATGCTAGTTCCTTGGCATACCATGCCATGTACAATAGTCATTCCAAATCATGTTAAGTAAAATCAAGTTCATGACAAAAGGCGTAAGGATATAAAATGGGCGTAAAATATCTAATAAAATATCAATATACAGGGCTATAGAAGAGCCAAGCTTAGAGAAATAAAACCAAAACTCCAAGAGCCAATGGATTGCGCAAGGGGTCAGGGGGTTGGATTGCGCAGGTGTCAGCTGCGCAGGGTGCCAAGTGCGCAGGGGCATAGGGCGCAGGGACAGATGGCGCATAGGTCAGATTGCGCATGAACAGACTGCGCAGGAGTGAACTGCGCAGGGGTGGATTGCGCATGAGCAGACTGCGCAGGAGTGAACTGCGCAGGATGAAGTGCGTAGGAATGGTTGGCGCATGGGGCTGAGCACAGTTCACCATAGGGCAAGCTACGAGGTCAGTACTACGCTAAAGAGCGCAGGCCGAGAGGGGCTGTGCAGTCCAGCACTCCGCTAAAGAGCGCAGGCTGCAGGCTGCTACTCTAGGCCGAGAAGAACACCAAGAACACCAAGAATTCAAATTTTCATATCTTTGTCAAATCAAAGCCAAATCTAGATTTTCAAAGTTCTAACTTGAGTAAAATTGAATTCTCTTCCACATGGAAGCATCAAAACCCACAAAAATCCAACCAAAATAGATCAAAACCATATAAATCCGAAAATAGTTAAAACCTAGATCTAGAATAATAGAGACTCCAAATCACAAAATGTCAAGTTCTAATGTTGATCACCATGGCCTAATCTAGCTAATGAACAAATAAAATGTGGTTCTCATGTGGTGGCAAGGTGCACTTGCCTATGGGTGTTGGTGAGTTGTGTAGAGGAAGGAAGAAGAAGGAGATAGAGAAGTAAATGAAAAATAAAGAGGAGAAAGAAAAGTTAGGTGGTATTTAATGGAGGTGGGTGTGTTGTGTTGAGAGTGGAGCATAGGCTAAGGTGTTCCAATGCATTTTAAACCAAACCAAATCAAACCAATTCTCCTCCACAAAATAAAACCAAGTCATGTAAAACCCAATTACGAGAACCAAAATCTGCAAGTCAAGCCAATTACAAGTACATGCCAAAATCCGAAAAAATAAATACAGGTCTGAAATATGTGCAAGCCTGACAAAATACGCATTCAGTATATGGGTGTTACAACTCTACCCACCTTAAAAGAATTCCGCCCTCGGAATTTAATTAAGAGGCTAGAGAGACAATGACAAGCTATATTAATCACAAGCAAGCTATAACCAGTCAAGCAATCAGACAATCATATATACAAGCAAGGGATGGAAAACATAAGGCATAAGGAAGATATTATACCTTACGAGTCAAACAGGTAGGGATATAGCGATCGGATGTCATCCTCACGCTCCCACATTGACTCACCGAGAGAGTGATGACCCCAAGCAACACGGACTAAACTAATAGTCTTGTTCTTGAGTATCTTCTCTCTCCGGTCCAATATAGACACGGGCATTTCCTCATACGAAAGGTTGGTACCAACAACTAATTTCGAATGGTCTAGGATATGGCTCGGGTCCGGGACGTACCGTCGTAATTGGGACACATGGAATACGTCATGCACCTCACTTAACGACGACAGAAGAGCAAGACGATAGGATACATCTCCTACTCGCTCCAGGATATCGAACGACCCTATATACCTAGGACTAAGCTTTCCCCGCATGCCAAAACGAATGACGCCGCGGTTAGGCAAGATCCTAAGGAATACATGGTCGCCGATAGCAAACTCCCAGGGACGTCGATGAGCATCGGCCCAATGTCGCTGGCGATCTTGGGCAACTCGAAGACGATCTCTGATCCTTCTGACCACTTCAACTGTCTGGGCAATCATTTCTGGACCGAGCATCTGCCTCTCTCCAACATCATCCCATGGTAGCGGGGATCTGTACTTCCTACCGTACATAGCCTCGAATGGAGCCATCTGGATACTGGCCTAGAAACTATTATTGTACGAGAATTCCACAAGATGCAGGTGATCTTCCCATGAACCACCGAAGTCAAGCGTGCAAGACCGCAACATGTCTTCAAGAGTCTGGATCGTGCGTTCTGACTGGCCATCTGTCTGCGGATGATATGCCGAACTGAACTAGATACGAGTTCCCAAACTCTCTTGTAGGCTATGCCAAAAGTGTGATGTAAACCTTGAATTTCGGTCCGAAGTGATACTGACGGGCACACCGTGAAGCCTGACAATCTGCCTGAGGTACATCTCTGCCAACTGAGCCGTTGACTGCCCAACTCTAAACGGAAGAAAATGTGCCACCTTCATGAGCCTGTCAACTATAACCCAAATAGCATCTCGACCAGCTGGGGATCTGGGCAATTCAGTCACAAAATCCATGGTCACATGCTCCCACTTCCATTCTGGAATCGGTAAGGACTGAAGAAGTCCAGCGGGCCTCTGATGTTCAGCTTTAACCTGCTGGCAAACCAAACATCGAAAGATAAACCGGGATATCTCCCTCTTCATTCCATTCCACCAGAAGTGCTGACGGATATCACGGTACATCTTCGTGCCACCGGGATGAATAGAATACTGCGAACTGTGATGTTCTGCCATAACTTCCTGTCTGATATCTCCACTGGGTACACAAAGACGAGAGCCGTGTCGAAGTGTACCATCTTCATGAATGCACAACTCTGGCCTTCTTTCTGCCTCACACTCTGCTCTGAGCCGCTGAAGCTTGGAATCTGTAGACTGCGCTATCCGGATTCTCTCAACTATGCTGGACTGAACCTGTAGACTGGCTATCAATGCCACACTGGTAGGAAGAACCACTTCAATTCCCATCTTCTAAAAATCTACCAATAACTCTGGTTGCACCGTCAGGAAATAAACTCCGGCTCTCCGGCTCAACGCATCTGCTACAACGTTGGCCTTCCCCGGGTGATACTGTAAATCCACATCGTAGTCCACCAAAAGCTCAAGCCATCTTCTCTGCCGCATATTAAGGTCCTTCTGGATGAAAACATACTTCAGGCTCTTGTGATCAGTAAATATCTCCACTCTATCTCCGTACAAGTAGTGCCTCCACAACTTAAGTGCAAATACTACTGCTGCTAGCTCCAAGTCGTGGGTCGGGTAACTCTTCTCATGGTTACAAAGTTGACGTGATACATAAGATATTACCTTCCCAAGCTGCATCAAGACACATCACAATCCTCTGCCTGAAGCGTCGCAATAAACTGTGAATCCTCCGGTCCCATCTGAAAGTGTGAGAATGGGAGCCGTTATCAAACCTCGCTTTAACTTCTCAAATGATTCTTGACACTCTGATGTCCAAACAAATGGCATATCCTTATGAGTCAACTGGGTCATCGGCGTTGAAATCTTTGCAAAATCTGAAACGAATCGCCGGTAGTAGTCGGCCAATCCAAAGAAGCTGCGAACCTCTGCCACTGAACTAGGTGCTGGCCAAGTCTTGATAGCTACAATCTTCTGGGGATCCACTTCCACTCCTCCTCGGGTAATGATATGACCCAAGTGCAAAATGCGATCGAGCCAGAACTCGCATTTACTGAACTTAGCATACAACTGGTGCTCCCTAAGCATCTGAAGGACGATTCTGAGATGCTGCTCATGCTCTGCTTTGCTTTTGCTGTAGACCAGGATATCATCTAGGAACACGATCACGAACTGATCCAGGTAAGGCATAAAAATGCGATTCATGAGATCCATGAATACAGCTGGCGCATTGGTTGCTCCAAAGGGCATAACAAGGAACTCCCAATGTCCATATCTCGATCTAAATACTGTCTTCGGGATGTCCTGCTCTCTGACTCTGATCTGGTGGTATCCTGACCACAAGTCTATCTTCGAGAACACTGAAGCCCCTCTGAGTTGATCAAACAAGTCATCTATCCTCGAAAGAGGGTATCTGTTCTTGATTGTCACTGAGTTCAAGGTACGATAATCTACACATAACCTGGACGTACCATCCTTCTTTTTCACAAGAAGCATCGGGGCTCCCCAAGGCAATCCACTTGCACGAATGAATCCCTTGGTCCTGAGTTCTTCAATCATCTCGTACAAAATCTCCAACTCTGAAGGCGCCATTCTGTAGACTCTCTCTTATACTAGTGCTGTCCCGGGGATCAAGTCTATAGTGTACTCAATCTCCCGCTCTGGCAGCATCCCTGGAAGTTCCTCTGGGAAGACATCCGGAAATTCTTCAACTATCCGGGGCAACTGCACTGCTGCTACTGCCATCCGCAACACTGGGGAGGATGGCTCCACCGTGCCTCTGGAAAATGAAAACTCTGGCTCGCCTGGAATACTGAAAACAACCCTGCCAATATGGCAGTCTATCCTAGCATACTGGTTCCTCAACCAATCCATGCCTAAGACTACATCATAGTCTGCCATAGGGAATTCTATAAATCTAGCGGGAAACTCTCTACCGCTAACTACGATCCGACACGAGGAAAACACTTGATCTACTCCCACAAGACCATTACCAGTAAGTATATTGAGCCTCACTGATAATGACTCGGGCTCCAATCCTATCCGTGTCGTGAATCGTACAGACATAAATGAATGCGATGCACCAGAATCAAATAATACCAATGTTGGAGAGGAGTTGACGAGAATAGTACCTGCCACTACCTCACCTGGTGTAACTTCTTCTTCCATAGCCATCATCATGGCCTGACCTCTAGCTGCGGGTCCCCTCTGCTGGAAACCTCTCTGCCTGCTCTGCACTGGGGCCTGGGCATACTGCTGCTTGAATGCCTAGGCCTGAGGCAACAATGGCCTCGGGTACTGCTGCTGCTGCACAGGTGCTGGTCCCCTAACCGATAGACTGGTTAGGTTGGAAGAGGACGAACTACCCCTATTCGGGCAGGCTCCTATCTTGTGATCTGCCGCTCCACAAGCTAGGCACAATCCTTGTGCCCTACGACAATCCGCCACCACATGGCCTGGCTTCCCGCAATGAGAACATCCCATCACGGAAGTCTGCTTCTGCTTCTGCTGCTGCAGGTAAGTCGGGGTTGAATGCTGAACCGACGTCACTGAGGCCGCCTGCCTCGGAGTTCCAATGGTCAAACTTCTAGCTGCTGGGGCTGGAGCTGATGATTGGTGCATCTGACTGTGGGACCGCTTCCTACCTCCGGTCCTATCCACGATCCTCTGAGAGGTGTACTCATGCCTCCTAGCCGCTCTCAATACTGTATCGAACGTCTGGTGCTCGAACTGCTCGACTGCCAACAAGATCTCCAAATACAGTCCCTGCTGGAACCGCTGGGCCCTATCAAACTCGGTTGCCACCAAGGTGGGGGCAAACCTACTGAGCCTAGAAAACTCAGATGCATAACTGTCGACTGTTCTGCCTCCTTGCTTCAAGTTGGTAAATCTCGTCTGTAGGTCGTACCGAGCTACAGTATCAAAATACTTCGTCGGGAATCTCTCTCTAAACACTGCCCAAGCAATGGGTGCCACTAATCCCATGGCTTGCGCTGCCCACCAACTGCGAGCTTAGTCCAACAACTGCAGGCGTACCACCGCTACCTTCTCATTCTCAGGTATTCTAGCTGCTTCCAGAACCACCTCGGTATCCTGAAGCCAAGCGTCTGCGACAATCGCATCCTCGCTGCCGTCGAAGAATGGAGGGTTCAAGCGCTTGAAGCTGTTGGCCGCGCTGTTTCCTGGATGACCGCCTCTGGTCAAACATCTGCCACTGTCTGGTGCAAGGCGTCTCCTCTGCGATCTTGAGAAGTTATCAAGGCCCTGATGAGACCTACCAAGGTGCCATCATCCGGCTCAGCAGGCTGAACAGACTGAACTGGGGGCTCTCCTCCAGGAGGTATAACTCGAGAGGCAGCTCCGGAATGCTGGGCTTGATCTCCAGGTTGCTGCTGGTCTGCAGGAGGTGCTCCACCTTACTAATCGACGGGGTCCGGTACAGTGCCGCTGAAGAAGATGACACAAGAAAACAATAAGAAAGGACCAGAACAGATCAATGATACAAGCATGTGATCAGGTCAAGATTTCCAGGGATTTGAAAATACGGGCGAAGATCAAAAGCGAATACTGATTGAGACATCTATCCGATAAACCCTCACATTTCTTGATTGACAAGACCTGCATTGGCCACCACTTAAACCATGTCACGCCCCAGAACCAGAATACTAGAGAGCGGGGGCGAACATAGCCAGCTACGTATATTGAAATAAAGTCCATCTCGCTATACGGTCATGGCTGTCTAGATATGAGGGTTTACTACAAGCCAACAGTCTCTTAAGGTCAAGCCTACTATCTCAATCTCAAGCAATTAATATAATTACAAGATGTTTGACCACCAAATATACAATAAAAGGCGTCCCAAATATTATATACCAGCTGACCATGAAGCTAGTCGTACAAAATGCTAGGACTAGCAAGAGTTAAGTCATACATGATCAACCCTAGGATTTGTTAATTATAGGCTAAGGTGTTCCAATGCATTTTAAACCAAACCAAACCAAATCAAACCAATTCTCCTCCACAAAATAAAACCAAGTCATGTAAAACCCAATTACGAGAACCAAAATCTGCAAGTCAAGCCAATTACAAGTACATGCCAAAATCCGAGAAAATAAATACAGGTCTGAAATATGTGCAAGCTTGACAAAATACGCATTCAGCATATGGGTGTTACACTAAGGACACAACATTCCTGAGGTGTAGCATTTATCCCGAGGTGCTATTACAATCTTTCATAGGCCGATCGATCCCAGGTTCCCCCAGAATCGTCGAGAGACTATTACCTTGTTAACAAGTTGTCCGAGACCAATGCATGACTTGTTCTTTCTATCAGATAAAACCTAGCAGTGCGACAGATAGCGACCAGTTCATGACTAGCCTTAATCGTTCGATCATTCATTTGCATTCAGTTCTCATTCGGTCATTCGATAGCATTCAATAAAATTTCATTCCTCTACAGTCATTCGTTAGCATTTATTCTTTTTTTTATCTTTTGTTATTGAGGTATCGTTGATCACAGGGACAAGGCAACAGAGTGGACTAGAGATCATTTTTATTAGGACGTATAAATAAATGCAAGCCCGGTTCAAGCAACTCACCGAGATGAATCTTAGTTGAGAGAAGGAGGGACTTCACGCGCCGTTTACGAATAATTCACGTGGCCTACATTGGTACCAACAGTTGATTAGCATACTTCGTCTCTTTCTCTCAAGATTCAGAATAAATGCAAAATGCGATGAAAGCGAACAATGAAAACCAATCATCGAAAACCAACACGAAAATGCATTCATCAAAACCAAGCAGCGAAAGAAAACATCCAACAAAACTCTTAGATTCATTTCAATAGAAGTCAATCCATCAATTGGAAAGGTTCATTGCATTTCATCCGTGATCAATCGATACCGGCAAAGGTTTCCCCAAACACTCAGTTCAAGACTGAGTCAGCAAGCCGTAGGTATTACATAGTGGACCGCGAGAAATGGGGCACTATAACTTGCACGCTGTTGCGATGAATTACATGACAGGTGAAGGCAAAGTCCCAAATACTTGGGCGGTGAGTATATCGAGCTTTGGTTCAATAAATAGATGGTAAAACATATGTTAAGACCCAAGAGTTGGACAGTGAGTATGCTTGAATTGCATTCGAATGAACGTATGCTAAACAGATGCTAAGTCCCAGGAATTGGACGGTGAGTACATTGAGTTGGTTGGAAAGATGTGGCAAGGCATTGGATAACAACATTCTATTATCCTGTCGCCGATGTAGAATGTTGATTACGCCAAGACCCTGGATTGGGCAGATGATAATATGAGCGTTGGCTCAAGGCAAGATGGCTAGATGGAAATATGAATGAGAATGGTGGCTGAATTACTTAGTTTTCCTTATCATGCATTATATGTTTTCTTCTTAGATAAGTTGCATATAGTTGTATGGTCATGGACAACTTGTCGACAAGGTGGTTCCTCGAACGGTATTCCTGGGCCATGGAACCCGGTTCGTCCTAGGGGGAACAAGGATTGTGCTGACGTACTGGCATCGGTAAATGGGACTTGCAGTGAGGCTAGCTACCTGCACTGAATGGGCACCATTGTACCAGTAAGATGGTCCAGGATGGCGTGTCGCCAGTGACCTTCATATAGATAGGTCCCGTGCTAATGATGTCTTATGCAGGCAGAGTAAGTTATTACTCAAATACAGGGAAGGATGTCGGCTGTTGGTAAGAATCACCTGAACGGTGATATTTATATTGAATCATGATATTGTTTCTAACAATGTCTTGTGCAGGCAGAGTAAGTATTATAAATGTACAGGGATGGCTACACGACCGTGGGTAAGAATCACCAAAGGGTGATAACTGCATGCTTTAAATTATGTTGACTATGAAATTTGCATGCTTTACTTCTTGTCGGCTATAACATGAAATTGACCCTAAGGCAACGAGAAAGACCACTGTTAATAATATTCTGTAACATAATTACTTAGTGTTGTCTTCTTAGGTAAGTTGGGCCAGCACCGCTCGCCAGTACATTGATGATGTACTGACCCACGTTGTGGGCAATTTTACAGGTTTTTGCTTGGAGAAAATCTTGTGAATCAGTGCTTGGCATCGATGAATCGGATGGGTATGCAGAAGCTCTTCTTGCAAGACGATGTCTTCTGTTATACGGGACATAATGTATGGAACAGGGGAACTCAGTTGTACCAGTGAGATTGTAGCCATATTGGCAAGTCATTGTAAAGAAGTCGGTATATTCAGTTGTAGCCTAAAGGGCAAGTGTACACATTCAGTTGGCTATCCAAGAGCCATGTAAACAGTTGTAAACTCTGTATTACGCTGCGAGTCTTGTAATCAGTTGTAACTCTGTATTCTGCTGCAAGTCTTGTAATCTATTATGATTATCAATAAAGAGATACATTTTTTCATATCTTGTGTGACTTCAAATTATCTGCTTGGTTTTGCTGTGTTATCGATATTTTCTGAGAAATACCCGAAACTGTAATGGTTTTGCCTTGTACAAGTGAAATCTAGACTTGTACGGCATCACGCCCAGTGGCTAGTTTTCGATCCTCCGGGATCGGGGTGTGACACCGCGTGTATGCCTTTGGATTGGGTTTAGAACTGGAATTATGTCTAGTCGGTAACACAATGTCTGCGCCTAAGATTGGACTGCAGCATAGGCCCCATGCTTAGCATGATACTTGGCGTCGGGATGTCTATAAGATCGATACTAGGTTTGGCAAGTCTTGTCTAAGTTGGTTCATGAGTCGAATAGAAAGACTGCTAGGCGGTAGCATGGATAAAGTCTTGATATGTTGCGAGACGCGGCCTCAATCTTAAAGCATATACAAGTCTAAGCAAGGTCTTAAGGCACAAATCAAGTCTAGCGGCTCGACCTGTACGAGTCGTCCCCTTGACGTCGTTGGCACGAGAATAGGTCTGGAGGCACATAGAACAAGTAAAGGTTTTGGCACGGCCGAGTCCGTGTAAGTTGCTCCACGGCGTAGCACCGTCTCGAATATATCTAAGTCGCGAATAGAGTATGGCACGACCCTGCCGTCCCGAGTTCAAGTTGGGTCTTGTACATGCACGATGAGGTACTGCCTAGATCGAAACACACGTTGGAATTATAGCACGAACATGTCTTGGCACCTCGGTTTGGTCGGACGTCCTCGTCCTAAAATGAATCCTACGGCAAGACTAGAAAGACAATCGAAAGGATTTTAAACTGTACAAAGTAAATAAATGTGTCGGTTTTGTACGGGTGGGCGAGGAGCTCACTCCACAAGTACAGTTGAGTACTGACACCCACACAGTGTTCATGTGCAGGCAGAGGTAGAAGCTCGTGGCGCAGAGCTCGCTTGGATGCATCGAGGCATGCAGTTCCTTGGCGATTCGAAGTGTACGGCCGTGTTGATTGACGACTTATACAGGACATATTGTATGGACATCGCCTTCCGAAGCTTCCGCTGAATTCAAGTATTGTATCGAGAGATTAGAGAGAGCAGAGTGACTTGTAAATTAAAGAAAAGTGAGCACGAGAGACTTATAATTTGGCCTTGCGCCCACAAATGTAATCTTGTATTCAATATCAATAAAGTGCTTCTTTTGAATGACTAGTGTTCATGTGTGCTTGTATCAAAATTTTTGCTGCATGTTTCAATGTTTCTGCTTGGGACTTTTGTACGACGACCCTGTCATCGCCGATGTAATCGGCCGTTATGAAACTGCCTTGTACGAACACAATCTAGGCTCGTGCGGCATCACGCCTTAGCGAGGGCGATCGCTCCTACGAGAGCGGGGCATGACATAAGTTGCATGGTGATTCATGAACCACCGTGGATAATCGGACTCGCGTGAGATTGGGGCACAACATATTGTCGAGCTAGACGACCTCGTGATCGAATACATGAATTGGTTAGAATTGGTGATTTGAACAGATTCAAATTCATTGCGCTGTACGACGAATGCCTTGATTTGAATTAGGCGATCATGCCCGATGTTTAGAAATCTGAGTGACGGGAGCTCGGGTAGACAACCAGGTACTATCGACTTTGGTTTGACCCTAGGATTGGGGTCAGTATTGGCACTATTATTGGGGAACTATGATTCCAATCCTGACATTGACTTAGCCTTGAGAAATGGCCTAGCGGTTAGGCGAGACGCCCCCATTTCATATGTTAGCAAACAAAAAATTGATCTAGATGGATTGAATGATTCGAGAGTAGAAAACCCTGCTCACGAGATTCGGCTGACATGCATATATTTCAGGGACGCCTGAGTATGTGCACGATGCGACTCGAGTGAGAATGACAAATTCTCTATCATACGGCTTGGTTGAATACATGTATTTTGGGGACGCCCAGAATGCGTGTACGATCCAGCCAAGTGATACGATGAGTTCAAGCAAGACTTGAAAAAATGGAAGAGTGTCGAGATCTTGAAATCATGTTAACGGAAAGTTTCATAGTCATGAGAGCGTGGCTCGGAATTGAGGAAATGCATAGGCGGAGTGCGCACGATTAAGTCTTGGCCATAGAAATGTAGGATGGCTTGCCTTCAGGAAAGTCTCGAGGACGAGACTTGTTCTGAGTGGTGTATGTTGTAGTGTCCCGTCCCGCAAAGTCAATCGGAGGAATCGAAACGCCGACGGCGTTGGAACTTAGCCTTGCAAAGGTTACTCGAAGGCTCGCTCGATCGAGGCGACTCCTCACACAGATGGGGTAGTTTCGGTGAACTTGCCTCATCTTAGCCTTCACATAATAACTCGTAATGTTTTCAACTTGCACAAGTAGGCTAATATAAAAGCTACAAACGTACATAGCTAAGGGAATAATCTCGACCCGTCGGAATGTCTTAGAACATGGAAAATGGTCCCACAACCTTCATAGAAGTCGGCTCAGCGTGCTTTCAAATGACACTCGATCCTTCGATCCCGTGGCTTGGGAGAAGGAAGTTGGCTTAAGTTGTTAAGTTGCCCCGACACTTGAAATAGCCTAAGTCATAGGCGTCGCCTGCGTGAATGCTTGGTAAAGCATGCACGGTCCCTTCGTTTTGTCCCAACACTTGAAATAGCCTAAGTCATAGGCATCGCCTGCATGAATGCTAATAAAGCATGTACGGTCCTGTCCCGCAAGGCTTGGCATAGCCTTCGCACGTCCCGCAAGGCTTGGCATAGCCTTCGTACGTCCCACAAGTTAAGTCATCTTGCACGGCTCATTGGCTAAGTCTAGACACGAACTTGGTTGTTCAAGTCGACCTCGTACATAGCACGTTCCCCTCGACACGGAGCTCGGCGTAGCCTTTTCTCGTCGAGTCGTTGCCCGAATAAGACAGACAAGAGTTGTATTGGGCTATCGAAGCTAATTCTAGCACTGTCCTGCGCTATCTGCGGTTGTCAAGTCGCGTAGTCCTTTGAGAACAAGGCTCGTCATGTAAAGTATATGACTTGAGCGTTAGCGTTGCCTAGAGAAGCGGGTCTGTCTAAGGCACGAGCTACGGTCGGTTTAGTAAAAAGCTTGCCACGAACAAATAAAGTCCACGTGACTGGTTGTCGTTGAGATGGTCCCCCGGCTTGGGAGTCTCGCTAAGTCTTGATATGTCCCGCACACGAGATCGATCCCACGGCTTGGGAGTCTCGCTAAGTCTTGATATGTCCCGTACACGAGATCGGTCCCGCGGCTTGGGAGTCTCATTAAGTCTCGAGTGAGTTAAAGGAAAGCATGGTCATGTTAAGGAAGGATTTGATAGATCGAGTTGAGTATGCATGGTCATTGGACAACTTGTCAATAAGGTGTAGTCTTCTCGAATGATTGCCGGGGCGCTGAGATCATTCGGCCCGGGGGTATTTGCCATTAAAATTCTTTGATTGTAAATTTCAATACAAACAGAACAGTGTTACAATATAGGACTTAGATATAGTCCTAGGAGTACACTTTTGTTTAATCTGGGTCCCTTGTGCCGATGGAGTAAGTGGTAATACGTTGACTCTGTTGACGATCTGACGACGGTTATCAGTTCTCTGAAGGTCTGGATTGCTCTGGGTGCTGGAGCTTGCCGAGAGGAGGAAGACGTTAAGTGTCTGTATCTGCCTCTCTGGTGGTGTAAAGTCTCTGTCTGTTCGCTGTGGAGGTTGATATGTATGCACGTAGATTGATTCGTGTATGTAAAAAAGAAGGAAATGATCCCTCTATTTATAGTTTTGTAGGCTGGCTGCTCATGCGCACATATGTAGGATGTGCCTATACGCGGGGACGCCACATATTGATTGCTGATGGAGGCGCATGGATGATGCGCCCTGATCGAGGGGGTTGACTTCTTCATGTTGCTGTTGTGAACCGGCACGTAGCGGAGAAGAAGATCTTTCTGTTGCTGAGATCTTAGATGAGTTGAGTCAAAGGACACGTGTCGTCGACCCATGGCTCGGAGATCTCTGATTTGGTGGAGAATGATCTGGTAGAATGTGCATAGGATTGGGCGCATGAGGAGACTTTGGCTCATAACCTTTAGGAGTCATAAACTATTCTGGGCGTATGGCTTTCGAGGCGCAAGCAGAGGTTCAGTAGTGACTTTACTCCTGTCTTTTGGGATCAGGGAGAAGTCTGAGGCGCATGGCTTTTGAGGCGCATGCAGCGCTTTAATGGTGACTTTCCTTCTGTCTTTAGGGATCAGTAAAAAGTCTGAGACGCATGGCTTTTGAGGCGTATGCAGATTTGGGCGCATGGCCGCGGAGGCGCATGCGAGATGGTTGGGTGGCCACGTGGCAGTAGCCATCGGAGGGAAGTAATGATGATGCTGACGTTGGCGATGCTTCGTCTTCTCAAAAAGCTGCCGACTGTTCAGACTTTGGGAGGCGTGCTGCCAACTCTGTCAGTTCAGCATTTAATGTTTGTGACATTCGATAGACAGCTGAGTGGGCACGTCGGTTGGCGTTCCACTAGGCGTATGGGGACGCATGGGGGCGCATCCCTATGATGCTCTTGGTACTGAAGGGCGCGTCTGTGTGATACGCTTGATGTAGAAGGGCACGTCTGTATGATACGCGGTCTGGCTGGCGCATCCGCTTCATGAGACGTCTTTGATGGTGCAACTGTTACGTTCTTCGAGTGCTTTAAATAGCCATTTTGATTGGCTAAATTCGAAGCGTCCGGTTCATCCATTTAATGCAAATTCATTGCATGGAATTCGGAGAGCCATCCACTTGGCCCATGGGTTTGATTTGCTCGGCCTATAAATAGTGGTATGGAGAGATGGTTGGCCTCTCGTTCTCTCACGTCTTTTCGACATGAACTTATGTGCACGAATGCATTCTATTGACGAGATGCTCCCGATGGTGAAGATGCGATGCAGTGTCTTCGTTGATGCACTTGAAGGTGACTGTTACATCCAAAAGACGGAGTCGATGGCTTCCGAGGCAGGCAGAAGGTGCCTGTTGCATCCAAAGATAGGGATGTTCGGGCTTCGTTTTCGTTACTCCGAAAGAGCCGTAGATCGGAATGGCGGTGCTAGGCCGTCTTCCTTTGGCTTTTGAGGCTCTTTCTCTGGATGGGGGGGTTAATCGCCACCCTCGTCCTGTTCGGCCAGGTGAGCCTGGTTGGAAGAGCGGCACATAACTGGACTGCTGAAGGGATGCACATAACTGGGGATGCACATAACTGAGCTGCTGAAAGGATGCGCCCTGCTGAGTGCGCATGGTAGGATGCGCCTGGCTGAGGGCGCATGTTGATTGCTACGCCTGAATGGAGGCACATGGTGTTTGTTGGATATAGATTTTGGATCCTTTCTTTGTAGAAATTCTTCTTTGTATAATCTTTCTTTAGACTTGTAATAGACTTTTATATGTTAAATAAAAAGTCCTCTTTCAATGTCTATATTTGTTGCTTTTTGTTGTGAAGCACTTTGTCCAAGTTTTGGCACATGTAGTCTGGTGCATAGACTTTCAGGTTCTGAAATTCCATACTTCTACAAGACCCCCTTCAAAGTTTTCAAAACTTTTGGATAAGTTTTGGAATACTTTGAATAAGAAGCATGGTAGTGGAGGCGCATGACCGTCAGGGCGCATAGATACTCCGCGCGTCAGCGCTGGGCGCATGCTCCGCTCAGTTAGTGCAAATGATGACGCATCGGTAACCGAAAAAGATTAATGATGATCTTTTTGGTTTTATTTGTGGTTATCTTTTCACAGAACCCGAGGCGACGGCTGAGATCACACATCATCGGTTCACGCATGCGACCAAGCCCTATAAATAGGTGAGAGATGGAGAGAGAGAGTTCTTCTTCTCCTTGCTTTTACTTTCTTTAGAGTTCTTCTTCAAAAACCCTAACTTTTCTTCTCTCAAAGAAATGGCTCCCAAGACTCCTCGTGGCGGTGCTGGCAAGGACAAAGGAAAAGAACCTGTGACAGCTGCAGCGGCCGATGTTCCCCGTCGTCCTGTCGAAGTTCGGCCGGAGGTGGTTGGTAAGTCTCATTTTACATACACCAATCGCGCATAAACCTTGAGTCTTTTGATGATATGCCAAGGTTTTTGCCGCCGACGAGCATGGGTTTAAGCCCTGAAGATGCGCCGAGGCTCTACTGCTGACGCGCATGGGTTGAGACCCTGATGATGCGCCGAAGCACTGCTGACGCGCATGGGCACACGCCCTGATGACGCACCGAAGCTTCGCTGTTGACACGTATGGGTTTATACCCTGATGATGCGCCGAAGCTTTTGGACGCGTTATGCGCTTTTGATGAGGCTCAGATTCTTTTGTTATTTCTAACATTTTTTGAATCTTTGTTAGTGTCGATGCCTATCCCACTCTTGAGTGAAGTGCTCTTGGACACTGCCCTTTGCCAGACGGGAGTAGATCATAACGAGGAATTGATGAACCCTGCTCAAGCCGCTATTATGCTGGACCAGCATCCCGAAAGAATAACTCAAATCCGAGAACGGCAGTATGGGTTCCTCAAACGGATGATGGAGCGTGGAGTTTTAAAATCTGCCACATCTGATAAAGTGACCTTCTTGAAGCCTGAGTTCCTGTTTGGGGACCGTCTTACTTCTACTGAAGCAACAGTGTTGAAGGTCAAGGAAGACTGGTTTTTTACAGCGAAAGGAGTGCATATGACCGTTAAGCAACTTCAATGTCAATAGCCTTTGATGGCCTTCTGTCGTCTCGCCTCCAAGAGGAGGATGTCTTGGGATCTTACCCCCACTCAGGGGGGGCGGTGACTGGCATCATCAAAATTGATTCAACCTCCGATCAGAAAGATACTTTGACAGCAGTACGGTCTGGGTCTTCTTTCACCTGGCGGACTCTACGCCCTGGGAGCATTTACAGTGATGTTCTCCTTGATACATTTGTCCATAGTGCCTTGACTTTTGTACATCGCATGCTGTTGATGGAACGCTCATACCCGAAAGGAGAGTTTCGGGTAGAGGGTTGGTGTCATTATGCTTCCAAATGGGATAAACTAACACTCTGGGTTTTGTCGCGGTTCCAGACTGAGCTCCGAGAAATTGGGCTAACTGCCGCGATTCGTGCCACCCAGGCAGGTGTTGATATTAACAGGCATATGTTTCTCGCACTCTTGGAGATGTTTGATATCCATACCGGGACCTTTTTTACTCCGGTGGGGGAGTTAGGGCTCGCACTTCATGAGATGTATGAGGTATAAAAGCTCCCTTGGGGATCGGAACCCTATGAAGAGTATTTTTCGACCAACGAAGAATTTCAAGTCCTGGGGGACAAGGCTGAAGAGATGACGGCCGTCTTTAAGGAAGTGGCTAGTCATCATTACTATATGCAGAAGAGGGACAAGGGCGGATTGCAGCCTCATGTGACCACTTGGAGAGAGGCAAGACAAGGGTAATCCCTCGCAATTCTCCACTCCGCCTGCGCTCTCTCGTAGCAAAGTGCTCTCTGAGATGAGCAGGTTAGATGAGAAGAATCCCCGGGAAAACGAGGATCAGCAGTCTGATGAACGCTCCTATAGCTGTTTCTGGCATCTTGCTCATCGAATATCGTCAAAAGCAGTATTGGTCGCGTATCTCATGGTTTGGCTTCGGGATTATATCTTCCCGGGCGGATCCGGCTCTGTAGAGAGAGTGACCCGGCACTTGATCCTGCCAGCTGTGAAGTTGGTCTTTGGCCGGCGCTTGGCTCTACTCCCCGTGATGGTATGTAATTTTCTGCGAGGTTTACGCGAGTTCGCGGGAAATGTGATTCATGACCGAGGTCGAAAAGATAACTTTCCGCGTACTGAACTGTCGTTTCACTATTTGATGGGGTGGTTAATTTTACACCATCCCAACGTAATGAGTCCGGGTTCAGAAGAAGACTACAGGGCCGGAGATGTATTCCTCTGCCGTTTCCACCAGAGGAGTTGGTCGCACACTGGCGTCCCTATTTGCAGAAGGGTTTTATTCCATCTAAAGGGATGGGAGATCACCAAAGTTGGTCCGATCTTCTTGGGTTTTGAGGACAATAAAGACTTAAGGGATTCAGGTGAAGATACCACCGCTCTGCCTCCGTGGGGATTCTGCTGGTTGCAGAGTATCCGGCCATCCCACCTGGTATACCGGAACAGGAATCAGTGCTTCCTGGAACCGTATATACCGAGCCGCTTTGCACGTCAATTCGGTTATGTGCAGCTGATGTTGGACAATCCCAGTATCACCCTGGGGTATGCTGGAAGCTTGCTGGATGGCGCACGAGCTTGGCATTACTATAATATTGGATGTACCGGAGCTCGCTTTACGCTGCCAGCCCAGGATCCGCGGCCGCCCATTCTTTACTCGGCCGCCAAGTTTTACTGTGTTATGGCTGTCGCGCCTTCCGAGTATGATAGGGAGACGAGTCTCGTTGCAGGCACCCCGTTAGCGGTGACTGGACATGTATCGGCTAGGGCTCGACCACATCGTCCACCAGGGGTGGGTCATCACGGTGCCCCTATCGCATCCCCAGTGGGTCAGGCTGAACCTTCGGTTGATCAACCGAAACGACGTGCAGATGCAGGGGCTGGATCTCCTTCGTCAAAGAAGCTAAAGAAGACATCGTCACTGACGGTGTCATCGGATTCAGCATCTGCAGAGGTAAGGATGCCCCACATAGTCTGGTTTGGGTTCAATATTTTATGTAATCAATGCTTCCCTTTTGTACAGGAGCCGCTAAAAAGAAAGCCTCGTACTCCAAAATCTGGTGGGAGCAGGCCAAAGAAGATGGCGGGTTTGTCTGAAGTGCGTATCCCGCCGACTATGATGTCTCCTATGAAGGAGAATCCGGAGGATGTTGTTGTCGTGGAGATTCCAGTATCCCCAAATTATGTCAGAAGGGAAACTGAGGATGCAGCAGCTTCTGAGATGATAAAGGTCACGGCTGGGGCCTTGGATGCCGAGGGTCCAGCAGACACGAGGCTTCCTGGTGATGATGTGGGGTGGAGTTCGTCGTCTTCGGATGACGCTGCTCCAGAGTTGCAAGAGCCTGTTGCAGGGACAACAGAGATGGTTGGAACAGAGGAGAGGGTTGATTTCCCTCCTTGTTATGATGAGGGGAGGTCGGCTGCATCATTGCCGAGCCCTATCCCAGACTCAGCGGTGGAAGCTGAAGTGGCTACCACTCAGGATGTAGTGACAGATCTTGTCCCTGTAGAGGGATTTGATGAAGAGACTCGTCTGACGGTCCCGACTCCTGGGGCGGGTCAGGAGACAAGTGTTGATCTCTCCGTTCCACCAGGGGAGGTATTGGCTGTTGATAGCGCGTTGGGGACGGGAGAGGTGGTCGCTGACATCGGTGGTACTTCCAAGTTCGGAAAGGGTAAGGGTGTGATGGAACCCTCTGTTGCTCCTTCCACTTGGGGTACTATCTCGACACCTGCGCCGGCTCCTGCTGCTCCCTTGGCTCCTCGGGCTAGTAGTCCAGCCCCTGTTGATGAAGAGCCTATTGATGCCGAGGTTCAAGCCTCGTAGGTCGAGGTTGACGGGTCTTCTTGCGGTCCGCCAACTGGGGTAGCTCCTCCAACTCCTGTCATGACGCCACAGGTGCTGACGGACGCAGATGAATATGTGAGATTCATCGTTGAGGCAGTGTACAAAATGCTACAGAGGGGTGTCGGCAGTGATGGACGCTGTCACGCCCAGATTCGGGAATCGTTCGCCTCCGCTTAGATTCACGCCGAATCGTTCGTCCTCGCTAAGGCGTGATGCCGTACAAGTCTGGAATTGCACTTGTACAAGGCGTGCTCGTGTTCCTTTTATAAAAGAGACATTTTGAATAGAGATTCGCAGCGGATGATAGAGAAGTTTTGGCAACACAGATATGATCTGAAATAAGTTCTTTATTGATATCTTTGATATTACATTGCATAAACATAAGGCTCTCAAACAGCCGAGATGAAAGGCCAAACTTGGCTACAACTTGCAGAAATATTGAAATGAGATACAACTTGTTCCATACATCATATCCCTTTATTAATAATGCAGCAATAACCACCTTCAGTAAAATGCCTTCTTCTTCAAGTGGAAACTTCAAGATGTACGAAGCTTCTAAAGAGTCGGACAGCAAGCCTTCAGCGTCTATGATTATCCACTAGGTTCCCGGCACCTGTGGAGACGAGGGTCAGTACATTGCCACATATGTACTGGTGAGCGGCCGTAACCAATCTCACCATAAATCAACAGTAGTAAAATTACATGAATGTTCACCATTGATTTGTATTCTTTCTATCTTGCCTTAGGGTCCATTAACAATTCATATATTTGATGAGAAATATAAGGAGCATACAGTGATGTTAGAAACATAAGCAATTCATGTTGATCTAACATAAGCAGTTCATATTGATCACCAATTTGGTGAATCTTACCCACGGTCGATAGCCATCCCTGTACATATTTATGAATACCACTTACTCTGCCTGCATAAGACAATGTTAGCTATGCCACCTGTCTATATGAAGGTCACTGGCGACACGCCATCCTGGACCGTCTTACTTGGTACAACGGCGCCCTTTCAGTACGGGTAGCTAGCCCCACTGCAAGTCCCGTTTACCGATGCCAGTACGTCGGCATAATTCCTTGTTCCCCCTAGGACGAACCGGGTCCGTGGCCGCGGATTACCGTTCTGGGAACTACCTTGTATACAAGTTGTCCATGACCATGCATGCAATGCAACTTAACTAATAAGAGACACGACATGCATGATAATAGCATCTTCCACACATATTCGTAGTTCTCATTTCATCTTGCCATTTTCCCATCTTACTATCTTACCAACTTGCCTTGAGCCATAGGCTCGTATATTCGTTCATCCAACCAAGGGACTATTCATGTTTAACCCATTCTTTCGAACCGAAGTCCGATATACTTACCGCCCAATACTTGGGTCTTTGCATCACCTGTTAAATAATTCATATAGCATACGAACATCATTCGATTTGCAACATAAGCCTAGCCATGTGATAATTTATCTTTCATTATCTTTCCCGTATTATTACTAGGCATCTTTTATTAAGCACCGAACGCAATAACAAGTCTACCATTGTTATGCGCGAAGATCAAGGATCGTCGAAGGATCAAAGCCACTCACTTGTTGGTGAATTGCCGAGAGAAAGAGGTCTTCCACGCAACGTCACCCGAGGTTCACCGCGTTAGCACCTGCATTGGCACCAACGTCTGGTCAGCATACTTCTTCTCTTTCTCTCAGTTATTCGATATGAAATGCGTAGACAGTGAAAGTAAATCCATGAAAACATTCATCGAAAACAATCACGAAAATGCACACAAAAGCCAACAGCAAAAGCGACATCGAAAACCAGCAGGGCAACGGTCTCGGGGCAAACGACTCTTATATAGAACTCTTCCCCCAAGACGCGCGCCACTGCATCTTGGGCATCATTTCAAAAGAGTCCAATCCATAACGAGGAAAGGATCTCAATTTATTATCCCGCGATCCTGGTAAAGTTTCCCCAATTCCCATCCGACTCGGCCATTCGGCCGCTAACCCACACCGTGCTCCGCAACGGATTCAGGGCATTACATATTAATACACTAACAAAAAGTTTCGTCCTCGAAACTTAAACACAAACCCACCTAGGTCAAACAACGAAGGAAACTTTTCCTTCACCTCTGCCTCAAGTTCCCATGTCGACACTTCGACGGAATGATTTCGCCACAGTACTCGAACCAAAGAAACAACTCGGTTCCGCAAGATTTTATCTTTCCTATCCAAGATCTGCACGGGTTCCTCCACATAAGACAAGTCAGCTCTTAGCCCTAGCGGACCGAAGTCTACCACATGGCTTGGATCGTGTACATACTTCCGTAGTTGGGAAATATGGAAGATATCGTGCACTCCATCCAATGCCGGTGGCAACGCGATCAGATAGGCGACAGGGCCGACTCGCTTAAGAATTTCAAACGGGCCAACAAATCTCGGACTTAGCTTCCCCTTCGCACCGAATCGCATAACTCCGCGCATCGGTGACACCTTCAGAAATATGTGATCGCCCACCATAAATTCCAATGGTCGTCGATGAGTATCCGCATAACTCTTCTGCCGACTTTGTGCCACACGTAACTTCTCCCGAATCATGCGGACCTTCTCGACGGCCTGTTCCACCATCTCCGGACCAAGTACCTGTCGTTCACCGACTTCATCCCAACAAATCGGAGACCGACACCTTCGCCCGTACAGTGCTTCATACGGGGCCATTTCGATACTTGACTGGTAACTGTTGTTGTAGGCAAATTCTGCTAGCGGCAAGTGAGTATCCCAACTAGTCTTCAGATCAATAGCACAAAGCCGAAGCATGTCTTCAAGTATCTGATTCACCCTCTCGGTCTGGCCATCGGTTTGAGGATGGTATGCAGAACTAAATTTCAATTGTGTTCCCATGGCCGCATGCAAACTGACCCAAAAACGCGATACAAATCGCCCATCCCGATCCGACACTATTGATGCCGGCACTCCATGCAGTCGGACAATTTCATCCAAGTATAGCTGAGCCAACCGGTCGACGCTCCATGTTGTCTTTATTGCGAGAAAATGTGCAGATTTGGTTAATCGATCAACGATGACCCAAATTGCATCATTCCCCCGCTGCGTCTTCGGCAAGCCAACTATAAAATCCATGGTTATATGATCCCATTTCCATTCTGGGATCGCGAGGTTCTGCATCTCCCCGCCGGGCCTCTGGTGTTCCACCTTGACTCGTTGACACGCTAAGCATCGCGAGACAAAGAGGGCCACATCTCGTTTCATGCCGTGCCACCAGAAGGTCGTGCGCAAATCTTTATACATTTTTGTACTTCCCGGATGTAAGGAATACTTGGCGTAATGGGCCTCCGTCAAGATTTCCTTCCGGAGTTCTTCATCCTTCGGGACACATAGCCTCCCCTTGAGTCGCAATGATCCGTCCTCGTGCCTGGTGAAGTCGCTGGCTTCACCCTTTTCCACTATTCTGCCAATCTTAATCAAGAACTCATCTGTCCTCTGTGCCGTCTTTATCTTTTCTAACAAACTCGGCTCAAGTTGAAGTTGAGCCAATTGTGCATTTCGGCCACGAATCTGGAGCTCAATTCCCATGCTTTCCAATTCCTCCAGTATTCGTTTGTCAACACTGAGTGATCCCACAAAGTTTCGACTCAACGCGTCCGCCACCACATTGCCTTTTCCTGGGGTGTACGCGATCGTCAAGTCGTAATCTTTTATAAGCTCCAACCAACGTCTTTGCCGCAAATTTAAATCTTTTTGAGTAAAGATGTACTTCAGGCTTTTATGATCGGTGAAGATCTCGTAAGTCACTCCATATAAGTAGTGCCTCCACAATTTCAATGCAAATACTATCGCTGCCAATTCCAAATCATGCGTTGGATAATTTTTCTCGTGCGGCTTAAGCTGTCTCGAGGCATAAGATATCACTTTTCCTCTCTGAGTCAACACACATCCCAAACCCAATCCGGACGCATCGCTGTATATCTGGAATCCCTCGACGCCGTCTGGAAGTGTAAGGATTGGAGCTGATACGAGACGTTGCTTCAAATTTTGAAAGCAAGCCTCGCACTCATCAGTCCAATCGAATGCCACTCCCTTCTGGGTTAGCCGAGTTAAAGGCGCTGCCACTTTTGAAAAATCCTTGACAAACTTCCTGTAGTAGCCTGCCAAGCCGAGGAAACTTCGGATCTCGCTCGCCGACGTGGGTTGCTTCCAATCCACTACGGCTTCAATTTTCTTTGGGTCAACGGACACACCTTCCGCCGAGATAACGTGCCCTAGGAACGACACGCTACTCATCCAAAACTCACATTTGCTCAGCTTGGCATAGAGCTGATTTTCCCGTAGAGTCTGTAATACTGTCCTCAAATGTTCTGCATGGTCTTCTCTGTTCTTCGAGTAGATTAGGATGTCGTCGATGAACACGACCGCAAATTTATCCAAAAAGGGCCGGAAGACTCTGTTCATCATATCCATGAAAGCGGCAGGGGCGTTGGTCAGTCCGAAGGGCATGACCAAGAATTTATAGTGTCCGTATCTGGTTCGGAATGCGGACTTAGAAATGTCATCTGGTTTGATCTTTAACTGATGGTAGCCTGAGCGAAGATCAATCTTTGAAAATACAGACGCCCCTTGTAACTGATCGAAGAGGTCGTCTATTCGAGGCAACGGGTACTGGTTCCGAATTGTAACTTTGTTTAGCTCACGGTAGTCGATGCACAGCCGCATTGTTCCATCTTTCTTCTTCACAAATAGCACCGGAGCACCCCATGGTGAAACACTGGGTCTGATGTATCCCTTGTCTAATAATTCCTGTAGCTGTACTTTGAGTTCCTTCAATTCAGCAGGCGCCATCCTGTATGGTGCCCTTGAGATCGGACGAGTATCTGGAAATGTATCGATAGTGAATTCAATCTCTCGGTCCGGAGGCATTCCGGGTATCTCGTCAGGAAACACATCAGGAAATTCTGCCACGACTTCAGTGTTAGCTGAGTCTGCACCATTCTTGCGTGTGTCTCGAACAGAAGCAAGGTACCCTTCGCAGCCAGAATGAAGCAATCGCCGGGCCGTAGTAGCTGAAATCACCATCGAAGCCTTCGCCGATGAACTGGCCGAGTAAGAGAATTCTGTTCCTCCAGGTAGGCGAAACATAACTCGCTTCTTCGCACAGACAATCGTCGCACAACATGCACTTAACCAGTCCATTCCCAGAATGATATCAAAATCTTTCATATCAAGCTCGACTACATCTAATGGTAGCTTTCTCTTCCCGATACATATGTACCCATCCCTACACATCATGTTAGTAGGCATCTCCACTCCTGATGGAGTACTAACACTAAGGTACATATCCAACATTGTCATTTTTATTTCATGTTCCTTAACATAGTCTTTAGATATAAAACTATGTGAAGCACCAGAATCAAATAAAGTACGTGCAGGAATGCCATTAAATAACAATATACCTGTCACGACCGTATCTGATGCAAATGATGCTTCCTCCTGAGTCAATGCAAAGACTCGGCCCTGGGCACCGGGCCTCTGATTCTGTTGTAGCTGAGGAGGTCGTGGTGCCTGTCCACGATTCTGTTGATATTGTTGGTGATGCTGCTGCCTTGGAGGGTTCTGGTTGCCCCTTCCTGGACAATTGTGGGACATATGGCCAAATTGACCACACCTATAGCATCCTCCCTCCAAGACCTTACAGTCATTAGCAAAGTGCCCTTTGTTGTGGCACTTGTTGCAGTACGGCCCAACCGGGTTGGGTCGATGGTAGCCACCGTAATTCTGACGCTTTGGCGCCTCATATCTGCCACCGTTGTTCGGTCTCTTGTTATGCAAATTCTGTACCGACGCTTGCACTGGCGCCGTCGCAGGATAGTGTGGGTCCAATTCCTTCGCGTGCTCATAAGACTCCTGAAAAGTCTTATATTTCTGAACCACGACTTGAGCCTTCAGAGCAGGCCTCAAGCCCTGCTCAAACCGACGAGCCTTAGATGCATCGTCAGTAAACTTCGTGATCGCATACTGAGACAGTCTAGAAAACTCTGTCTCATACTCCTTCACCGTCATGTTCCCCTGTTCGAGCTTCTGGAACTCCAATTCCTTAGCTCGCTGCTCAGTCGAAGAGAAGTACTGAGCCAGAAATGCCTCACGGAACATCAGCCAAGTAATTTTCGTTGTTCCATTCACTCCCGCGAGAATTCTTTTCTGACTTTGCCACCAGTAGTGTGCGTTGGAAACCAGCAGTAGTTTTACACACGAGACCCTCTTAGATCCAGCAATACCCAAAGCTTCCAGGTGGTCTTCCACTTCAACTAGCCAATCCATAGCAATGGTGGCTTCCTCTGTCCCTTTGAATTCTTTGCTGCAGATTTTCTTAAACTTTGTAATGTCGGCCACAGCAGTGGTCTTCTTAGCCGTCGGGGGTTCCTCTGCCTCCACTAGTTCGCTCTCTCGGGAGACTGGAGTGCCTTGAGCCCCATTGTTCACCACTGTTCGGACCAACTGTTGCAGGGTATCTAGCTGCTTCTGTTGGGCCTCGAATTGCTTCGCGTTCTGCCTCTGCTGGCTCTCCATCATAGCCAGCATCCTCTCCATAGGGTCGGTTGAGGCTACCACCCTTGAGCTACTCGCATTGTTTGTCGTACCCGCCTTTGTCATCTCTGCAAAACAGAGGAGCTTGTTAGTCTCATAATATATTTATGGACTTATTGTATAGAACATCTCATTTCGGGACATTTAAAACCAAAGTTGTTCGAGAAGCAATAAAGCTTGTGTCGTTTTTCGAAATCTTTAAAACCAAGAAATTCCCAAGGATGTAAAGCCGTGCTCTGATACCAAACTGTCACGCCCCGATTCGGGAATCGTTCGCCTCCGCTTAGATTCACGCCGAATCGTTCGTCCTCGCTAAGGCGTGATGCCGTACAAGTCTGGAATTGCACTTGTACAAGGCGTGCTCGTGTTCCTTTTATAAAAGAGACATTTTGAATAGAGATTCGCAGCGGATGATAGAGAAGTTTTGGCAACACAGATATGATCTGAAATAAGTTCTTTATTGATATCTTTGATATTACATTGCATAAACATAAGGCTCTCAAACAGCCGAGATGAAAGGCCAAACTTGGCTACAACTTGCAAAAATATTGAAATGAGATACAACTTGTTCCATACATCATATCCCTTTATTAATAATGCAGCAATAACCACCTTCAGCAAAATGCCTTCTTCTTCAAGTGGAAACTTCAAGATGTACGAAGCTTCTAAAGAGTCGGACAGCAAGCCTTCAGCGTCTATGATTATCCACTAGGTTCCCGGCACCTGTGGAGACGAGGGTCAGTACATTGCCACATATGTACTGGTGAGCGGCCGTAACCAATCTCACCATAAATCAACAGTAGTAAAATTACATAAATGTTCACCATTGATTTGTATTCTTTCTATCTTGCCTTAGGGTCCATTAACAATTCATATATTTGATGAGAAATATAAGGAGCATACAGTGATGTTAGAAACATAAGCAATTCATGTTGATCTAACATAAGCAGTTCATATTGATCACCAATTTGGTGAATCTTACCCACGGTCGATAGCCATCCCTGTACATATTTATGAATACCACTTACTCTGCCTGCATAAGACAATGTTAGCTATGCCACCTGTCTATATGAAGGTCACTGGCGACACGCCATCCTGGACCGTCTTACTTGGTACAACGGCGCCCTTTCAGTGCGGGTAGCTAGCCCCACTGCAAGTCCCGTTTACCGATGCCAGTACGTCGGCATAATTCCTTGTTCCCCCTAGGACGAACCGGGTCCGTGGCCGCGGATTACCGTTCTGGGAACTACCTTGTATACGAGTTGTCCATGACCATACATGCAATGCAACTTAACTAATAAGAGACACGACATGCATGATAATAGCATCTTCCACACATATTCGTAGTTCTCATTTCATCTTGCCATTTTCCTATCTTACCATCTTACCAACTTGCCTTGAGCCATAGGCTCGTATATTCGTTCATCCAACCAAGGGACTATTCATGTTTAACCCATTCTTTCGAACCGAAGTCCGATATACTTACCGCCCAATACTTGGGTCTTTGCATCACCTGTTAAATAATTCATATAGCATACGAGCATCATTCGATTTGCAACATAAGCCTAGCCATGTGATAATTTATCTTTTATTATCTTTCCCGTATTATTACTAGGCATCTTTTATTAAGCACCGAACGCAATAACAAGTCTACCATTGTTATGCGCGAAGATCAAGGATCGTCGAAGGATCAAAGCCACTCACTTGTTGGTGAATTGTCGAGAGAAAGAGGTCTTCCACGCAACATCACCCGAGGTTCACCGCGTTAGCACCTGCATTGGCACCAACGTCTGGTCAGCATACTTCTTCTCTTTCTCTCAGTTATTCGATATGAAATGCGTAGACGGTGAAAGTAAATCCATGAAAACATTCATCGAAAACAATCACGAAAACGCACACAAAAGCCAACAGCAAAAGCGACATCGAAAACCAGCAGGGCAACGGTCTCGGGGCAAGCGACTCTTATATAGAACTCTTCCCCCAAGATGTGCGCCACTGCATCTTGGGCATCATTTCAAAAGAGTCCAATCCATAACGAGGAAAGGATCTCAATTTATTATCCCGCGATCCTGGTAAAGTTTCCCCAATTCCCATCCGACTCGGCCATTCGGCCGCTAACCCACACCGTGCTCCGCAACGGATTCAGGGCATTACAGACGCCAAGGGGAGCTTTGTGACGGCAAGAACTCCGGCATTGCCTCATATCAACTTGATCCGTGTTCACCCGGGCCACGAGCATATGGCCGACATTCTGGAAGCCACGGTGGCTGAGTTGGACCAACGGCTTTCTGAATTAGGGCGCATCCAGCGGAATGACCTCTCCGTCCTGATAGATGCGGAGAAGGAGAAGTTGCTCGCCGAGACTGTATCTTCCTACCAGGCCACTGTGAGTATCTGGGAACGCGAAGTGTCTGAGACTGAAGCTGCAGTGGAGCGGTTATCTCAGTCTACACGGGAGACAAAGGAGACGCGAGCTGCACTGGACACAAATATCGCGAAGATTGACGCACAGATGCGCCGGCTTGAGGATCAGCGGGCCCGACTCCTATCGGACGCTGAACGTGTCCAGGCTGAACACGTAGCATTCAAGAAGGAGGAAGCAGCTTTCACTCTCCGAGCTCTTACCCTGGCTCAGCAGAGATAGCAGCTTGATGAGAAGCACGAGAATGAAACTTCTGCTGAGGCTGTCGAAGCAATGCGTCAAGAAGCTGAACGTCGAGTCTTGGCGACTGTGGAGACTCGGGCGGCAGACTTGAAATGCCAAATTGCAGAGCTTTCCGCCAACCCTGGGGATATTTAGGGCTTGTAGTCTCTGTTTTTTGTATTTTTGCAACTCTTGATGGGGATAGTGTAATCCTTTACTCTCCCCTTTTTTTAGAAATAATAAAGAAGTACACCATTTCCTGCGATGCGTTCATTTTTGCTTGTCATGAACTTTGATGATTTGTGTGGACCTATTATCTTTTGCGTACCTTGGTTTCAGATACAGATAATAAGTTTGAAGGACCCAATATATTTGCTCAGAGGTAATATGGACGTGGCAAATATGGGGTTCAAATGATAGAATCTTTCTACTCAGAGGTGTTGTGAACGTGGTAGGAATGACCCTGGGAGATGCACGGAACTACTCAGAGGTAATGTGGATATGGAAGTTCTGCGATCGATGTACGACAATACGGGGGTTGTCTGTACGGGATGTTTACTCAGAGGTAATGTGGACGTGGTAAACATGAAGGATAGCGTAGTCTTACGGGGCATAAGATTCCGCCTTGTAAGGTGTAGGGGGACAACTCAGAGGTGATGTGGACGTGGTTGTCCTTCTACTGGAGGATGCTATGGAACAACTGGGTTCCGGAAGTGTATAATTTTGTGGAATGGAAGTACATGTCTGAAAAGATGTCAAGAGTAGTACTTCTTTAGGAACTTGCCGTTGATGGGCATCATGAACAAGTCCCCATTGGGTTTGGCGAGACGGTAAGCACCATTTGAGTATACCGTTTCGATGATGAAAGGTCCTTCCCATTTGGGCTCAAACTTTTCTGGTGTTTTGTGAGTTAACACCATCGATCTCCTGACTGCCAGAACCAGGTCGCCAACTTGGAAAGTCCTCTGCTTGACCTTATTGTTGAAAGCCTGTGATATACGGGCTTGGTAGAGTTCGATGCGTTGTTGAGCTAGAAGACGCTTTTCGTCAAGTGCCTCCGGTTCCCGCAGATGACGACGTTGATTGTCTTCTTCTGTGAGTTGGTTTGTGATTGCAACGCGGAGTGAGGGTATCTGAATCTCGAGAGGCAGTACCGCTTCGCTCCCGTAGACTAAGGAGAATGGTGTGTTGCCTGTCGGTGTCCATACCGTTGTGCGGTAGGCCCAAAGGCATTCGCCGAGCTTTTTGTCCCAGTCGCGTTTGCTAGATGACACGACCTTTTTGAGTAGCCTGACAATGGTTTTGTTGAACGCCTCAGCCAATCCGTTTGCTGCCGAATTGTAGGCGGTTGATGCCACATTTTAAATGCGATTCTTGTCACAAAATCGGCTGAAGACATGGCTGATGAACTGAGGACCGTTATCGTAGATGATCCTCCGGGGTACCCCAAAATGGTAGATGACGTGGTGCTTGATGAAGCTGATCACCTTAGAGCTTTTTACTTCTGCCAGAGGCACTGCTTCTGTCCATTTGGAGAAGTAGTCGGTGTTTGCTAGGATGAAGCAGTGTCCTCTCGATGAAGGAGGGGTGATCGGTCCCACAATATCCATTCCCTAAGCTTCGAAGGGCCAGGAGGCGACTGTAGGATGTAGTGGTTCGGACGGTGTATGAATGAAGTCTGCGTGAAGCTGGCACGCATGGCACTTCTTAGCATATTTAACAGCGTCAGCGGCCATGGTTGGCCAGTAATAGCCCATGCGTTGCAGCCGATCCTGCAACTTAGGACCGGGCTGATGGGCCCCGCAGGTTCCATCATGAGCTTCTCGAAGGGCTTCGGCTGCTTCTTCGTTAAACAAACATCGAAGGAGAAGTCCATCGTAGGAGCGTCGGTACAGCATTTTAGTAGCCGTATCGTAGTAGAATCGAAGAGAGCATCTCCTGACCGAGACAGCTTCTTTCAGGTCCTCTGGGAGAATTCCGTAGACAGCGAAGTCGATGAACGGGAATCTCCAGTCCCGGACGTTAACACTGGCACCTGCTGACATGGCATGGGCCACTTGTGAGTGCAGGTTGTTTTTAGGGCAGACCAAGCTGTCTCGACCCACTACCGTGACGTAGTGTTGAGTTCCGAGGGGTGCCGCCAAAGAGGCTGTGAGGCCAGCCAGAGCATCGGCCTCTAGATTTTGTAGACAAGGTACGTGTTCGATGAAGAACCCAGTGAAGGTTGAAATGATGTTCAATGCAACTTCATGGTAGGGGATCAGATCTTCATGGCGAACCTCGTATTGCCCTCTGATCTGATTTACGACGAGCTTTGAGTCGCCTGGGCTTCCAGATGTTTTACCCCCAGCTGTTGTGCTAGCTGGAGTTCCATAATGAGCGCGTTGTACTCGGCCACGTTGTTGGAGCACGGCTTCGAAAGGGAGTAAGCACGCTGGATGACCAGCTGATCGGGGGAGACTAGTACCACCCCCACTCCTGCGATGATTTGGCCTTTGGGGCCTGTTCTTGAAGCGCCATCGAAAAACATCCGCCAGACGGAGCCTTCTTCGATGACGTTTGATTCTTGGACCTCATTCCGGATGTCTTTATAGAGTCTTGAGGACTCCGGGATAGGGTGTACAGCTAAGAAGTCGGCCAGAGCTTGACCCTTAACAGCCTTCTGTAGAATGAACACCATGTTATATGGCGTTAGCAAGATCGCCCATGTGGCTAGCCGGGAGTTCAGTGATCCTGGCTTCGTCATGAGGACCCTGAGCGGATTGACTCGGGAAATGATGTAAATTGTCTGGCCCGAGACATAGTGACGAGTCTTTTGGATGGCAAATACCAGAGCCAAGCACTCCTTTTCAACGGGGTTGTACCGGTGTTTGGCCCCGATCAGGGTTTGGCTGAGGTAGTAGATTGCTTGCTCATAGCTTGTATCGTTGTTTTGAGCTAGCAGGGCGCCGAGGGAATGATCCATGGCAAGGACGTAGAGCAGGAATGGTTTGCCAGTGACGGGTGCCACCAGAACTTGAGGGCTCGTCAGGTAGGCTTTGATGTCGTCGAAAGCCTTTTGGCATTTCTCTGTCCAGACGTAAGAGACTCCCTTCTTCATGAGCTGGGTGAAGGGTTGACATTTGCCGAAAAGGTTTGCTATGAACCTCCGGATATACGCCAGACGTCCCTGTAGGCCTCAAAGTTCTCGAAGATTCTTCGGAGGCTCCATATCAAGAATTGCTTTGGTCTTCTCTGGATCGACATGAATGCCTTTTGCCGTGATGATAAAGCCCAAGAACTTTCTGCTCGAAACCCCAAGGAAGGACTTAGCGGGGTTCATCTTGAGTTGATGCGCCTGCATGAGGTCGAAGACTGTCTTGAGGTCTTGCAGGTAATCTCCTTTGAGGCGGCTCTTGACTGTGATGTCGTCGACATAGCATTCGACTGTCTTGCGAAGGTGCTGACGAAAAATGGTGCTCATAGCACGTTGGTATGTCGCACCAGCATTCTTTAAGCCGAAGGGCATCACTGTGTAGTAGAAAACGCCCTTTGGAGTCCTGAATGACGTATGTTTTGCGTCATCGGGGAACATCTTGATCTGGTTGTAGCCCGAATACCTGTCCATGAAAGACATGCGTTCGAAGCCACACGCGTTGTCGATCATCACGTCGGTGATTGAAAGCAGGAATTCATCCTTCGGGCAACCAGAGTTGAGGTCTCTGAAGTCTATACAGACTCGTATCTTTCCATTCTTCTTGGTGACGGGGACGACGTTGGCTACCCAGTCTGGGTGTTGCTCTTCACGGATGAAGCCGCTAGTCAAGAGTTTGTCTACCTCCTGATCGATGGCATTCATGATGTCCGGACGGAAGCGCCGCTGCTGTTGCTTGATAGGCTTGGTATCAGGCAAGATGTTCAACCTATGCATCGCAATCTGGGGATCAAGTCCCGACATATCTTCGTAGCTCCAGGCGAAGACGTCGATATATTCTTTAGCCAGCTGGATTAAAGATTTTCGGTCTTCTCCTTTGAGGCTTTTGCTAACGAAGATGGGTTTTGAAGAAGATCCATCCCTAAGGTCGATCTGCTCGACTTCGTCTTCGGTGGGAGGTTCACGTAATTCAAAACGAGACTCCCATTGTTGTCCCAGGCGTTGAGCCCAGGGTTCTTCTTCGAAGAATTCCGGCGCTTGGTCTTTGCCTTCTTCTTTTTAAGATTGTGCAGATGTCATGTTGGCTGACAGCACTCTCTTAAAGATAGATCCGATACTGGTATCGGAATCCCATGTTGATGCTTCAGATGAGTGAGAATGTTCAGCTTCCTCTGCATCTGAACTCTCTGGAGTTGACGGCAGCGTGACATAGCCTACCCCCCATCAAGTTTTGTTGTAGTAGTCCTGCGGCTTTCCTTTAGGTGTTGGAAGCCGGAGAGGGAGACGTCGACCTTTGCCGTAGTTCAGGCCTTTGTCGCTTTTTAGGCCGTAACCCATCTTTTGGATGAGGTACTTTGCCTTGTCCGTGTACCGATAGAGTTGCATTCTGCCGGCATCTGGTTCTGGCTCGAGTGACGGGAGGTCTTGATGACGCTCAACCTTGCCGAAGATGATGGATTCTTTGTCTCGACTCCGTGGTAGGACTATGCAACAGACCCCTTGGGACGGGACTACTCGATTTACATGGTGAACGGTCGTTATTTGTGTTTACAATGACCGTAGAGCGTTATCTAATGTATACATGGCATTCCAATGTGGAAGACTAGAATAATTAAAAGATACTCTATTATTGATGAAATGTGAGATTTTATCCCGTGGGATTATATTGTCGAGAGATGGGGCATCTACATCGGCCGAGATATATTCCCTCAGCTCTTTATCTGTAAGCACTGTAGTAGGATCGGGAGGGTCCACCATAGCGTTGATTTGGGAGTCGGAAAGGACTACATGAGCCTTCTCAGGCGGCTGGGATGGTGGCGGCTTGCCCTTAAGACGCACCTTCAGAGGTGCCTCTGCTGTGCCTCCGGTGCCTGGCGCCTTCCCCTGTAGTTTTGCCACAAGGGGAGCCGATGTTTTGGACGGCTTTCCCTTGAGCCGTATCTTCAGGGGAGCTTCAGGAGCAGCTGGTGCTTTCCCGGACAGCTTAATGCTCATGGGGGCAACTTCTGAGGCAGTTTGCCTTTGAGTCGGATCTTCAAAGGAGCATCAGGAGTGACCTCAGGCTCCATGTCCGGCTCTGTTGTTGTTTCTGCTTCATCATCAGTATCATTGGCCTCCTCCTCGTCAGGTGACTTGTATAAATCGGCATCGGTGAAGTAGGCTTCAATCCCTTTGAAGGGGTCGATGTCCGTAAACTCCGTACGGATGACGTTGTTGGTGGACACGTACTTCATACATTGGTGGAGCGTGGATGGCACCACCATATACTCGTGCAGCCATGGGCGACCCAACAGAATGTTATAGTTGACTTCAGCATCCACGACATAACAAGTGACCTCGGTTCTGAGGTTACCGATGTGGCACTTTAATCGTATTTTGCCCAGTGGTTCGCTTTTGCTGGCGTTGAAACTACTGATTATCGTGTTGGAGGGTGCCAGTCGGTACATTGGGATCCCCAGTGTTGAGAGCAGCGTCTTCGGGATGATGCTGAGGGAAGACCCCGGATCGATCTGAATCCGCTTCACCTTGACTGAGCCGATGTACCCTGTGTAATACAGCGGCCTGTTGTGTCGATTGTGTTTGAGCAACATGTCCTGTTGGGTGAAGGTTATATTGGGGATAACCTCCTCCGTACAGTGACAGTGCTGGCACGCAATCGGGAGATCTTCCGGCTGCTTGACCTGACTGAGAAAGGATTCAGTATCCTTCAGAGCTTCGCAGAGAGCTTCTCGGGAGTCCTTGGAAAGACGGAGGAGCTCGAACAGAGATAGGCGGGCAGGAGTACTGGCGAGTTGCGCCAGTATGTTAAAGTTGTGGGGCTTGGCTAGCCCCGAAGCATTCTCTTTTCGCAGAGGCCTATCGAAGCGGGCCTCTATCTGCTTCTGTTTATTGGCTGCTGAGGGCGTAGACGGGCCTTCGTCCTGGACAGCAGGGACGGTGCCAGGAGGCACCACCTTGACGGCAGCTTCGTCGGATTGGACGTTCTGTTGTGAACGCGTCTGCACAGGAAGTGCCTCTTCCGCTGAAGAAGAGACCATGCGGCAAGACTTGATCTTCCTGCCTTTGGACTTGGAGGTAGGGCGTACCTCCGGTTGAGTCACCTCGGAGACGAGATCGGGGTGAACCCACAGGATCTCTCCTCGAGATGTGGTGAGTGGGATGAGTACACTCACATTGTCACGGGTTTGTGGTAAGTTAACCACCTCCATCGTCGCCTTAGGGATGGGGACGACGCAATCCTGTGTTGTAGTCGACGGCAGGGTGCCAAACTGGAGTGACACCACGTTGGCTGACACCGTCTTCTCTTCGTAGTCGACGGAGATTACATCCGCGTTGATCATGCGCTGGATGTAATTCTTGAGGACATAGCAGTCCTTGGTTGGGTGTTCGACAAACCGATGGTAGTGACAGTACCTCGGGTTGTCCACTTTCCCAACCTCATCGGGACGCTTAGGGTCCGGAAGCTTGATCTTGTCGCCCTGCTTCAGTATCTCAAAGAGTTGCAGGGTATCCTCGTCGTTGAACAAATAAACCTCCATCGGCCTTGGTGCAAGTGGAGGTTTCTGAGCAGGTGCTGATGCACCTTTTGAGGCATTGACAGTCAATGCATATTTCCCCTTTGCTTCTCGTCCGGGGTTGTTGGTTGCAGGCCGTTTTCCCTTGTCCTCGAAGGCAGGAAAATTGACTCCCAGAAGACGAGCGTTGGCTGCCTTCTTCTCCGCGGCTTCTGCTTCAATGATCAAGGAGCTCCAGTCGGGAGGAGGAGTAGAGTTGAGCCAGAGCTTAACTGCAGACAGCATGTTCATGCTGCAGGAGGAGAGAAGCGCATGCTCTGGCATGCCCGGAGGCAGTCTGAAGCAGGCCTGTCGGAAACGTTCGATGAACACTCGAACTGTTTCCTTCTCCTTCTGGCATATCTCTATAAGGGACGCCATTGTCATGTCCTTCCCGCCGTCGTAGAAACGGTCGAGAAAGAGGCGCGTCAGGTCGTCGAAGAAAGATATTGAATTATCGGGGAGGCTGCAGTACCAGTCGTACGCCACTCCTTTCAGTGCCCCAATAAATATGCTGGTAAGAAGCGCGTCCTCCTTCGAGAGATGTCCCGTCTGAGACTGGAAATACGTCAGGTAGCGACGAAGAGAGTCCTTCCCGTCGTACGACGTCAGTGTTTGTGGTTTATACTTTGGAGGATAAACCACCTTGTTCCACTCGAGGGGATAAGGCTGGGGGATGCCCATTTTCTGGCGCTCCTCTTGTCTCGTCTTGGACTCAAAGCGCTCGTGTAGGTCCCTGATCATCTCGACCACGTCTTCTGTGGAGCTGGGAGTCGGGGAAGGTGACACCACCGGATGTTGAGCATTTGAGGGCTCCGACGTCCGAGGTGCTTCTCAGCGATCTGCGTCCGAGGATACCCGTTGAAGGGGCTTCGATTCTCCGTTGGCCCCTGGGTCAGGACCGACAGAAGGTGTCCTGGTCAAAGCTGACCGTATCTCAAACACTGCCTGAGTCAGTATTTGCATAGCGGCAGAGAGGGTTTTGAGTCCTCCCTCCAGGGTATCTATGTGCTGGATGAGGTCTGTTGGCGGTGCATCAGACTCGACATCAGCCTCAGTCACGTTCACTGTCATGACGCAGCCAGGAGTGGATGGATGAGTTGAGGCCTCACTCTCAGCCTCACTCCCTTGTAGGGGAGTTGCCTCTCCTGAAGCTTCGTCTGGGCTACCCCCGGCTATGTTCGGGAGAGCATTCACCACAGGCGCATCTGTAAGGGCCTGATTACCCTCATCTCCATCTTGAAGGGCCTCTTCGTCTCTGGAACTCGGGTCCGCAGATGCTAGGCTACCTCCAGCTATGTTCTGGGGATATCCTCGTCTTCAGGGGCTTCTGGAAGGCTGACTTCGCCTCGAGGATCGGCCCCAAGTGTGCTTTGGACACACTCGTCTTCGGAAGGAGGCTCGACAAGGGTCTGACTACCCCCAGCTTCCTCCAAGAACTTCTTCCTCGCTCGACTGCCTTCGAACACTCCGGAGGATGAGACAGTTGTCTTAGTTTTCCCCGGTTGGCTCTTGGACGAGGAAGAGAGACTGCGAGTCATCTTTCGGACTGACGAGGAGTTGGAGATTACGTTGCATGAAGCAACAGTTGGTTCCTCTTCTGTTGACACCTTCTTCCCGAGGCGACATCGGAGAGGTGTTGATGATTGCAGCCGCTGGAACACCAACTGCCTTGGTGGGACTGTCGCTTTGTAACAGCAGTTGAAGGTAACCACAGCACAAGTATGCCCCGTGAGAGATGCATCCTGCTTGTCAGTCAACTCTCCTGATCGGCGCTTGTGAGTAATCACGTTACGCAGATCGTTGGAGGAGAGTGCCACCTTCGTACCCCCTTCAAGCGCATGGCAAGGCCAAGCGCCGGGGTGGTCAAGTGAGTGTTGCGCCCCCTGATCTAATACCAAACAGGCATCCCGATCAGTAGTGGGGGAACCACAGCATTTGGAGTGACTTGAACGGACCTCAAACGCACAACCGGAGGAGGCGCGGGAGTCCAAGACCACTGGATTTGCCTTGCTCGACTTGGTTGTGCACGCAGTAGATGCGCCCAAGTGAGACAAGGACTTTGAAGGTTGGCTCGTTCTCGGTGCCGCAGCACTCGAGTCGACCTTGTACAACTTACCATCAGCAGCGCACATGATTGTGAGCGCATACTTCTGGTTTGTTGCTAGCATAGCACGTTTGGGACGCATGGCCCGTGCTGCCTTGGACTTCTTCGTACCAGGCCGCTGGGGCACGTAGTACTCAGAATCTAAATTCTCTTCGCCACTACAGCGAGTGAGTCTGTCAAAGACAGAGACCTTCTGTGACGCATCAGAGGTGATGCGCGGGGCATTGGCTGTGCCCCTGCTCTGTCGATGCATATTCCTCGCCTGAGAGGGAGATGGCTGGGGAACGTGGTTAGCCGCACGTTTCCCCGAGAGATGCGCTGCACCAGCGGGCGCATCTTGGTTGCTGAGGACGTCAGCAGGAAGGGAAGGCTGGATTGGCGTATCCCCTTCGGTGGTGGTGCCCGAGGCATCGACCTTACGCACCCAGACTCGACGGGTCTTCTTCGGCTTCGGCAGCCACTTCGAAGGACTCGCACTGCCTTCAGATATAAACTCCTCATATGCCTGTTGATTGAGGCGTACGACCAGCGTCTTATGGGAGGAACCCACCTTCACGTCGTCGAATTATGACACAACTTTCTCGGTGGAGGAGAAAGCGGTCCCCAGCAGAGTCGCCAGCTTGTTTGCCATTAAAATTCTTTCATTGTAAATTTCAATACAAACAGAACAGTGTTACAATATAGGACTTAGATGTAGTCCTAGGAGTACACTTTTGTTTAATCTGGGTCCCTTGCGCCGATGGAGTGAGTGGTAATGCGTTGACTCCGTTGACGATCTGACGACGGTTATCGGTTCTCTGAAGGTCTGGATTGCTCTGGGTGCTGGAGCTTGCCGAGAGGAGGAAGACGTTGAGTGTCTGTATCTGCCTCTCTGGTGGTGCGAAGTCTCTGTCTGTTCGCTGTGGAGGTTGATATGCATGCACGTAGATTGATCCGTGTGTGTAAAAAAGAAGGAAATGATCCCTCTATTTATAGTTTTGTAGGCTGGCTGCTCATGTGCGCATATGTAGGATGCGCCTGTACGCGGGGACGCCGCGTATTGATTGCTGATGGAGGCGCATGGACGATGCGCCCTGATCGAGGGGGTTGACTTCTTCATGTTGCTGTTGTGAACCGGCATGTAGCGGAGAAGAAGATCTTTCTGTTGCTGATATCTTGGATGAGTTGAGTCAAAGGACACGTGTCGTCGACCCATGGCTCGGAGATCTCTGATTTGGTGGGGAATGATCTGGTAGAATGCGCATAGGATTGGGCGCATGAGGAGACTTTGGCTCGTAACCTTTAGGAGTCATAAACTATTCTGGGCGTATGGCTTTCGAGGCGCAAGTAGAGCTTCAGTAGTGACTTTACTCCTGTCTTTTGGGATCAGGGAGAAGTCTGAGGCGCATGGCTTTTGAGGCGCATGCAGAGCTTTAATGGTGACTTTCCTTTTGTCTTTAGGGATCAGTAAAAAGTCTGAAACGTATGGCTTTTGAGGCGTATGCAGATTTGGGCGCATGGCCGCGGAGGCGCATGCGAGATGGTTGGGTGGCCACGTGGCAGTAGCCGTCGGAGGGAAGTAATGATGATGCTGACGTTGGCGATGCTTCGTCTTCTCAAAAAGCTGCCGACTGTTCAGACTTTGGGAGGCGTGCTGCCAACTCTGTCAGTTCAGTATTTAATGTTTGTGACATTCGATAGACAGCTGAGTGGGCACGTCGGTTGGCGTTCCACTAGGCGTATGGGGACGCATGGGGGCGCATCCCTATGATGCTCTTGGTACTGAAGGGCGCGTCTGTGTGATGCGCTTGATGTAGAAGGGCACGTCTGTATGATGTGCGGTCTGGCTGGCGCATCCGCTTCATGAGACGTCTTTGATGGTGCAACTGTTACGTTCTTCGAGTGCTTTAAATAGCCGTTTTGATTGGCTAAATTCGAAGCGTCCGGTTCATCCATTTAATGCAAATTCATTGTACGGAATTCGGAGAGCCATCCACTTGGCCCATGGGTTTGATTTGCCCGACCTATAAATAGTGGTATGGAGAGATGGTTGGCCTCTCGTTCTCTCACGTCTTTCCGACATGAACTTGTGTGCTCGAATGCATTCTATTGACGAGATGCTCCCGAGGGTGAAGATGCGACGCAGTGTCTTCGTTGATGCACTTGAAGGTGACTGTTATATCCAAAAGACGGAGTCGAGGGCTTCCGAGGCAGGCGGAAGGTGCCTGTTGCATCCAAAGATAGGGATGTTCGGGCTTCGTTTCCGTTACTCCGGAAGAGTCGTAGATCGGAATGGCGGTGTTAGGCCGTCTTCCTTTGGCTTTTGAGGCTCTTTCTTTGGATGGAGGGTTAATCGCCACCCTCGTCCTGCTCGACCAGGTGAGCCTGGTTGGAAGAGCGGCACATAACTGGGCTGCTGAAGGGATACACATAACTGGGGATGCACATAACTGAGCTGCTGAAAGGATGCGTCCTGCTGAGTGCGCATGGTGGGATGCGCCTGGCTGAGGGCGCATGTTGATTGCTACGCCTGACTGGAGGCACATGGTGGTTGTTGGATGTAGATTTAGGATCCTTTCTTTGTAGAAATTCTTCTTTGTACAATCTTTCTTTAGACTTGTAATAGACTTTTATATGTTAAATAAAAAGTCCTCTTTCAATGTCTATATTTGTTGCTTTTTGCTGTGAAGCACTTTATCCAAGTTTTGGCACATATAGTCCGGAGCATAGACTTTCAGGTTCTGAAATTCCATGCTTCTACAAGACCCCCTTCAAAGCTTTCAAAACTTTTGGATAAGTTTTGGAATACTTTGAATAAGAAGCATGGTAGTGGAGGCGCATGACCGTCAGGGCGCATAGATACTCCGTGCGTCAGCGCTGGGCGCATGCTCCGCTCAGTTAGTGCAAATGATGACGCCTCGGTAACCGAAAAAGATTAATGATGATCTTTTTGGTTTTATTTGTGGTTATCTTTTCACAGAACCCGAGGCGATGGCTGAGATCACACATCATCGGTTCACGCATGCGACCAAGCCCTATAAATAGGCGAGAGATGGAGAGAGAGAGTTCTTCTTCTCCTTGCTTTTACTTTCTTTAGAGTTCTTCTTCAAAAACCCTAACTTTTCTTCTCTCAAAGAAATGGCTCCCAAGACTCCTCGTGGCGGTGCTGGCAAGGACAAAGAAAAAGAACCTGTGACAGCTGCAGCGGCCGATGTTCCCCGTCATCCTGTCGAAGTTCGGCCGGAGGTGGTTGGTAAGTCTCACTTTACATAAACCAATCGCGTATAGACCTTGAGTCTTTTGATGATATGCCGAGGTTTTTGTTGCCGACGCGCATGGGTTTAAGCCCTGAAGATGCGCCGAGGCTCTACTGCTGACGCGCATGGGTTGAGACCCTGATGATGCGCCGAAGCACTACTGACGCGCATGGGCACACGTCCTGATGACGCGCCGAAGGGACTGGATAACTGCATGGGAGACTTCGGCACCTCCGGGCTAGCTACCCGTATAGGGACGAGCCGATATCCCACGAGCCAGTCCAAGATAGCTTGACATTGCTAGTGACCACTCATGTAGATGTGTCGGCAATAGCAGCACACCGCGTGTATACCTTTGGATTGGGTTTAGAACTGGAATTATGTCTAGTCGGTAACACAATGTCTGGGCCTAAGATTGGATTGCAGCATAGGCACCGTTCTTAGCACGATACTTGGCGTTGGGATGTCCATGAGATCGATACTAGGCTTGGCAAGTCTTGTCTAAGTTGGTTCATGAGTCGAATAGAAAGACTCCTAGGCGGTAGCATGGATAAAGTCTTGATAAGTTACGAGACGCGGCATCAATCTTTACAAGTCTAAGCAAGGTCTTAAGGCACAAATCAAGTCTAGCAGCACGACCTGCACGAGTCGTCCCCTTGACGTCGTTAGCACGAGAATAGGTCTGGAGGCACATAGAACAAGTAAAGGTCTTGGCATGGCCGAGTCCGTGTAAGTTGCTCCTCGGCGTAGCACCGTCTCGAATATGTCTAAGTTGCGAATAGAGTATGGCACGACCCTGCCGTCCCGAGTTCAAGTTGGGTCTAGTACATGCACGATGAGGCACTGCCTCAATCGAAACACACGTTGGAATTATAGCACGAACATGTCATGGCACCTCGGTTTGGTCGGACATCCTCGTCCTAAAATGAATCCTAAGGCAAGACTAGAAAGACAATCGAAAGGGTTTTAAACTGCACAAAGTAAATGAACGTGTCGGTTTTGTATGGGTGGGCGAGGAGCTTACTCTACTAGTACAGTTGAGTACTGACACCCACATAGTGTTCATGTGCAGGCACAGGTAGAAGCTCGTGGCGCGGAGCTCGCTGTTGATTGAAGACTTATACAGGACATACTATATGGACATCGCCTTCCGAAGCTTCCGCTGAATTCAAGTATTGTATCGAGAGATGAGAGAGAGCAGAGTGACTTATAAATGAGAGAAAAGTGACCACAAGAGACTTGTAATTTGGCCTTGCGTCCACAAATGTAATCTTGTATTCAATATCAATAAAGAGCTTCTTTTGAATAACTTGTGTTCATGTGTGCTTGTATCAAAATTTTCGATGCATGTTTCAATGTTTCTGCTTGAGACTTTTGTGCGACGACCCTGTCGTCGCCGATGTAATCGGCCGTTATGAAACTGCCTTACACGAGCGCAATCTAGGCTCGTGCGGCATCACGCCTTAGCGAGGACGATCGCTCCTACGGGAGCGGGGCGTGACAACCGTCGACGTCGCTACTCCAGTCCTCCACTGTCGACACCGCTGCTCCAGTCCCCTCTGCCGCTGCTTTAGCCCCGGCGACCCCGACCCGACCCCGACCAAGGAAGGTAACCCTAAATTTCAGATTGTACGTCACTAAAAGTCGCAGATTACGCCGCTAACCGTTGAACTGCCAGCGATAAATAGCAACGAATATATACGTCGCTAATTAGCAACGCCTCGTCGGCAAACATCGCTATCCACTAAATAGCTAGAGGCATTTTTGCGTCGCAAATGAACGTCACCATGGCGAAGAACAGCGACATTTTTTATGTTAGCAACCAGGTAAGACACGACATAGAAATTTTGTCGCTAAATTCGTCATTAAATGAAATCATCGTCATTTATTTTTCGTTTAGCGACGTCATATGGCGTCGATAGTATGACTTATTTTTGTGGTAGTAGTGCATCGAATCAGTCGGCTTTCTTGCATCGGCATGCCTTATTGTACTAGTTGCCTTATATTGATCAGCACCACAAAATTTGCACACATCTTCATAGATGTCGTCTTTATAGTACAACATGCACTCGTTGCGACATGCATCGATTTTCTTGTATCCCATCCAGAGTGATCTCACAATTCTCTTAGATCGATAGAAGTCTGTAAGTAACTTGGCACCGCCGGCAAGATCTCTATAATCAAATCCATTAGTCCGTTGTAGCATTCTTGCGACATGTTAAAATTGGACTTGATGCTCAATAGTCTTGTAACCACCTCTTGTAACTGCCTATTTTCAAAATCAAGGGTAATTTTGTCATTTCTCAGTTTTCCATAATTTTGGTAAATTTTAATTATTTTAATACTATTTAAATTGGTGTATTATGATTTTGTCGTTTTGTTAGTACAACCCTAAAAACTATTTAGCCTAGAGACTAACCATGACCACGGAGACCTAACCAAGTGTTTAGATTAGCAAATTTCTATTTTTAGGCTAAGGGTATTTTGGTCATTTGGTAACTTTTGAATTATTATGGATTTTGGCCTTTTAGTAATGTGCTAATTGATAGGTTAGGCCTTAACCTAGAATTTCTCTAATCTAGATGTTAACCATGAGCCTAGATATTATACTAGAAATATCTATTACATGACAAGGTTAAGAATATCTAGATATTTGTTTAGGGGTAGATATTTATTAGGGGTAGATATTTTAACATGGGCCTATAGTTAGAAGGCCTTGATTTTAATATCTAGAAGCCTCCTAAACACTTAGAAACTAAACCCAAACCCTAGAGGCAAATCCTAGGTTGCCATGAGGAGCCTCTTCCCCTATTTAAATACTCATTGACACCCCCTTGCCTCTTTTCATTTCAAATAGAAACCCTAGTTTAGTGTTCTTCCCCAAATCAACCTATTTAATCAATTCAACTCCAAATTGAGCCTAGTCTTTTGCATTGGACTCCCCTACAGTAGTAGAAGCCAGTGGTGGATTGCTAGCAAGGTTCAAGGATGTTTGAACTGTAGCAAATCGAGGAAGACGTCGAATCAAGGCTCTTTACATTGAGTTTGAACACTCGATAGGTAAAACCCTATAAACACCTATAAATTCCCAATTTCTTTCCATAGATGCATCCATTAGGGTTCCCCTAGGTGTAGCCCAAGTTTGGTAGGAAATTATGTCCATTTCGTGTCCGTATCGGATACGTATCGGTGTATTTAATTGGGTGTTCGATGAATTGCCACATAGAAATAGATTTTAGTATTTTGCAAAAACAATTACATGGTTGTGTAGCCCTATATATGGGGATTAATTATATATGTGACTGAGTCAATTTTTGGAGAATTTTCGTGTCCAAAGAGACACGGACACGTAGCACGAGACCCCCGTGCAGCCCCTGCAGCCCGACACTTCTGTAGGACACGACACGACTTTTTAAGACACAATTTTTGGCACAAAGGTCGGGGCAACCTCTGCCACCATCCTCCTAAAAGAAGGGCTCGAGTGGTATAGTGTGCAAGGAGTTCTCCTCCCCGTACTGGCCGCACTGGTCGCACGCTCGGGCTGAACCGCACGTATTTGCGCCACTAACATGCACGTTTAACTTGGACACGGGGATACGAAGATACGGTGCAGGGCCACAGACACGTAGCCCGATAAGGGGCGAACACGTGGACATGACCACGACATGTGTCGTACAATGTGTCGTGTCCTAGAGTGACACACACGCGTGCACGATGCTGTGTGCCTGTACGTGTGTCTGTGGTGTTCGTGAGCCAAGACACGTCGTGTCCTGTTTTTCCAGGATACGAGATGATTCATGGGACACGTGCACGAGTGTGGGTTGGATTACCAACCATTAAATTGTATTTATATCATGTTTTAAGTGTTCGAATTCCAGTTTTCCCTAATCGACTGATACGTGACTCCAGTTTTGAATACCTGAACTCTATTCCCTGTTTTAACTGAATTTGATGTTTAAATTTCATGACTTATTCACCTATACATGTGTAATGGGTTACTACAAACGTGGGTTATTGACCGGTATAGGGTTTTTAGATTTCGAATGGGGTTTTGGACTGCTTGTTGAACTGTGGACTGAAACTTCCTGTATTTTACTGATTAGCTAAATCCTGAACCTTTAATTTCCTTCTAAAACTGATTTTGAATGTTTATTAGCCATGTTAAATTCTTATACATTTGTGTTAGTGCACTGTTAGTTGATATTATCAAGGTGAAGGGGCTTTCAAATTGGATTGGGTTGGGTTATGAACTGTCATTTGTTTTCAGGTTTCCTGAGAACCAACTTGCTAAAATTCTTACACTGTTAACCTATTTCCTTTTATTTCCATTTCTAAAACTAATTTTAATGTTAGTCACCATGTTAATCCATTGCATTGTATTAGCTAACTGCCATTGATTCACATTTTTCCTGAGTTGCTATCACACCCACATGGTTGTATGTACACATATCCACATGTGTCTCTTCCTATCTCTATATATGATATATATCAATGTAGCCTATATGAGTTTGAGTGTGTTCCTATATAAACTAAATATATTATTAATGTATGTATGTGTGAATGATAAACTATATTAACTTAATGTATATATGTATATGTGTGAAATGTGTGGAATGGACTATAGGTAATATAGCCTATGGCCTATAGCCTATGGCTCCTAGCCTGTGTATATGGCTTGAATGCCAGTGTAGGAGTGTTGTTGGCTTGTATAGCCTAGATGTCGTGTGTGTATGCTAGAATAGGCTGGTTAGGCCTAGTGAGACTTAATGGACTAGAGTGTTGACCAAGGTTTGACCCAATAGTTCAAGATTGACTAAGAGTTGACCAAAACCCTAAGGTTGACCACTAGTTGACAAATTTACGCTTGCTAGCCTAAGTTGACTAATATTGACTTGTTGACTTAGTTAACTAGGTAGTTGACCATAGATTGTTGACTTGACTTTTAATTGACTAAAGGTTGACTAGTTGACCAAGGTTTGACAATTTAGCTAGATATTGACTTGGTTTGACCCAGAGTTGACCAAGAGTTGACTTTGACCTAGATTGGCCTAGAAATCATATAGATTGCATCTTACACTTCAATTACCTTATTTTTGAATACTTTATAACCTATTTTACCCTAAATAGGACTCTGTGATACCAGTTCGTACATCTATTCATATCAGTCGTACAGGATGATAGGCGAGTACATTCTCTGATAATATTTTTGTTTTATGATATCGTCTTTGTTTCTAGTATTTAGTATAGATATCCTTGTTCTCTTGACACATTGTTCACACGGATTGATATTTGTCTGGATCCCGTCATAAGATGTTATTCCTCTTATATATGGTATGTCTTGTGCAAGTCCTCCTTGTTCATTGTATAGACACGATTCCTGTGAAGAGAGCTACTTCACAGAGAATGCGTGTCATGACGTGTCATGGTTGGATCCACTATATTAGTCGGGGATGGGGGTGTTAGCGTAGATATGTGATCAATACCCCACAGTATCATTGTATCACTATTGTATCTTCATTGTATAGTGTTAATCATACACTCATGTATGATTAGCCAGGCCAAATATTGTATCAAGTTCTAAGTCGATCACATGTTGAAACTAGTGCTAAACTTACATAGGTAGCAGTTCCAGATTTTCGTACATGTTATACACTGTTCTCTTGCCTTATCTCATTACAATTTTGATATACCCTGTCAGGATGCATGTACGCTCTACTTTACCTAGTATATTCTCTCTATCTACTGCTACATTTTCAATATTGTATAACTAGAACTGTTGTTTGAGATTTTGTACTCGTTCCCGTCCTGACTGGATTTGTTGAAAATATTACAGAAGATGAGGAGGAGTGCCCTACCTATTACGGTCCTCATGACGTGGTTGGTATAGAGTTGGATACACTAGTGCAGCAGGGGCTTGCTCTAGCAGATGAGGACTTGGTATAGTTTAGCTGGTTTAGTATAGTACTGGACTCTATCTCCAGATCACTTTGGCTTGTTATTATTTGTTAGTTGTTTGTATTGAGATTGTTGACTCAGAGATTTTGGACTTGTATTATTCTGTGTTGGATTTTCAGGATGATATTTATAAATCTTGTTGTCTTTATCTTTCAGTATTATCTATCATCATTCTTAGAGTTTGTGGTTGAGTATATTATATTGTCATTGCTTGTCCTCTGTTCGGAGTTGACCATTCTCGACAGGTTTTGATATTTAACTATTGATAGATAGTAGACCTAGACAGCGTTCTACGCCGTTTCTACGACGTAGGCTGGAGCGTTGTTTCACACTTGTGCCCTTACTCTGGGTGCGGGTCGTGACATATTTTTAGTGGTGGCCCATGCGGGTCAGAAGTCGCAATTAGTACGATGTCGTGGTGGCGCTCGACTTAGAGCGCTGTTACGAGCCAGTGGTACGTATCTAGGATAGGCTATATGCTAAGTTATTCAATCACAAAATAGGAAAAACTTCCACTTGTTGATCTTTAATTGTCCTTTTTGATATTGATTCTTGCTTTCTAACTGTCCTCCTTGATATAATTTTTTATGCCATATTGATTTTCTTCTTTATTCCATCTTCAGGATGGTGCAGACCGGATCCCAGCACCCTGAGGCCGATCCAGACACTCATGTCACAGTCGAAGTGTCGACAGCAGCAGCTCATGGGGCGCTCCTCCACCTGTTTCAAGGACTGTCCCGGGAGTTACTACGACAGTTTCTGCCGCAGCACCAGTTGGTGATCTGGGTACTCTTCCTCCTCCTGTATAGCGGATTCCTCCGTCAGTTGCAGACGTACTTCCACCTCCACCTCCTCTGCCTACAGACATGAGGCAGATGCTTGCTTTTTCCAGCAGATGCTGGAGACTAATAGAGCCCAGGCTGAGGCTCAGCAGAGGCAGACAAACGCAATGCGTCAGGGCATGGAGGATGCCCATCAGTTGGCCTCAGCAGCCGTGGAGCAGAGGGCTCCACATCATCGGGCGCGTCCGAGGTACGGCGATATTCATAACTTCAAGAAGCTAGGGCCCCGTGACTTTAGCGGGACCGAGGGTGTGCTCTATGCCGATGACTGGCTCGAGCATACCGAGCGGCAGATGAGGGCCTCCCGCCTCGCAGACGACCTGAAGGTCGAGGCGGTGGGTTTGCAGTTGTTAGACATTGCACGCGCCTGGTTCAGGAAAGAGCCAGCCCTTGCTGGAGATGTAGCTTCCCTTCCCGAAAATTTTTAAACTAAATTTTTATTATTTATTTTAATTAAATGATGATTTTTAGATTTTTATAAATAGTTAATTAGTTAATTATTACGGTAGATGATTTTTAATTATGATTAAATTTGGAGAACCAGACGACTAGAAATCATGGAACAGATAGTGCAGTGACGTGCTTTGACTAGTGTATTAGCCTTGGTAGGGAAGACCGAGCCATAGTGATGTCCTAACTAAGAAAACCAGGTCAAGTTGCGACTTAACCCTACTGAAGATTTTATTTATTAGTTAATTATATTATTGAGTTTCGGGAACCCGGTTGTACCGAACCTGTCCAGATTGGACCCAAGTCAAATCCAAGCCCATATAGTCATGTAGTGGGACCAAATACGGCCTTGTAGACATGTTTGGTAAATGAGAATATTTTGTATATATTTTAGGAATTGGCAATTATTTTCTAAATATTTATTATGTGTAAATTATAGGTATTATTAATATTAAATAGCATTTTAGAATATTTATACGATTTTCTGGGGCCCAGTAATGGGAGTATATGATATGCCCATCCAGGAGCTACTATTGAATTATTTTAATTACGAGTAGAATTATTATTATTATTAATATTATTATTGTGGTTATTGAAAATAAACTATTTATTATTATTAGTTATTATTAATTTATTCTTTATCAAAAGAATAAATATGTGTGTGTATGTGTATTTATATAATATATATATATATATATATATATATATATATATATATATATATATATATATATATATATATATATATATATATATATATATATATATATATATATATATATATATATATATATATATATATAATATATATATATATATAAATATATATATATATATATATATATATATATATATATATATATATATATATATATATATATATATTTATTTATTTATTTATTTATTTATTTATTTATTTATTTATTTATTTTTATATAATATATATATATATATATATATATATATATAAGTGTATTTATGGTTTGTGGAAAATTAGGCTTATAAATATATATATAATATCATTGTAATTTTATTTATGAGAATTTTGATATATAAAATTTTAAAATGGGATTTCAAGTAATGATTATATTTAAAATATTATATTCTCCATATTGAATTTGTGGTATATAAATATATAGGTATAAATATAAGAAGTATATAACGATATGTGTGTGTATGAGTATATATAGAAATATGTATATGTATGTATACATATATGTATAAATGTATATATACATATATATACATATTCATGAGTTAAGAGAGTAACAGTAAAAGAAAGTAGCAGCACAGCCACGAATCCGGCCCACACACCTACTAAATCAAACAGCAGCAGCATACCACTCTAGCCGAGCAAAGAAAGAAAGAATAGGACCCTACAACTAAAGCCCAGTAAGCCAGCAGCCCAGCCTTTCCATCCCAAGCTCAGCCCGACCTGTCCCCTGCAGATCGTATACGCGTATATATGTGTGTAGAAACCGAGAGAACAGAGAGGTAGAAAATGACTCAAACCCTAAAAACTCTACAAACACAGCGACCACCGACCACCGACCCCCGACCTCGAGGGTGACCCTAGGCACACTGCCCGTCGCCACTGCGAGCGACCGTCGGCCGACGACAAGGCCGCGCGTGCGGACATCAGAACAGAGCCGCAGCAGCAGAGTAGTCGGCGAGGGAACTTCGCAGGGAGTTTTCTCCGCGCACGATCGATGAGACTCCGAACCACTTTCCCTGGTATGAACGCAACATATACAGCTTCGATTGCCTTCAGTTATTTTTAATTCATACGAACTAGATAGTCCGATAATTCGACGAGAAATCGACCAAAAACCTGTTCGAAACAGGACGTACAACTGTCCCAACACCCAATGTTTGCGGTCGATTCGCGACCAAAATATTACGAATTTTGGAAAACCGTTTGACCAGACTTCTAGACAACCTAACCAGCATTAAAACCTTATTTTTAGATTATTTTTATAAACAGTAGATGCTACGATAAATCAACTTAAAAATCGAGAAAAACCCGATAAAATAGTTTTCAAAAATCAATGAAATCCTTCGATTCGACGTGCGTCCCGCCAATCCGGGCGACGTGGTCGTGAACCAAAAACATCAAAATGTGCGTTACGGTTTCGTAGTCGTGTGAGCTTTGACGAAATTCAAATTGGTCGCGTGTGCACGACGAATTTGATGTGTATCCGTCGAAATTTACCGTATCGGCCTCTGTGCAAATTCCTCAATTACTTCGTGCACACTCGTCAGATCGAGACGAAACTTGCGCCAACAGAACCGTATCATTTTTCTGGTCCTATATGCCAAGTTTGGTCCAATTCTGAGATAGTTGAATCGGACCACCATTTTGCGGGCCCCACGGTCCGACTCAACGGGCGATTTTGTGCACCGCCCGTCGAAATTCAGATTTGGACATACGGTTGAGTTCGTATCGAAAAATCGGACTGTTTGACATATAGTTTGTTGACTTTAGAGACCGTTGACTCTGGCACGCTTTTCGGTGCAAAGTGGGTCCAACGACGGACACCGTTTTAACCCAAATTACCGTTTTGTCCTTGTATCCAGAAATGGACTTAAGGACAGGCAATCCTAGCTAATTTGACTATTCTTAGAATGTTGGTACTATTTATTTTAGCATCTGGAGACTTCTGCATGTGTTGACTGATTGTGGCTCATTGAGTGGTATAGTATTATTGGTTTCACCAGCTAAGGACCTCAGGCAAGTACACTTTCTGATTGCTTTTCGATTCATAGTAGTCTTTTCATTTCATGCTTATACATATGTCTTGCTGCTTGTTGACACGCTCGTCATACGGAGTAGTCGGGAGAGGAAATATCTTAGTAGACATGTGGACTACCAGAACTATCCTATGAGTCTATTCTTGAATAATAGCAGCTGTACACGACACGTACAGGGTGCCTGATTTACCCTCTAACCGTTCACATGTCGAAACGGATATTTCACACCACATAGGTAGATGTCTTTTATTTATTTTTTCTTTTCTTCTCCACCGTGCCATGTCATCAGTTACTTCCTAGCTTTCATATTCCATATGTTATTTTCATGTCTTGTTAATTCTATTATGTTTTCGATTTGTCATCGGTTTGTGTGCTTGTTCCATTCCTGACTAGAAACCAACATTTTTAGGTTTAGCCGCGATCATTCTTAGAACTGGAAAGACATGGGTATGCGGAGGTCGACTTAGATAGTGGAACTAGATGTCTTTTCTATATTGTGAGAACATTGTATTTTTCTTCAAATATAAATGTTGTAAATGTTGTAATAAATTTAGAAATGTGAATGAACAGCAAATGTTATACTTTGAGCATTTATTTTGTGAGGGCTTGATAGCGTTCTACCGCCGACTCTGCGGCGTAGGCTGGCTTGGACACGTCTCGTATCCGAAAAGGCGAGTACGGGTCGTGACAAGTTTTTGTGGTGGCCCATGCAGGTCCATTTTTGTAAAAGATTGCGAACTCGTGATGGTACTTAAGTTAATCGTACCATTGCGAGCCTGCGCCCAGGAAATGCTCATTCACAATTAGGATTAAAATAATTTAGGAGAATAACTAGGACTAGGACTCCCTTGTTCAAATTGACCGTTGGATAGTTAAGGTTATTAGATAGGCCATACAATTTAGATAGCTTGCTAGATCCCTATAGGTACACTATTACTTTTGATATGACAATGTGATCCAATGTGGATATACTATTCGCTTGGTATGTTAGACTTTCGTAGAATTAAGGCGTTAATTTTGATAAACTGTTCAATTTCCTTATTTAGATATAAATCCTATATCATAAGTTAGAATTGCATGTTTTAAATTCTATGTTGTCATAAGAAATTAGTTTAAATTTTCTGATTCTGTCATTTTCATACGAATCTCGAGGTAGATTGATTTGAGATTTTCCCTCAACCATAGAAATGCATATAAAATAGATATCGAATGTTTATATTCCTTTCGTCTTTAATTAATTCCTCCATGTTAACTCTTTTGTTTTAAGTGTTGTGACTGATAGGACAAATACCTACGCTTTATTTTTAGTCAACTTGTTTGAATCCCTAGAAGCTCATGAATTTTTACGGATATAGTTAAAAGAAAACTAATAATGGTTAGACAGCAGCGCACTGTCGTCAATTATTTGAGGGTGGAGAATGTGGGTTCACTGCCGCCAGCAGCGCACTGGCGAGGCACAACCTACAGAATTAAAATCATTCCGAAGAATCATAGTCTATGGAACATTGCTATAACTATGTTCTCGTTGACCTCTTTAGATCTTAGATACCCTTGTGTCAACATAGAGTAGAGTACCTGATAGCTTATCACATCTGAATCACGGAACCAAGGGTTTACTACAGCCAGAGTATACTGGCGAGGTATAATTCTCGGTAAAATGACTTCAGATGAGATTACAAGTTTAGGATAATTATAGAGGATAGGAAAAGTGCCATGTATGCCCTCTAAGATCTAAAGCCAATACTAGTAGAAGTTTTGTAGCATGTCTCCCTACCTCGCATTATGTGATCATTGTGATCTATCGACGAGGTAATTGACTGACACTAATAGGTTTACTTAGAATATAGAATTCAGAAGTCCATAACCCATTAGTCGACCAAGGCCTTATAGTAGGATGCCTATATAAGCAATAACACCAGGTAAGGTTTTGATTTTCCCAAAACTCGAACTACTTGTGCCTCCTTTCCAAAAATCTCGCATACTTGTATTTTGAATACCTTGACCAATGCTGCTATTACAGCCTAGTTTTTGCACGCTTGCTCTTTTATCGAGCTTGATTCGAGATATATGTTTATTGGGAACGCCTACTAACGTATTGTCTAATCAGAGTCGATGTATTACGGTCTGATCAACCGTAGTGCACTCGGTTCGCTCTCCCTCTGATTAACCTACGTGGATTAAGATGTAGATGTCTCTAGGATCTCCTCCGCGACAGTGTTGACAATTCCTCTTGAATTATACATTCGCCTTTGATCACAAAATTGTATTCAGTAACATCTCTCTTGAATTCTTTATTGTTTTTATCTTTCACTGATTTGGATAGACGAAAGCCCGTGATGGTAGAGAGATACAGAGTATCCTCATGGCAATGATAGTTGTATACACAAGTGTAGCTACCATCGGCTAGCCATGTGACTAGAACTTTGCTTTGAGTTACTCGTTCTTCTCTCGACCCTCAAACTACTATTGGGACCTTCTAGCCATCTGAATTTTAGAATGATTAGGGTTGTACCCTTAGTCAAAATGCCAACCTAGGAGACTATCTATTCTCAAGAAACCAAATGTCGTGAGCCTCTGATTATTTGCCTGAAGCTCGCTTTAACTAGTAACCCTTAAACCTTAAACCAACCTTTCTTCGACCAAAGCCACAGTTTAGACATGAGATGAATAGACAAAGGTAAGGACAATCATTTATCGTGACTATGGTAGGCACTCATCCCGAGATTGGTTTCTAACAAATATTACCCTAGTTATGTAAATTTTATTATTAAGACCTAACTAGTACGGGAACCCCACAGTCACTAGCTTAGCCAATACCATAGCTTAAATATCCTGTCATATTATGATCTACCAGTTGTCAACGGCAATACATGATCACTATAACTCTTGTATACTGTGAACAAATAGATCATCCTATTTTATTGACCATGTGTCATTGCACACACACTCGTTTTTCATTTATTGAGGAACGATCCTTGACTTGACTATATCTACCGTATCCCGTTACGTCGTGCCTCATTCTTATTTAACAAGAGTCGAGGTACAGTATCCTGACTTTGAAATTCTTCTAACCTCACTATTCCTAAAACCATATCCTAGCTTCTAAGGTGGATAGACTGCAAGCCTTCTAAATTTTTGGGATATACGAGGATTACCGATTGATTAGAATAATTTCCATTAGAATGATAGTTAGTGCCCTATGGACTCCCACTTTCCATTTAGATCATTTTGTGTCCCCGGCCGTGTCATTAATATTCGGAGCACGAGACCAGCTGTTATCTTTCAACAAATTTCATATGCAAGATCTAGACGAGTCCACCTTCATCTAGGTATATCATGTCCCACTCAAACTCATCTCCTTATACTCTATTGTGGGGTACGACTTTCAGGTTAAAAGGATTAGCCATAACCCTTACCACAACACCGGTATACTTTTTGACTTCCATTAGAGCCTCAACTTCGACTTAATTCCTTCGACCCAATATATGGTTGTGATCTACTCGAAGCCCACTATGCACATGCCACTAGTGTGCCACCCAATTGAGGTCTCATGTGCTCCTTAAACACCAAAGTCGCTGAAGGCACATTTTGAGCTTTAGGGACCTAGCTAACCAACCTGACTAGCAACTAGCTCAATCCCTTGGGTAGAAACCTATTCTAGGATACCCTAATCTAGTAGGAATAGTTTTATCATTAGGATCTTGTCTAATCCATCTAGATTGAAACCCAATGTTCATCCAACCAACGACTGATGCCCAAATAGAGAACCTATTAAGACCACAATCTTGATTTCACAAATTCCGTTCTATTTTGGAATTGTTGTTTAGAACTTCGAGAACAGAATTTTTGTATTACATGGATTGCAAACTCCTCTAAGAAACAATTGTTCTTCGATTTAGCAAGTGACTGGATTAGAGTAACCCAATCTAGCAAATGAGTCAATAGGTTCATGAACTTACTTTCAATATGTATCATTGAATACTCTCTACCGCTCTTGAAACTTCATATTTATTCTTGATTATTCTTCATTATCTTCCTGTCCTTCCTATTTCAGAGCGACGAATGGTCATGCTCATTATAATTTATCAATATTTCTTAGCCACTTGTGAAAATTTGTTGCTTGTTAAATTTTGGGTTGCTTGATAGATAGGAGAGGATTATAGATGCCATGTACAGTAGATATCTATTGGTAGAAATTTTAGCAAGTAGTTGGATGATTTTAAAGTTTTAGGGACATGAGATTTGAGGGAGTAGTGTGACCAAAGGTGGGTAGAAGTCCTCGGAGTTTCGTAGTCACAAAATGGCTAGGAGGAGGATATAAACTATTTTTGAGGAATTAAAAATTCGAAGAGATTAAGGAATGGTAGATTTCCTTTTAAAATTTAAGGAATAGTTATGAATTAGAATTTCGAGGACGAAATTATTTTAAGGTGGATAGATTTGTAGCTTCTGTCACGACCCGCACCCTAGAGTAAGGGCACGAGACGTGGGTACGTCCAGCCTACGCCGCAGTGTCGGTGGTAGAACGCTGTCCTATGTCACAACATCTAACAGTTAAAGGTAATAAACAGTTATACTCCCCGAATGGGGGTAACATAACAGAATATATCTCAATCACATCTAAGGTAGAACAGGATAAGATAGAATGATATAAAAGATAATATCCAGAACAGAAGAAATCACAGAGATACAATCCAGAATTCTAAGTGTCTAAAATAAGTACATATCCCAAAATCTCTGAATCTATATACAGTAATCTAAGAAAAGTAAAGACATCCTAATCTAAAGGAGTGTCATCCACTGCTAGTGGGTCCTGCTGCTGGTCCAAGTCCAGGAACTCATCTAGTGTAGCACCGTAGTAGGTAGGGCAGAACGCCTCAGCCTCGTCCTCTGTAATATTTCAACAGGTCCAGTCAGGACAGGAGTGAGCACAGTACATCTCAACAAATCATAGCAGGTCAGGATATATAATCATGCTAGAGAGTAAGATACAAGAAACTGAAAGAATAATATGATAAACAGGAAGACTGTAAATAAATAGCTACAGTATATAGAGAACTAACCGTGTCTAGTGATTCAGAGCACAAGTTGGTTATGTAAACGGTACGATGTTGTACACGAGTAATCTACAGAGGTTGTACACGAGTAATCTACTAGATTGATTACATAACCACTTCTACTCCCCCGCCCCAATCAATACACAAGGATCTAGCTAAGTTATGTTATTGTACACGAAGGTCATATGAATACATGATTATACACGATTCACACGTTTCATACACGAATGTCACAAATACAAGGAGTACACGATGTTCACGATAAAGTACACGAACACGAATATTCGATGTATCCGCTAAGGGGATAACATCACACAATAAGATCCATATAGTACTAATTTGTGTTTCCAACGTGTCAGTATCATGTAAAGTAATCTAAAGCAGGAAATATACTCCTAATGCAGGATATAAAATGATCAGAGAATGTACTCGCCTGTATCCTAAGAATCTAAAGAATATATACTGTCCGAGGAGTGGTGTCTGTCTCCTATAGCAAGTCACTATGAGTCTAAAATGATAATAAGATGCAAGTCAATGCATTCTACATTATTCTAGGTCAATCTAGGCCAAAGTCAACTCTTGGTCAACTATGGTCAACCCTAGAAGTCAAACTAGGTCAACTAGGTCAAACCTAAGTCAAACAAGTCTATACTAGTCTAACTAGTCTATTCTAGGTCTAACAAGGCTACACAAGTCTAATCTAGACTCCAACTAGGCAAACAGACATACACATAGGCCATAGGCTATATCATGCCTATAAGCCAACCCATAACACATACACACATGATAATATATATATATTTAATACACACATAGATATAGCTATATAATCTAATATAGGAATACACATATAGGCTATCTATGATATATCCCACATACATATATATATCTAATATATATAAAAGTACAACACATTGATATATTATATAGGATACCTCTATATACCCCTCAATACATATATATATATATACATATGTATAGAGAATAGGAACTCATAATGTTCAAGTGTGTGTGTATGGGGATACAAGAGTATGTGTGAATACAAGAGTGAAGTGAGTGATAACTTGTGTGTGCTATGGCATGTGTGTGTGTGTGAGAGTCTTGAGGGTGTGAGAAATCAGTGAGTGTTAAGGGAGATTAAGGGAATACATGAGTGCACAGAAATCAGGAAACACAGTGGCTAATGTCCAAACCTGGGAATCAGTATTTTAAGGAATGAAGAACATTCAATTTAACTTGCAGTAAGAAGGAACCCAATTCCCAGTTTTAGGAAACTAATCTCAGGTTTTGACAGTTTTAATGAAATCACATAACTCATTCAATTTCAGTTTACAGTTAACAGTGTGCTAATTCATCAATAAGAAGTCTGGGAATAATCCCAGGTTTCATATGTCAATTCTCAGGAATAAGGAAAACAAAACTCAATACAATTGGAATGAGGAATCTCAGAAAATAGCATTTCAGTCTATAATATGAGACAAATCATCAGTTAGGAAAAATGATGAACAGGGAAAATCAGTCCAGGTTATAAGCTATCAGTTCATTAGGAATGGTTTGTAATCTCAGGAAATAGGAATCCAGTTAAGGTTTAAGGAAAACTGAAAATGCTATCACATGGAATTCAAACATTCATCAAAGTTAAAGAAGAGTAAAATCTCAGTTCATGAATTTGAAGAAAACCATGTATCAGTTAACAGAATTTTGAAATCCAACCAATACCTAAACATCCCATTCTTCCATCCAAAAGCCAATTTCGAATGTAATATTGCATTAACATAACTCAACAAATATGTGGGGATCAAAAATCAGTGAAAATATCAAATAACAGGGAATTAAATGGTTAGGAAAATACTGAAGAATACATGTATCAGGAATGTATCAGTGTATTGCCATTAACCCCATTTCCGAATCCAAATTCACATCAAAACCTAAACTAACCTGTAAACCTAATCTAACATAGATTATACATGATATATAGGATCTAATTTAGCAGTTAATAACATGATTTAAAGCATTTAAAACTGGAATAAATACACTGAACAACCCACAGCTTCGTACACGTACAGTGCACTACTCGTGCACACGTGATATCGTGTCCGATATGACACAAGGGCTCGTGACACTTTAGGTTCCTCGTATCAGTCATAAATACAACATGTGTGTCAAGTTATACATGTCCTGGTGTCGTATACTGTGCACAAGAAGCCCCGAGTAGCAGGGGAGGGAAACTGTGCGCACGCGTGAGGTGCACCCGCGTGTTCGTGTCCACAATCCGACACGACGCGACACAAAAATCCTACAAGGATACTAGAAACCTATAAGCAAGGTTAAAACCCTATTTTCTATTCAATTACATTCCTAAAAATTGATCGAAATATCCTTTGGGGCATTTCATCAAACACCCAATAACAAGGACTGATACGTGTCCGATATGGACACGTATCGGACACAAAACTTAGGGTTTGCTATACCTACAGCTAGGGTATGCCTAGGGCATCCTAGAAATGCAATAAAACAGCAATTACATGGAGTAGATTTGAATTTACCTATTGATGTGCAAAGGCTCAAAAATCTCCAAATGAAAGTGGTTCCCCAAGCCACCAAACTCCTTCCAAATTGATTCTTTCCTGAAAATGCTCAATACCAACAGCAAGTACAGTAATTTTAGGACCTATTGCAATTGATTTGGGTGGAAAAGGAATTGAAATAGATTTTCTAGGATTAAATGAAGATGGAGACTCACCTCTTCTTAAACTTGGAAAATAATTCTAAGCAGGCTAGCCCTAATTCCTAGGAGCATTAAATAGAGGGGGTGACCTAAGTGGCCGGCTATGGGCTGGATAGGGCTAGGGTTAGGTTATATGGTGTTGTGTTGGGCCTTAAAGGCTAAAATCACAAGTCATGACTTGTGAAACCACAAGCCATTTCCTATTCAAATTAATTCCTAATTTCCCCAAAATAATTCTAATGGATTTGATGTCACTAACTTAGGTCAAGCTAAGGTTTCTTAACCTAACCAAATAGTCATGACCTAGGTTAGTCTCTAGGACAGTCTCCTAAGTCAACACTAGTCAAAGTCAAACTAGCACCAAAACAATTATACTAAAAATCACTGAAAAATTCTAATAAATAAAATTAATAATAATAATTCCAAAATAATTCTAAAATTTTAAAAATGACCAAAATACCCTCAAGCTAGAAAAGTGGTAGTGACAGCTTCCCTTCCCGAAAATTTTTAAAATATATTTTTATTATTTATTTTAATTAAATGATAATTTTTAGATTTTTATAAATAGTTAATTAGTTAATTATTACGGTAGATGATTTTTAATCATGATTAAATTTGGAGTACCAGACGACTAGAAATCATGGCACGGATAGTGCAGTGACGTGCTTTGACTAGTGTATTAGTCCTGGTAGGGAAGACCGAGCCATAGTGATGTCCTAACTAAGAAAACCAGGCCAAGTTGCGACTTAACCCTACTGAAGATTTTATTTATTAGTTAATTATATTATTGAGTTTCGGGAACCCGGTTGTACCGAACCTGTCCAGATTGGACCCAAGTCAAATCCAAGCCCATATAGTCATGTAATGGGACCAAATACGGCCTTGTAGACATGTTTGCTAAATGTGAATATTTTGTATATATTTCAGGAATTGGCAATTATTTTCTAAATATTTATTATGTGTAAATTATAGGTATTATTAATATTAAATAGCATTTTAGAATATTTATACGATTTTCTTGGGCCTAGTAATGGGAGTATATGATATGCCCATCCAGGAGCTACTATTGAATTATTTTAATTACTAGTGGAATTATTATTATTATTAATAATATTATTATTGTGGTTATTGAAAATAAACTATTTATTATTATTAGTTATTATTAATTTATTCTTTATCAAAAGAATAAATATGTGTGTATGTGTATTTATATAAAAAACATATATATATATATATATATATATATATATATATATATATATATATATATATATATATATATATATATATATATATATATATATATATATATATATATATCATTGTAATTTTATTTATGAGAATTTTGATATATAAAATTTTAAGAATGGGATTTCAAGTAATGATTATATTTAAAATATTATATTCTCCATATTGAATTTGTGGTATATAAATATATAGGTATAAATATAATAAGTATATAACGATATGTGTGTGTATGAGTATATATAGAAATATGTATATGTATGTATACATATATGTATAAATGTATATATACATATATACATATTCATGAGTTAAGAGAGTAACAGTAAAAGAAAGTAGCAGCTCAGCCACGAATCCGGCCTACACACCTACTAAATCAAACAGTATAGTGCCCCGTCCTGCTCAGTCAATCGGCAGAATCAAAACGCCAACGACGTTCGGACTTAGCCTTGCAACGGCTACTCGAAGACATCGCTCGGTCGAGACGACCGCTCGCTCAGGTGGGGTAGTTTCGGTGAACTTGCCTCATCTTAGCCTTCACATAATAAATCGCATGTTTTCAACTTGCACAAGTAGGTTTGATAATAAAAGAGACGAATGCACATAGCTAAAAAGAATAATCCCGACGGGTTGAACTGAGTTAGAAAATGGAAAGGTCCAACGGTCGGCTTAGAGTTGGTGCACGACGTGCTTTGAAAATGACACTCGATCCTTCGTCTCGTGGCTTGAGAGAAGGAAAGTTGGTTGAGTAGGCGAAGTTATGAACATAGCCTAAGTCATAGGCGTCGCCCGCGTAAATGCTCGATAAAGCATGCACGCTTCCATGATGCAAGGCTTGGCATAGCCTTTGCTCGTCCCATGAGTTAAGTTGCATTATACAGCTTGTGCCATAAGTCTAGGCACCCAAATGACTTGGTCGTTCAAAGTTGAACGCGTGCACGGCACGTTCCATCGAGGCAAGGCTTGACGCGGCCTTTGCTCGTTAAGTTGTAGGCTTGAGTAAGTTAGGCAAAGTTATGTCGGTCGACCTAAGTCATTCCAAGTGCTGTCCCGCTCATTCTGCAGTTATCAGGTTAAATAGTCCCACGATCCCAAGGCCCGTCATATAAAGTATGACTTGGGCGATAGCGTCGCGTGGATTAGAAGTCGGCTTAAGGCACGGTGCATGGACTTAGTGTCTAGGGCATGAACCACGGTTGATTGAATGAATTTTGGAGAAAGGATTATTGAATAGGGATTGAGTTGAATGAATGAAATGATATGGTAACATGGAAAGAATGCTCGCGGCCGTGGGTCGTCGAGGGGTTTCAAAGGATAGAAAGAATGCTCGCGATCGTGGGTCGTCGAGGGGTCTCAAATGATAAAGGTTTGAACTTGGTTTTGGGAAAGAGATGATAACACTGAGAGTTCAATGACTGTGTGAGACGTCAGTTTGAGTGAAGGATTTTGCATGGTCATTGGACAACTTGTCGACAAGGTAGAGTTTCTCCGCATGGCATCCCGTGGCACCACGGAACCGATGCGGCCTAAGGAAACACGGTGGTAGCTGTGCTGGCTCGACAGTACCGGGTTCGTCGGGGACTTCCAGGGGGCTAGCTACCTTGCACTGGAAGGGTCCCGGCCGACCGCAAGCTACGTGTCCAGGTATAGCTTGTTATGCTAGTGACCCCATATAAATGAGTCGGCATGGGCGGCGATCCGTGTATATGCCTTTGGACTGAGTCGAGTATTAGAAGAAGTGAATCAAGAGTCGAGTCGAATGCGTGCTCGTTCAGAAGACAATGTTTGGGCCTAAGATTTGGCTACAACGAAGACACCGTGCTTCGGCACGAGATGTGGCGTCGAGTCCTATGTTGTCGCCATATAAGTTGCATGGTTATGGTTAAGTTGTTTGAGTTTAAGTCAGAAACCGCCGCAAGGCAAAGTCGGTCAAGTAACCCTTAGTTCACAAGTGGATGGGTCAGTTGGTGATCAAAGTAGCAAGAGTCGCGAGGCGGCGATATGATCGAGTCTTATTGAGTTGTGAGGCACGGCCTCAGCAAGGGTTTGTAGCATGGTCACACGAAAGTGGATCCTCATCGCGTAGTTGCGTCTCTGATTTCAAGCCGTAAGGCAAACACGACTCGATAGGTTAACGTTGTTGGCACGAGAAGGATCTTGAGGCAAGGTATGAGTTAACATTGTCGTTGCAAACACAAGATGGTCTAGAGACACAGAATAGGCCAAGACGTCGGTCCTAAAACTGATTTTAAGGCAAGAGTAGAATGACAATCATAAAGGAAACTAAGTTGTACAAAAGTAAATCTAACGTGTTGGTTTTGTATGGGTGGGCGAGGAGCTCATTCCACCAGTACAGTTGAGTACTGACACCCACTTAGTTTACATGTGCAGGCACAGGTAGAAGCTCGTGGCGCGGAGCTCGCTTGGATGCGTCGAGGCACGGAGTTCCTTGGCAATTCGAAGCATGCGACCGCATGGATTAAAGACTTATACGGGACATAATGTATGGACATCGCCTTCCGAAGCTTCCGCTGGATCAAGACTTGTAATTAAGAGATGAGAGAGAGCTGAGTGAACTTATAAAATGTGAGAAGAGTGAGCTTGAGTGATTGTAATCTTGGCCTCGCGCCCCAATGTAATCGTTGTTTCAATATCAATAAAGAGCTTCTTTGAATAACTCGTGTTTGTTATAAATTCCGCTACTAGTATTCAATGTCTCTGCTTGGGACTTCTGTACGACGACTCTGTCGCAGCCGCTGAAATCGGCCGTTATGGAACCCATCTTGCACGAGCGCAATCTAGGCTCGTGCGGCATCACGCCTTAGCGAGGACGATCGTTCCTACGGGGGCGGGTGTAAAACCCCTAAATTTTCTACTATTTTATATATATTAAATTTGATACCGATTTAAAAATTTTGTACTGTATGTCACGTAGTCGTATTGTACGTCGTATGCGAAATTTTTGTTTGCTCGACGAGTACGAATATGTGCGAGCGTACATATTTTAGAAAAACAATTATTTTTTTATTTTTATTATTTATTTTCTTACACTTTCAAAATATTATTATTCTTGCCATAAAAAGTCTATTGTTTTTTTTAGCAGTTATTAATAATAAAATTCTTCGTGCAAAAATATTTATTTCATAAATATTATTTATTTTAAATAATAATGTATTTTCGAAATTATTTAATATTAATATTTTATTACTCAAAAAGATTCATTATTCAAAAAGATTTATTATTTTCGAAATTAATTATTATAGTATTTTGGAAAACGTATTTTTTGAAATATTTGTGAAGATTTAAATTTTGATTTGATCCCATGGATACATTTAAATAGTAAACTATCTATATTTTAAATTGATTTGACTTTAAACTAAAAGTATTTAAATTTAATTTGAATTGGATTTGGTTTAAATTTAGTTTTGATTCATTGATTTAAATTTAGTAATTGAATTATCTAAATTGGGTTTTAAATTCTCCTAATCCTATCCTAAGTGGGAATTCCCACATCCTATAAATATAGGCAGGTACTCCTCCACATTATTCATCTACAAATTCCTCCACAAAATAATTCTCCATGGTGCGTGCCCGTATCCGTGTTCCACCATCCACGATCTTATTCCATTACATTTACAATTACATTATTTCTTCCCCGTGTCGGACACCCCCCGACATCAATGAATTTCTATCTAATCCCTAACCTAATCCACCGCAGCAGCCAACCCGATCAGTCTCGCCGTCGTCAACACCACCCCCGACTCATCTCCGCCACCGGCCTCGATCGCCCCCACAGATCACCCCGACCACCACCGGCATCCCCATTGTCATCACCATCCCCGCACCCAGTCGCCCGAGCCCATCCACGACAAACAACCACCCGCTGCCACCACCATCGCCACAACCAGCCAACACCTCGCCACACACCCGTAGCCACCCAACCAGACAACACCACCGCGGCCATCGCCGCGGCAGCCCAGCACCATCACCCAAATCACAAAACCCCCACCGCCGCGACGACCCCACGGCCGTCGCCGGCGAACGCCACCACCAAAAAAAAAAAAAAACCGGCCAGAAAAATAAGAAGAAAGGAAATCACAAACAAAAACCCACAACCCTCACCTGACCGCTGCGTCGGAGCGCAGCGCCTCCACCGCCTGGAACCGCCCGCCGCCCTGACTTTCGCGTCACGACCCCCGGCCGAGCTCCAGTCACAGCGATGAGCTCTTTCCACCTCTCCCAGTTCCGAACCCGCCTCTCGCCGTTCCCCTCTCCTTCCTCCGCGTCCAGCCGGCGAACCACCGCCGGCGTTGCAGCTCCTCGCCGCCCTCACTCTCCCCGACCCTCTCGAACACCCCGATCGCCCTAGCCGTCCGTCTCCGACCTCGCCCCCGCGCCGGCGTCGGTCCCCCTCGCCGATCATTTCCCGCACCCTCTTTCACCGCAGTCTCGCCGCCCGCGCCGATCCTCCGCATCGCCGGAGCACCAGCGTCTCCACCAACCCTCTTCCGACTGCTCCGCCACACCCGATTTCTTTTCCTCCATAGATCCGCCGCCGCACCACTCCTCTGCGGCCGAGCGCCCGCTCTTCCGCTCCACACCGCCCCATCTCCCGACCTTCCCTCTCTCGTCTGCTCCTCCTTCCTCCGCCCCCCTTTCTTAAGTAGGAATGAGAAGAAATAAAATCTGTTGTCTCTCTCTCCCTCGGGAGAGAAGACAACAGATGTATAATATTATTTTATTTTTATTATTATTATTATTATTTTTTTTTGTTTTTCTTGTTATTTCACTTTATAAATTTTTATGTTATTGTATTGTTATACTTTAATGTTATTTTGTAATATGACTAGACATTATATATCAATTGTATTTTCGTAACATAATTAGTATTACTAATTGTAGTAATGTCATTTTAATTTTTGGGAGATTTATATAGCCCTAATATTATTATAATTGTGAATATATGTTAATTGATTATTTTAAGGTATTTAGATATATATTTTTTTGGTCTACAAATTATTATTTGGCAAAGTAGCTGGTATCCTAAAATCACTTGCTAGATTTTAGTTCTTCAAAATTTTCTTATATACCATAAGTTTCACATCCTTTCAATTATTTATTTTGACTGTAGAAATATAGTTTCAAATGATAAATCGGTTTCCTAATAATTTCAAATATTTTTCTTTTTCTAAATTATTTTACTAATAGTTTTTATCTATAAAATTCTTTTGTCAACCTTAAAATATTTTAGTCTAAAGACAATTCTCTTTTTATGCCTATCTAAAATATTTTTCTAATAAAATATAGTGCCACCGGAATTCATATTTTGAGTTTTGCCAAACTTTTGTTAAGTTAAGGTATTTTTCTTTCTTACTTATTTATAAAAATAATTTGATTCAAGAAAAACTAGTTTTTTTTATATATTTAATTTCTATATTATTATCAAGTTACTTCAATTATCCTTCTGTCCTAGACCAATCCCATCCTTCCTATTCCTTCGCCCATTTCGAGACTACCTTGTGTCCACCCTAACCAAATCGACCCTTCTGGACCCAATGGAACCGACCGTGACACCATCCGTGGGCACCTTGCATAGTTGTTGCACTGGAGTCGCAGTTCGTGCCACATTGATCATCGCAGCACACCAGGCGCTTTACCAGGCAAGACACCTTGCCATTAGCTGTTTAATTATTTTTAGCTCATATTTCATGCATGTCTATTATTTTCTTTATAAACTGTGATACATGGCATAACTGTTCTTTTATATTTCCTGCTGTGTATTATTTTTCTTACAAATTAAACCTAGATTTAAGGGACCACCTTGTGTGTCGCATTCATTGGCCTTGACACGTTGTAAACACGAAGTTGTGTGTCGCATGTAGAACACGGAAGTGCGTGATTGGCTGGCCACCAGTACGTACAAGCCGTGCGATAGGAATAACCGCTAATAGAGGTTGCATGCTAGTTTGACTTAGCGGTTATAGAGGTTACTGTTGTGGATACAACATGGTAGGCATTGGGTGGGAAGAACATCTCCTTAATGTATGGGTCATTTATGCACTGCCCTGATTGCCGGTTATCTCCAATGGGAGGTACGGTCCTGCTAGCCGGTTATCTCCAGTAGGAGGTACGGTCCTGATTGCCGGTTATCTCCAGTAGGAGGTACGGTCCTGATTCCTGACTGACCCGGCCCATGCGTCAAAGGTTGATCTTTATTGCATATTCACTATAGTACGGTTAGGTACCCTATTGTATGAGTCATGGCATGGAAAGATACGTCGCCGTGAATTAGTTTACCATCTCCTGTCCTTGTTTGGTTGGGGGGATGGTACGCTCATTCAGTAGGTGCGTATTGGACCGTGTTATAAATTCGATTGACTTATATTATTGAGCGATATTTATTCAGTTTATATGGCATGCTATGATGTGTCTTGTTACGTCCCTCTGAGGACCTGGTTGTCTTGCCAGGTGTGTGCTATTGTCTTTTGCAGGTGCTTTAGCTCTAGCCGTGTTCGTTGCTATTTCTAGAAGATGATTGCATTTGGATCGTCTTCGCTTTGTTCGCCACTCATTTCATTTTCTATGTACTTTTTCTTATTTTGTTGGTAGTAGATTTGTCTCCGCCCAACATATTGTATAAAGACAAATTTATTCTCATTATATGATCTTTTATTCATTTATTCTGTGTGGATGAGATTAGTATTGGTTCTACTGCATTTTACAGCTTATGTATTTATACGAGGCTTCCATATATTGGAGTATACTTCGTATGAATACAGCTGGCATATTTACGTTCCTAGTCCTACGTATTTTGGGACTGGGGCGTTACATATTTTTGTGGTGGCCCATGCAGGTCCACATAAATTGTTTGGTTACTTTACCGTACCAAGCAAGCCTGCGTATAGGATTAGAAGTTTAGGATCTCATCCACATACTTGACCACTTCCTTGATTTTAATCTACCGTTTGACTCATCGATTGCATCTTGCTTGATTCCTTCTATCATTATCCTTCCTTCGTGCTTACTAGAGATTGACCCTATTAGTTAGCTGTCCCAAACACCATTAGTTTAAATTAAGTTGGGTAGAATACCTTATGAACTAGCAACCCCTTTGACCTAGTGACCTATAGTAGCAAGCTTATGTAGATCCTAGAATCTAGATGACCTAACCCGTCTAGCCACCCAAGGACTTGGACAAGAAGACTATAGGACGACTGTTTGACTTAGAGTCATTCTACCTTCTTTTAATCTTTTGTGCCTATGTTTTTACCACTTTGATAAACGTTGCAACTATAATTTAGTTTTGCAAACTCACCCATTTATCGAGTTTGTTCATGACTTATGCTATCGAGCGGCCGCTCACTAACATATTGTCTAATCAGAACCGGTGCATGATGGTCTAATCAACCAAGTGCACTTTGGTTCGCTTTTGTCTATTACTCTACGTGGATGGGGACATAATTAAACTTGGCCCTTACAATCCCATCCACGACTGCCTTGACAATTCTTTTGAAAATTTTTCGATCGTCTTTGAATCACGTATTCGTATTCGATAACGCCTCCTTCGAACTCTATATTGCTTCGCCTTCACCTATTTTAGAAGGACGAAAGCATTGTACTAGAACTTCCTCTAACTGTCCTATCGCCATGACCATTCCCACTCAATATTGCTATATCTTCGTCATAAAACTACTCGACCATTCCCTCGACCCTAATTCTTCCATTTTGACTTTCTAATCACTTGAATTTAAGAGTGATTACAATCCTCTCAATCGTATCCTCAATCTAGACTACGACCATATAAACTCCGAACCCTTCTATCTACCGTTGTGCCCTCTCACCCCCCTACTAATTCTTAATTTCGAGGACGAAATTCTTTTAAGTTGGGTAGGATGTAAAATCCCTAAATTTTCTACTATTTTATATATATTAAATTTGATACCGATTTAAAAATTTTGTACTGTATGTCACGTAGTCGTATTGTACGTCGTATGCGAAATTTTCGTTTGCTCGACGAGTACGAATATGTGCGAGCGTACATATTTTAGAAAAACAATTATTTTTTTATTTTTATTATTTATTTTCTTACACTTTCAAAATATTATTATTCTTGCCATAAAAAGTCTATTGTTTTTTTTTAGCAGTTATTAATAATAAAATTCTTCGTGCAAAAATATTTATTTCATAAATATTATTTATTTTAAATAATAATGTATTTTCGAAATTATTTAATATTAATATTTTATTACTCAAAAAGATTCATTATTCAAAAAGATTTATTATTTTCGAAATTAATTATTATAGTATTTTGGAAAACGTATTTTTTGAAATATTTGTGAAGATTTAAATTTTGATTTGATCCCATGGATACATTTAAATAGTAAACTATCTATATTTTAAATTGATTTGACTTTAAACTAAAAGTATTTAAATTTAATTTGAATTGGATTTGGTTTAAATTTAGTTTTGATTCATTGATTTAAATTTAGTAATTGAATTATCTAAATTGGGTTTTAAATTCTCCTAATCCTATCCTAAGTGGGAATTCCCACATCCTATAAATATAGGCAGGTACTCCTCCACATTATTCATCTACAAATTCCTCCACAAAATAATTCTCCATGGTGTGTGCCCGTGTCCGTGTTCCACCATCCATGATCTTATTCCATTACATTTACAATTACATTATTTCTTCCCCGTGTCGGACACCCCCCGACATCAATGAATTTCTATCTAATCCCTAACCTAATCCACCGCAGCAGCCAACCCGATCAGTCTCGCCGTCGTCAACACCACCCCCGACTCATCTCCGCCACCGGCCTCGATCGCCCCCACAGATCACCCCGACCACCACCGGCATCCCCATTGTCATCACCATCCCCGCACCCAGTCGCCCGAGCCCATCCACGACAAACAACCACCCGCTGCCACCACCATCGCCACAACCAGCCAACACCTCGCCACACACCCGTAGCCACCCAACCAGACAACACCACCGCGGCCATCGCCGCGGCAGCCCAGCACCATCACCCAAATCACAAAACCCCCACCGCCGCGATGACCCCACGGCCGTCGCCGGCGAACGCCACCACCAAAAAAAAAAAAAAAAAAACCGGCCAGAAAAATAAGAAGAAAGGAAATCACAAATAAAAACCCACAACCCTCACCTGACCGCTGCGTCGGAGCGCAGCGCCTCCACCGCCTGGAACCGCCCGCCGCCCTGACTTCCGCGTCACGACCCCCGGCCGAGCTCCAGTCACAGCGAGGAGCACTTTCCACCTCTCCCAGTTCCGAACCCGCCTCTCGCCGTTCCCCTCTCCTTCCTCCGCGTCCAGCCGGCGAACCACCGCCGGCGTTGCAGCTCCTCGCCGCCCTCACTCTCCCCGACCCTCTCGAACACCCCGATCGCCCTAGCCGTCCGTCTCCGACCTCGCCCCCGCGCCGGCGTCGGTCCCCCTCGCCGATCATTTCCCGCACCCTCTTTCACCGCAGTCTCGCCGCCCGCGCCGATCCTCCGCATCGCCGGAGCACCAGCGTCTCCACCAACCCTCTTCCGACTGCTCCGCCACACCCGATTTCTTTTCCTCCATAGATCCGCCGCCGCACCACTCCTCTGCGGCCGAGCCCCCGCTCTTCCGCTCCACACCGCCCCATCTCCCGACCTTCCCTCTCTCGTCTGCTCCTCCTTCCTCCGCCCCCCTTTCTTAAGTAGGAATGAGAAGAAATAAAATCTGTTGTCTCTCTCTCCCTCGGGAGAGAAGACAACAGATGTATAATATTATTTTATTTTTATTATTATTATTATTATTTTTGTTTTTCTTGTTATTTCACTTTATAAATTTTTATTTTATTGTATTGTTATACTTTAATGTTATTTTGTAATATGACTAGACATTATATATCAATTGTATTTTCGTAACATAATTAGTATTACTAATTGTAGTAATGTCATTTTAATTTTTGGGAGATTTATATAGCCTAATATTATTATAATTGTGAAAATATGTTAATTGATTATTTTAAGGTATTTAGATATATATTTTTTTGGTCTACAAATTATTATTTGGCAAAGTAGCTGGTATCCTAAAATCACTTGCTAGATTTTAGTTCTTCAAAATTTTCTTATATACCATAAGTTTCACGTCCTTTCAATTACTTATTTTGACTGTAGAAATATAGTTTCAAATGATAAATCGGTTTCCTAATAATTTCAAATATTTTTCTTTTTCTAAATTATTTTACTAATAGTTTTTATCTATAAAAGTCTTTTGTCAACCTTAAAATATTTTAGTCTAAAGACAATTCTCTTTTTATGCCTATTTATAATATTTTTCTAATAAAATATAGTGCCACCGGAATTCATATTTTGAGTTTTGCCAAACTTTTGTTAAGTTAAGGTATTTTTCTTTCTTACTTATTTATAAAAATAATTTGATTCAAGAAAAACTAGTTTTTTTTATATATTTAATTTCTATATTATTATCAAATTACTTCAATTATCCTTCTGTCCTAGACCAATCCCATCCTTCCTATTCCTTCGCCCATTTCGAGACTACCTTGTGTCCACCCTAACCAAATCGACCCTTCTGGACCCAATGGAACCGACCGTGACACCATCCGTGGGCACCTTGCATAGTTGTTGCACTGGAGTCGCAGTTCGTGCCATATTGATCATCGCAGCACACCAGGCGCTTTACCAGGCAAGACACCTTGCCATTAGCTGTTTAATTATTTTTAGCTCATATTTCATGCATGTCTATTATTTTCTTTATAAACTGTGATACATGGCATAACTGTTCTTTTATATTTCCTGCTGTGTATTATTTTTCTTACAAATTAAACCTAGATTTAAGGGACCACCTTGTGTGTCGCATTCATTGGCCTTGACACGTTGTAAACACGAAGTTGTGTGTCGCATGTAGAACACGGAAGTGCGTGATTGGCTGGCCACCAGTACGTACAAGCCGTGCGATAGGAATAACCGCTAATAGAGGTTGCATGCTAGTTTGACTTAGCGGTTATAGAGGTTACTGTTGTGGATACAACATGGTAGGCATTGGGTGGGAAGAACATCTCCTTAATGTATGGGTCATTTATGCACTGCCCTGATTGCCGGTTATCTCCAATGGGAGGTACGGTCCTGCTAGCCGGTTATCTCCAGTAGGAGGTACGGTCCTGATTGTCGGTTATCTCCAGTGGGAGGTACGGTCCTGATTCCTGACTGACCCGGCCCATGCGTCAAAGGTTGATCTTTATTGCATATTCACTATAGTACGGTTAGGTACCCTATTGTATGAGTCATGGCATGGAAAGATACGTCGCCGTGAATTAGTTTACCATCTCCTGTCCTTGTTTGGTTGGGGGGATGGTACGCTCATTCAGTAGGTGCGTATTGGACCGTGTTATAAATTCGATTGACTTATATTATTGAGCGATATTTATTCAGTTTATATGGCATGCTATGATGTGTCTTGTTACGTCCCTCTGAGGACCTGGTTGTCTTGCCAGGTGTGTGCTATTGTCTTTCGCAGGTGCTTTAGCTCTAGCCGTGTTCGTTGCTATTTCTAGAAGATAATTGCATTTGGATCATCTTCGCTTTGTTCGCCACTCATTTCATTTTCTATGTACTTTTTCTTATTTTGTTGGTAGTGGATTTGTCTCCGCCCAACATATTGTATAAAGACAAATTTATTCTTATTATATGATCTTTTATTCATTTATTCTGTGTGGATGAGATTAGTATTGGTTCTACTGCATTTTACAGCTTATGTATTTATACGAGGCTTCCATATATTGGAGTATACTTCGTATGAATACAGCTGGCATGTTTACGTTCCTAGTCCTACGTATTTTGGGACTGGGGCGTTACAGCGGGGTGTGACATAATGGTATCAGAGCACGGCTTTACGTCCTTGGACTATCGATTGAATTCTTTAACTCTGTTGCTTCCATAAGTTGATATCGTTGGTGCGCTCTCTCTCTCAATTGTCCCACGGGATGTCCATACAATAAGTCTAACTATTTTTGCAAAACATAGGAAAACAGTTTTGACAAGAAATAAAAGATGGTTTGCATAAGCACGGTTGGCTAAGTCGGGCTGGGCATATACACCAAAGTTGTGTCAACCTTAGAAAAGTCGAGTACGGAAATTGAATAGTATCGAGCAAGAATTAGTTGAACTCGATTGAGTAAATTGAGATGACTATCGATAGGGGTGCTATCGAGGGACGATAACATCGGTGTGATATAGATGAGCGTGCTTGGAATTCGAGGAATGGTTCGAACGAAAAATTTGAAGAAGTAGATTTTGATTCGAATAAAAATTAAGGATTTGTTGAATAACTTTATCCCTGAGTGGTGTATGTGATAGCCTCAGGAATGTCGATCGATTGATTGAGGAAATTGATGTTGTGAAGGATTCGAGGGATAATGATCGAACTTTAACTTGAATGTCGAGGAAATTATCCAGTCGGACGATAGCATCATTCGCACGACTCGAAATTTGGTTGCAAAGGAAGATCGTCAAGTTATGCATATCGTCGATGGTATTGAGGCGTATCAAAGATCGATAGGCGATAACTCGGGGGTACTCTGACTCGGCGAAAGACGATCGTACAAGTATTATTGTTCGGTTGGATGCTATACTTAGGATTTTGATTGAGATGATTGTTGGATGAAAGTGATCGTGTCTTGATGGTTACGCGGATAACCACAACGTCGACATTCTTGTCTTGCACGAGCGCAACTCTAGCCTCGCACATGCGTTGCATCGGATTTGAGGCGATCGTTCCGCGTGAGCGCTGACATGGTGATTCATGTCACGGGAATGATCGAACTCAGAAAATCAGGACGCGACAACTTTGATTGTCTCGACTTGTTGGCTTGATGCGAAGGAAAATTCGAGGATACGAGTACTTGCGATTGATGAATGAATGAAACTTGAGGATTGAGTAGGTCCAATCCGCGCATCGAAAATGAACTAGTCTAGACGCAAAACAAGAGTTACGTCCCGATGAGGATGATTATCCTGCGGGAGCGAGCATGGTGATTCATGCCCATCGTGGATAATCTGACTCGCGTGAGATCGGGGCGCAACATATTGTTAAGTCAGACGACCTAGTGATCGATTACGCGAATTGGAATAGATGACTTCGGAAGTATGGAATATGAATCATGGTTTAGCGATGGATAGTGTCGTAGCGTGCTTGACTTGGAGATTGATGGGCAGATTATGTCGAACGTGTGCAAAGAGATAGACGATGCAAAACGGTTCGATAAACGAGCGATATGTTCTTGTCGATGATTAGTTGAACGTGAATTATCGTAGGATGACTTTACTGAACGACTCGGACCCCGTGCGACAATTATTGGGATGTGCGTAGGGAATTGATGCTCGATGTTTAGAAATTGGAGTGATGCGAGCTTGGGTAGCAAACCCCCGTACTATCAAATTGGTTTGACCTTAGGATGGGGTCAGTGTTGATATTGTTGTTTGGGAACTATGATTCCAATACTGACGGAAAGGCATAGCCTAGCGGTTAGGCAGATATCCGGGTGCAAAGCGGTAGGATTTGTGGAGACACCACTCGCGAGTATCGGTTGACATGCACGTATATCAGGGACGCCCGAATATGTGCACGGTCCGACTCGAGTGGTGATGGGGGATTCTCTATCACGAGGCTTGGTTGAAATATATGTATTTTGGGGATGCCTGGAATATATGTACGATCCAACTAAGTGATACGTTAAATCAAGTGAGACATGAGGAACGGGAAAGTGTCGAGGATTTGATATCGTAAGCTTGGAAGAAAGGATTGAGGGTAGCACGAGCGTGGCTCGGAATTGAGAAAATGCATAGGCGTAGTGTGTACGAGAGAGTCTTGAATGTTGAGTAAAAGTGAAAAGTCGATAAGTGTACTCAGTTAGTTTCGAGGACAAAACTTTTTCTGAGTGGTGTATGATGTAGTTCCCCATCCCGCTCAGTCAATCGACAGAATCAAAATGCCAACGGCGTTCGGACTTAGCCTTGCAACGGCTACTCGAAGACATCGCTCGGTCGAGGCGACCGCTCGCTCAGGTGGGGAAGTTTCGGTGAACTTGCCTCATCGTAGCCTTCACATAATAAATCGCATGTTTTCAACTTGCACAAGTAGGTTTGATAATAAAAGAGACGAATCCACATAGCTAAAGGGAATAATTCCGACGGGTCGAACTGAGTTAGAATATGGAAAGGTCCAACGGTCGGCTTAGAGTTGGTGCACGACGTGCTTTGAAAATGACACTCGATCCTTCGTCCCGTGGCTTGGGAGAAGGAAAGTTGGTTGAGTAGGCGAAGTTATGAACATAGCCTAAGTCATAGGCGTCGCTCGCGTAAATGCTCGATAAAGCATGCACGCTTCCATGATACAAGACTTGGCATAGCCTTTGCTCGTCCCATGAGTTAAGTTGCGTTGTACAGCTTGTGCCATAAGTCTAGGCACCCAAATGACTTGGTCGTTCAAAGTTGAACGTGTGCATGGCACGTTCCATCGAGGCAAGGCTTGACGCGGCCTTTGCTCGTTAAGTTGTAGGCTTGAATAAGTTAGGCAAAGTTATGTCGGTCGACCTAAGTCATTCCAAGTGATGTCCCGCTCATTCTGCGATTGTTAGGTTAAATAGTCCCACGATCCCAAGGCCCGTCATATAAAGTATGACTTGGGCGATAGCGTCGCGTAGATTGGAAGTCGGCTTAAGGCACGGTGCACGAACTTAGTGTCTAGGGCATGAACCACGGTTGATTGAATGAGTTTTGGAGAAAGGATTATTGAATATGCATTGAGTTGAATGAATGAAATGATATGGTAAAATAGAAAGAATGCTCGCAACCGTGGGTCGTCGAGGGGTCTCAAAGGATAGAAAGAATGCTCACGATCGTGGGTCGTCGAGGGGTCTCAAATGATAAAGGTTTGAACTTGGTTTTGGGAAAGAGATGATAACACTGAGAGTGCAATGACTGTGTGAGACGTCAGTTTGAGTGAAGGGTCTTGCATGGTCGTTGGACAACTTGTCGACAAGGTAGAGTTTTCCTGCACGGCATCCCGTGGCGCTACAGGACCGATGCGGCCTAAAGAAACACGGTGGTAGCTGTGCTGGCTCGACAGCACCGGGTCAGTCGGGGACTTCCAGGGGGCTAGCTACCTTGCGCTGGAAGGGTCCCGGCCGACCGCAAGCTACGTGTCCAGGTATAGCTTGTTATGCTAGTGGCCCCATATAGATGAGTCGGCATGGGCGGCGATCTGCGTATATACCTTTGGACTGAGTCGAGTATTAGAAGAAGTGAATCAAGAGTCGAGTCGAATGTGTGCTCGTTCAGAAGACAATGTTTGGGCCTAAGATTTGGCTGCAACGAAGACACCGTGCTTCGGCACGAGATATGGCATCGAGTCCTATGTTGTCGGCATATAAGTTGCATGGTTATGGTTAAGTTGTTTGAGTTTAAGTCAGAAAACTGCCGCAAGGCAAAGTTGGTCAAGTAACCCTTAGTTCACAAGTGGATGGGTCAGTTGGTGATCAAAGTAGCAAGAGCCGCGAGGCGGCGATATGATCGAGTCTCATTGAGGTTTGAGGCACGGCCTCAGCAAGGGTTTGTAGCATGGTCACACGGAAGTGGAGCCTCATCGCGTAGTTGCGTCTCTGATTTCAAGCCATAAGGCAAACGCGACTCGATAGGTTAACGTTGTTGGCACGAGAAGGATCTTAAGGCAAGGTATGAGTTAACGTTGTCGTTGCAAACACGAGATGGTCTAGAGACACAGAATAGGACAAGACGTCGGTCCTAAAACTAATCCTAAGACAAGAGTAGAAATACAATCATAAAGAGGACTAAGTTGCACAAAAGTAAATCTAACGTGTTGGTTTTATATAGATGGGCGAGGAGCTCATTCCACCAGTACAGTTGAGTACTGACACCCACTTAGTTTACATGTGCAGGCATAGGTAGAAGCTTGTGGCGCGGAGCTCGCTTGGATGCGTCGAGACACAAAGTTCTTTGGCAATTTGAAGCGTGCGACCGCATGGATTAAAGACTTATACGGGACATAATGTATGGACATCGCCTTCCGAAACTTCTGCTGGATCAAGACTTGTAATTGAGAGATGAGAGAGAGCTGAGTGAACTTGTAAAATATGAGAAGAGTGAGCTTGAGTGATTGTAATCTTGGCCTCACGCCCCTAATGTAATCGTTGTTTCAATATCAATAAAGAGCTTCTTTGAATAACTCGTGTTTGTTCTAAATTCTGCTGCTAGTATTCAATGTCTCTGCTAGGGACTTCTGTGCGACGACCCCGTCGCAGCCACTAAAATCGGCCGTTATGGAACCCGCCTTGCACGAGCACAATCTAGGCTCATGCGGCATCACGTCTTAGCGAGGACGATCTCTCCCACAGGAGCGGGGCGTGACAAACAGTAGCAGCATACCACTCTAGCCGAGCAAAGAAAGAAAGAATAGGACCCTGCAACTAAAGCCCACTAAGCCAGCAGCCCAGCCTTTCCATCCCAAGCTCAGCTCGACCTGTCCCCTGCAGATCGTATACGCACATATATGTGTGTAGAAACCGAGAGAACGGAGAGGTAGAAAATGACTCAAACCCTAAAAACTCTACAAACACAGCGACCACCGACCCCCGACCTCGAGGGCGACCCTAGGTGCGCCGCCCGTCGCCACCGTGGGCGACCGTCGGCCGGTGACAAGGCTACGCATGTGCGGACATCAGAACAGAGCCGCAGCAGCAGAGTAGTCGGCGAGGGAACTTCGCAGGGAGTTTTCTCCGTGCACGGTCGATGAGTCTCCGAACCGCTTTTCCTGGTATAAATGCGACATATACAGCTTCGATTGCCTTCAGTTATTTTTAATTCATACTAACTAGATAGTCCGATAATTCGACGAGAAATCGACCAAAAACCTGTTCAAAACAGAACGTAGAACTGCCCCAACACCCAATGTTTGTGGTCGATTCGCGACCAAAATATCGTAAATTTTGGAAAACCGTTTGACCAGACTTCTAGACAACCTAACCAGCATTAAAACCCTATTTTTAGATTATTTTTATAATCAGTAGATGCTAAGATAAATTGACTTGAAAATCGAGAAAAACCCGATAAAATAATTTTCAAAAATTAATGAAATCCTTCGATACGACGTACGTCCCGCCAATCCGGGCGACGTGGTCGTGAACCGAAAGCATTGAAAGGTGCATTACGATTTCATGGTCGTGTGGACTTTGACGGAATTCAAATTGGTCGCGTGTGCGCGACGAATTTGATGCGTATCCGTCAAAATTTATCGTATCGGCCTCTATGTAAATTCCTCAATTACTTTGTGCACGCTCGTCAGATCGAGACGAAACTTACGCCAACATGATCCTATAATTTTTCAGGTCCTGTATGCCAAGTTTGGTCCAATTCTGATACAGTTGAATCGGACCGCCGTTTTACGGGCCCTACAGTCTGACTTAATGGGCAATTTTGTGCACGGTCCTTCGAAATCCAACTTTGGACATACGGTTGGGTTAGTATCAAAAAATAGGACCTGTTGACATATAGTTTGATGACTTTAGAGACCGTTGACTCTGGCACACTTTTCGGTGCAAAGCGGGTCCAACGACGGATACTGTTTTGACCTAAAATTATCGTTTTATCCTTGTGTCTAGAATTGGACTTAAGGACAGGCAATTCTAGCTAATTTGACTATTCTGAGAATATTGGTACTATTTATTTCAGCATCTGGAGACTTCTGCATGTATTGACTGATTGTGGCTCATTGAGTGGTATAGTATTATTGGTTTCACCAGCTAAGGACCTCAGGCAAGTACACTTTTTGATTGCTTTTTGATTCATAATAGTCTTTTTATTTCATTCTTATACATATGCCTTGCTGCTTGTTGACACGCTCGTCACACGGAGTAGTCGGGAGGGAAAATATCTTAGTAGACATGTGGACTACCCAGAACTATCCCATGAGTCTATTCTTGAATAATAGCAGCTGCACACGACACGTGCAGGGTGCCGGATTTACCCCTAGCCGTTCACATGTCGAAACGGATATTTCATACCACATAGGTAGATGTCTTTTATTTATTTTTCCTTTTCTTCTCCACCGTGCCATGTCATCAGTTACTTCCTAGCTTTCATATTCCATATGTTATTTTCATGTCTTGTTAATTCTATTATGTTTCCAATTTGTCATCGATTTGTGTGCGTATTCCATTTCTGACTGGAAACCAATATTTCTCAGGTTTAGCCGCGATCATTCTTAGCACTGGAAAGACATGGGTATGCGGAGGTCGACTTAGATAGTGGAACTAGCTGTCTTTTCTATATTGTGAGGACATTGTATTTTTCTTCAAATATAAATGTTGTAAATTTTGTAATAAATTTAGAAATATGAATGAGCAGCAAATGTTATACTTTGAGCATTTATTTCATGAGGGCTTGACAGCGTTCTACTGCCGACTCTGCGGCATAGGCTGGCTTGGACACGTCTCGTATCCGAAACAGCGGGTGCGGGTCGTGACAGGGGAGGGCCATACCTGGGCCAAGTTCAAGCTTCTCTTCAAGGAGAAGTTCTTCTCCCCTACAGATAAGATAGACCTGGTGAGACAGTTCCAGGATCTGCAGCAGAACAGTTTATCTGTGGAGGAGTACGCCGCAGAGTTCGGCCGTCTGAGCCGATATGCGAAGTACATGGTTCGTGACCCGGAGATCAGGGCGAGCCGTTTCAGAGAGGGGTTGATCTGGGATATCAATATCCTCATTCCCTCTTTTTATGAGACTTACACCCAGATCTATGCGGAGGATCGCAAGGTGGAGAGGGAGTGGGGCCTGAAGCCTAAGAGGGACCGTGATCTGTTTTCGGGGACTACTAGCAGCATGGGGGCTGCTAAGCGTCCTCAACTCCAATATCATTCTATTCCGCAATGCCCGCAGCGGATTCATGCTCCGGTTATGGCACCAGTTCAGCAGGTGCTCCGGCAGCAGCAGCAGGAACCGACGCAGAAGGCACCCACTTACCACTACTGTAAGAGGTCCAGACATCTCAGGGAGGCTTGCAGGAGACGTTTGGGTGTGTGCCTATATTGTGGTACCGAGGGACATCAGGCGAGAGATTGTCCTTCGAACCATCGTCGTACAGCTCAGGAAGCACATGGTAGGCCACATATGGCACCGTATCATGCCCCACACCAGCAGCGGGATATACCCCGCCAGGGCAGGGCTTTTGCGATGACAGTTGAGGATCCTATAGACATTGGACTAGGAGGTTAGGTCTTTCTCTTTCTTTTTACATGTTTCTTTTCGCCTATTGATTGATGATTGCTTTCTTAGTACCTTTAGTTTGCATATGTGATGATCATGCTAGATTAAATAGAAAACCCCGATGAAGACTGTAATAACATGATATTGTAGAGATCTAAAACCATGTATATGTTCTGATTTCCTGGATTACATGTTATATGACTTAGGATAAAATCTAGTAGACTTTGATTGTTGGGTGCTTGACCTAGAGAAGAGTATAACCGTTTCGAATTTCGGGGACAAAATTTTTCTAAGGAGGGTAGGATTGTAACTGCCTGTTTTCAAAATCAAGGATAATTTTTTCATTTCTCAGTTTTCCATAATTTTGGTAAATTTTAATTATTTTAATACTATTTAAATTGTTGTATTATAATTTTGTCGTTTTGTTAGTACAACCCTAGAAACTATTTAGCCTAGAGACTAACCATGACCACGGAGACCTAACCAAGTTTTTAGATTAGCAAATTTCTATTTTCTAGGCTAAGGGTATTTTGGTCATTTGGTGACTTTTGAATTATTATGGATTTTGGCCTTTTAGTAATGTGCTAATTGATAGGTTAGGCCTTAACCTAGAATTTCTCTAATCTAGATGTTAACCATGAGCCTAGATATTAGACTAAAAATATCTATTACATGGAAAGGTTAAGAATATCTAGATATTTGTTTAGGGGTAGATATTTTAACATGGGCCTATAGTTAGAAGCCCTTGATTTTAATAGCTAGAAGCCTTCTAAATACTTAGAAACTAAACCCAAACAATAGAGGCAAACCCTAGGCTGCTATGAGGAGCCCCTCCCCTTATTTAAACACTCATTGACACCCCTTGCCTCTTTTCATTTCAAATAGAAACCCTAGTTTAGTGTTCTTCCCCAAATCACCCTATTTCATCAATTCAACTCCAAATTGAGCCTAGTCTTTTGCATTGGACTCCCCTACAGTAGTAGAAGCCAGTGGTTGATTGCTAGCAAGGTTTAAGGACGTTTGAACCATAGCAAATCGAGGAAAACGTCGAATCAAGGCTCTTTACATTGAGTTTGAACACTCAATAGGTAAAACCCTACAAACACCTATAAATTCTCAATTTCTTTCCATAGATGCATCCATTAGGGATCCCCTAGGTGTAGTCCAAGTTTGGTAGGAAATCGTGTCCATTTCGTGTCCGTATCGGACACGTATCGGTGTATTTATTTGGGTGTTCGATAAAATGCCACATAGAAATAGATTTTAGTATTTTGCAAAACAAATTACATGGTTGTGTAGCCCTATATATGGGGATTAATTATATATGTGACTGAGTCAATTTTTGGGGAATTTTTGTGTCCAAAGAGATACGGACACGCAGTACGAGACCCCCGTGCAGTCCCCTGCTGCCCGACACTTCTGTAGGACACGACGCAACTTTTTAAGACACGATTTTTGGCACAGAGGTCGGGGCAACCTCTGCCACCATCCTCCCAAAATATGGCCTCGAGTGGTGCAGTGTGCGGAGAGTTCTCATCCCCGTACTGGCCGTACTGGTCGCGCGCTCGGACTGAACCGCACGTATTTGTGCCACTGACACGCACGTTTAACTTGGATACGGGGACACGGTGCAGCGCCATAGACACGTAGCCCTATAAGGGGCAAACACATGGACATGACTACGATATGTGTCGTGCAACGTGCCGTGTCCTAGAGCGACACACACGCGTGCACGACGCTGTGTGCCTGTGCGTGTGTCTGTGATGTTCGTGAGCCAAGACACGTCGTGTCCTGTTTCCCTAGGACACGAGATAATTCGTGGGATACGTGCACAAGTGTGGGTTGGATTACCAACCATTAAATTGTATTTATATCATGTTTTAAGTGTTCGAATTCCAGTTTTACCTAATCGACTGATACGCGACTCCAGTTTTGAATACCTGAATTATATTCCCTGTTTTAACTGAATTTGATGTTTAAATTTCATGATTTATTCACCTATACATGTGTAATGGGTTACTACAATGTGGGTTATTGACTGGTGTAGGGTTTTTAGATTTCGAATGGGGTTTTGGACTGCTTGTTGAACTGTGGACTGAAACTTCCTGGATTTTACTGATTAGCTAAATCCTGAACCTTTAATTTCCTTCTAAAACTGATTTTGAATGTTTATTAGCCATGTTAAATTCTTATACATTTGTGTTAGTGCACTATTAGTTGATATTATCAAGGTGAAGGGGTTTTCGAATTGGATTGGGTTGGGTTATGAACTGTCATTTGTTCTCAGGTTTCCTGAGAACCAATTTGCTGAAATTCTTACACTGTTAACCTTTTTTCTTTTATTTCCATTTCTAAAACTGATTTTTATGTTAGTCACCATGTTAATCCATTGCATTGTATTAGCTAACTGCCATTGATTCACATTTTTCCTGAGTTAGCTATCATACCCACATGGTTGTATGTACACATATCCACATGTGTCTCTCCCTATCTCTATATATGATATATCAATGTAGCCTATATGAGTTTGAGTGTGTTCCTATATAAACTAAATATATTATTAATGTATGTATGTGTGAATGATAAACTATATTAACTTAATGTATATACGTATATGTATAAAATGTGTGGAATGGACTATAGGTGATATAGCATATGGCTCCTAGCCTATGTATATGGCTTGAATGCCAGTGTAGGAGTGTTATTGGCTTGTATAGCCTAGATGTTGTGTGTGTATGTTATAATAGGCTGATTAGGCCTAGTGAGACTTGATGGACTAGAGTGTTGACTAAGGTTTAACCCAATAGTTCAGGATTGACTAAGAGTTGACCAAAACCCTGAGGTTGACCAATAGTTGACAAATTGACCATTGCTAGCCTAAGTTGACCAATATTGACTTGTTGACTTAGTTAACTAGGTAGTTTACCATAGATAGTTGACTTGACTTTTAATTGACTAAAGGTTGACTAGTTGACCAAGGTTTGACAATTTAGCGAGATATTGACTTGGTTTGACCCAGAGTTGACCAAGAGTTGACTTTAACCTAGATTGGCTTAGAAATCATATAGATTGCATCTTACACTTCAATTACCTTATTTATGAATACTTTATAACCCGTTTTACTCTAAATAGGACTCTGTGACACCAGTTCGGACATCTATTCATATCAATCGTACAGGGTGATAGGCGAGTACATTCTCTGATAATATTTCTGTTTTATGATATCGTCTTTGTTTCTAGTATTTAGTGTAGATATCCTTGTTCTCTTGACACATTGTTCACACGGATTGATATTTGTCTGGATTCCGTCATAAGATGTTATTCCTCTTATATATGGTATGCCTTATGCAAGTCCTCCTTGTTTCTTGTTCATTGTATAGACACGATTCCTATGAAGAGAGCTACTTCACAGAGAATGCGTGTCATGACGTGTCATGGTTGGATCCACTATAGTAGTCAGGGATGGAGGTGTTAGCGTAGATATGTGATCAATACCCCACAGTATCATTGTATCACTATTGTATCCTCATTGTATAGTGTTAATCATACACTCACGTATGATTATCCAGGCCAAACATTGTATCAAATTCTAAGCCGATCACATGTTAAAACTAGTGCTAAACTCACATAGGTAGCAGTTCTAAATTTTTGTACATGTTATACACTGTTCTCTTGCCTTATCTCATTACAGTTTTGATATACCTGTCATGATGCATGTATGTCACGCTCCGCTCCCGTAGGAGCGATCGTCCTCGCTAAAGCGTGATGCCGCACGAGCCTAGATTGCACTCGTGCAAGGCAGTTCCATAACGGCCGATTACATCGACAGCGACGGGGTCGTCGCATGAAAGTCCCAAGCAGAAATATTGAAACTTGCAGCAAAAATTTAGAACAAGCACACATGAACATAAATCATTCAAAAGAAACTCTTTTATTGATATTGAATACAAGATTACATTTATGGGCACAAGGCCAAATTACAAGTCTCCCGTGCTCACTTTTCTCTCATTTACAAGTCATACTGCTCTCTCTCTCATCTCTCGATACAATACTTGAACCAGCGGAAGCTTCGGAATCATAAGCACGATCCTCTAAGTTTCCTCGATGGAGACATTCATTTTTATTCATCGTTCTAAATCATTTTCTAACTCGCATTGCTCATTCACAAGTTGTCCGAACGACATCTCGTTCGGGACATACGAAGTCACGATCAACTAAGCGTGACGTGTTCCAAGGCTTTGCGCGATCGTATTGCCTCGCCGATATACTAAGCGGGTGGGCCCATAACCCACAGGTCCCAGGATCGAAACCTGGCTCTGATACCATTATGTCATGCCCCGCTCCCATAAGAGCGATCGTCCTCGCTAAGGCGTGATGCCACACGAGCCTAGATTGCGCTCGTGCAAGGCAGGTTCCATAACGACCGATTACAGCGGCGGCGACGGGGTCGTCGCACAGAAGTCCCAAGCAGATACATTGAATATGCAGCAGAAATTTGAAACAAGAACACAAGTCATTCAAAAGAAAACTCTTTTAATGATATTGAATACAAAATTATATTTGTGGGCGCAAGGCCAAATTACAAGTCCCTCGTGCTCACTTTTCTCTCATTTACAAGTCACTCTGCTCTCTCTCTCTCATCTCTCGATACAATGTTTGATGTCAGCGGAAGCTTCGGAGGGCGATATCCATACATTATGTCCTGTATAAGTCTTCAATCCACGCGGTCGTACGCTTTGAATCGCCAAGGAACTCTGTGCCTCGACGCATCCAAGCAAGCTCCGTGCCACGAGCTTCTACCTGTGCCTGCACATGAACACTGTGTGGGTGTCAGTACTCAACTGTACTGGTGGAGTGAGCTTCTCGTCCACCTATACAAAACCGACACGTTTATTTACTTTGTGCAGCTTAAACCCTTTCGATTGTCTTTCTAGTCTTGTCTTAGGATCAGTTTTAAGACTTGACGTCTAACCAACTCGACGTGTAACGACATGGTCGTGCAACAATACCAACGTGTATTTCGATCGAGGCGGTGCCTCATCGTGCATGTACTTGACCAAACTTGAACTCGGAACGGCAGGGTCGTGCCATACTCTATTCGCGACTTAGACATATTCGAGACAGTGCTACGCCGAGGAACAACTTACACGGACTCGGCCGTGCCAAGACCAGTACTTGAACTCAAGTGCCTCAAGACTATTCTCGTGCCAACGACGTTAAGGAGACGACTCGTGCAGGTCGTGCCGCTAGACTTGATTTGTGCCTTAAGATCTTGCTTAGACTTGTATATGCTTCAAGATTGAGGCCGCACCTCGCAACTTATCAAGACTTTATCCATGCTACCGCCTAGCGGTCTTTCTATTCGACTCATGAACCAACTTAGACAAGACTTGCCAAACCTAGTATCGATCTCATGGACATCCAGACGCCAAGTATCGTGCTAAGCACGGTGCCTATGCTGCAGCCCAATCTTAGGCCCAGACATTGTGTTACCGACTAGACATAATTCTAGTTCTAAACCCAATCCAAAGGCATACACGCAGTGTGCCGCTATTGTCGACACATCTACATGAGTGGTCACTAGTAATGTCAAGCTATCTTGTACTGGCTCGTAGGATATCGGCTCGTCCCTATACGGGTAGCTAGCCGGGAGGCGCCGAAGTATTCCATGCGGTTATCCAGCATCCTACTTTGAGCCGCAACGCGCTTCCCCCGGGCCGAATGATCCCGGCGCCCAGACAATCATTCGAGAAGACTACACCTTGTCGACAAGTTATCCAATGACCATGCATACTCAACTCGATCTATCAAATCCTTCCTTAACATGACCATGCTTTCCTTTTAACTCTTTCGAGACTTAACGCGACTCCCAAGCCGCGGGACCGATATCGTGTGCGGGACATATCAAGACTTAACGAGACTCCCAAGCCAGGAGACCATCTCGTGTGCGGGACATATCATGACTTAATGAGACTCCCAAGCTAGGGGACCATCTCGTGTGCGGGACATATCATGACTTAGCGAGACTCCCAAGCCGGGGGACCGATCTCGTGTGCGGAACTTATCAGGACTTAGCGAGACTCCCAAGTAGCGGGACCGATCTCGGCGACAACCAGTCGCGTAGACTTCCTTTGTTCGTGGCAATCTTTTCACTCAACCGACCGTAGCTCATGCCTTAGACAGACCTGGTTCTATAGGCGACGCCATCGCTCAAGTCATATACTTTATACGACGAGCCTTGTTCTCAAGGGACTACGCGACTTGACAACCGCAGATAGAGCGGGACAGTGCTAGAAATAGCTTCGATAACTCAACGCAACACTTGTCTTAACTTATTCGGGCAATGACTCGACAAGCAAGGGCTACGCATCGAAGGAACGTGCTATGCACGGGGTCGACTTGAACAACCAAGTTTGTGCCTAGACTTAAGCCAACAGCCGCGCAAGACGACTTAACTTACGGGACGTACGAAGCCTATGCCAAGCCTTACGGGACAAGACCGTGCATGCTTTATTAACAATTCATGCGGGCGATGCCTATGACTTAGGCTGATTCGAGTGTTGGGGCAAAAACGAAGGGACCGTACATGCTTTACCAATATTCACGCAGGTGACGCCTATGACTTAGGCTGTTTCAAGTATCGGGACAACTTAGCAACTTAAGCCAACTTCCTTCTCCCAAGCCACGGGATCGAAGGATCGAGTGTCATTTGAAAGCACGCTGAGCCGACTTCTATGAAGACTGTGGGACCATTTTCCATGTTCTAAGACATTCCGACGGGTCAGGATTATTCCTTTAGCTATGTGTGTTCGTAGCTTTTATGTTATCCTACTTGTGCAAGTTGAAAACATTGCGAGTTATTATGTGAAGGCTAAGATGAGACAAGTTCACCGAAACTACCCCACCTGAGCGAGGGGTCGCCTCGACCGAGCGAGCCTTTGAGCAGCCGTTGCAAGGCTAAGTTCCAATGCCGTCGGCGTTTCGACTCCTCCGATTGACTTTGTGGGACGGGACACTACAACATGGGTGATTTGAATGGATTCGAATTCGTTGCGCTGCGCAACGAATGTCTTGATGCGAAATAGGTGATCGTGTTCGATGTTTAGAAATCTGAGTGACACGAGCTTGGGTAGAAAACTCCATACTATCGACTTTGGTTTGACCCTAGGATTGGGGGTCAATGTTGGCATTATTGTTGGGGAACTATGATTCCAATCCTGACATTGACTTGGCCTTGAGAATTGGCCTAGCGGATAGGCGAGACGCCATATTTCAAGAGTTGCAATCAAAAGATTGATCTTGAGGATTGGTTTGAATGGATATAGTGAATCACGAATATAGGAATACCCCTCATGAGATTCGGCTGACATGCATATATTTCAGGGACGCTTGAGTATGTGCAAGATGCGACTCGGGTGAGAAAGGCAAATTCTCTATCATGCGGCTTGGTAAATGCGTGTATTCTGGAGATGCCTGAAATGCGTGCACGATCCAGCCAAGTGATATGATGAATTGAAATAAGACTTGGGGAATAGAAGAATGTCGAGAACTTGAAATCGTGTTAAAGGAAAGATTGATAATAGTGCAAGCGTGGCTCGGAATCGAAGAAACGCGTAGGCGAAGTGTGTGCGATAGTCCCGCGTCTGGGCATGATTAGTCTTGGTCATAGAAATGGTAGGATGGCTTACCTTCAGGAAAGTCTCAAGGACGAGACTTGTTCTGAGTGGTGTATGTTGTAGTTCCCCGTCCCGTAAAGTCAATCGGAGGAATCGAAACGCCGACGGCGTTGGAACTTAGCCTTGCAACGGCTGCTCAAAGGCTCGCTCGGTCGAGGTGACCCCTCGCTTAGGTAGGGTAGTTTCGGTGAACTTGCCTCATCTTAGCCTTCACATAATAACTCGTAATGTTTTCAACTTGCACAAGTAGGCTAACATAAAAGCTACGAATGTACATAGCTAAGGGAATAATCCCGACCCGTCGGAATGTCTTAGAACATGGAAAATGGTCCCACAGTCTTCATAGAAGTCAACTCAGCGTGCTTTCAAATAACACTCGATCCTTCGATCCCGTGGCTTGGAAGAAGGAAGTTGGCTTAAGTTTCTAAGTTGTCCCGACACTTGAAACAGCCTAAGTCATAGGCGTCGCCTGCGTGAATGCTGGTAAAGCATGCACGGTCCCGTCGTTTTTGCCCCAACACTCGAATCAGCCTAAGTCATAGGCGTCGCCCGCATGAATGCTTAATAAAGCATTTACGGTCTTGTCCCACAAGGATTGGCATAGCCTTCGCACGTCCCGCAAGTTAAGTCGTCTTGTACGGCTGTTGGCTTAAGTCTAGGCACAAACTTGGTTGTTTAAGTCGACCCCGTGCATAGCACGTTCCCTCGATGCGTAGCTCGGTGTAGCCCTTGCTTGTCGAGTCATTGCCCGAATAAGTTAAGACAAGCGTTGCGTTGAGTTATCGAAGCCATTTCTAGCACTGTCCTGCTCTATCTGCGGTTGTCAAGTCGCGTAGTCCCTTGAGAACAAGGCTCGTCGTATAAAGTATATGACTTGAGCGATGGCGTCGCATATAGAACCAGGTCTGTCTAAGGCATGAGCTACGGTCGGTTGAGTAAAAAGCTTGCCACGAACAAAAAAAGTCCACGCGACTGGTTGTCGTCGAGATCGGTCCCGCTACTTGGGAGTCTCGCTAAGTCCTGATAAGTTTCGCACACGAGATCGGTCCCCCGGCTTGGGAGTCTCGCAAAGTCATGATATGTCCCGCACACGAGATGGTCCCCTAGCTTGGGAGTCTCGTTAAGTCATGATATGTCCCGCACACGAGATGGTCCCCTGGCTTGGGAGTCTCGTTAAGTCTTGATATGTCCCGCACACGATATCGGTCCCGCGGCTTGGGAGTCTCGTTAAGTCTTGAGAGAGTTAAAAGGAAACCATGGTCATGTTAAGGAAGGATTTGATAGATAGAGTTGAGTATGCATGGTCATTGGACAACTTGTCGACAAGGTATAGTCTTCTCGAATGATTGTCGGGGCGTCGGGATCATTCGGCCCGGGGAAAGCGAGTTGCAGCTCAAAGTAGGATGTTGGATAACCGCATGGGAGACTTCGGCACCTCCGGGCTAGCTACCCGTGTAGGGACGAGCCGATATCCCACGAGCCAGTCCAAGATAGCTTGATATTGCTAGTGACCACTCATGTAGATGTGTCGGCAATAGCGGCACACCGTATGTATGCCTTTGGATTGGGTTTAGAACTGGAATCATGTCTAGTCGGTAACACAATATCTGGGCCTAAGATTGGGCTGCAGCATATGCACCGTGCTTAGCATGATACTTGGCGTCGGGATGTCCATGAGATCGATACTAGGTTTGGCAAGTCTTGTCTAAGTTGGTTCATGAGTCGAATAGAAAGACCGCTAGGCGGTAGCATGGATAAAGTCTTGATAAGTTGCGAGGCGCGGCCTCAATCTTGAATCATATACAAGTCTAAGCAAGGTCTTAAGGCACAAATCAAGTCTAGCGGCACGACCTGCACGAGTCGTCTCCTTGACGTCGTTGGCACGAGAATAGTCTTGAGGCACTTGAGTTCAAGTAAGGGTCTTGGCACGGCCGAGTCCGTGTAAGTTGCTCCTCGACGTAGCACCGTCTCGAATATTTCTAAGTCACGAATAGAGTATGGCACGAACCTGCCGTCCCGAGTTCAAGTTTGGTCAAGTACATGCACGATGAGGCATCGCCTGGATCGAAATACACGTTGGTATTATTGTACGACCATGTCGTTGTACGTCGAGTTGGTTAGACATCAAGTCTTAAAACTGATCCTAAGGCACGATTAGAAAGACAATCGAAAGGGTTTAAGCTGCACAAAGTAAATGAACGTATTGGTTTTGTTTGGGTGGGCGAGAAGCTCACTCCACCAGTACAGTTGAGTACTGACACACACACAGTGTTCATGTGCAGACACAGGTAGAAGCTTGTGGCGCGGAGCTCGCTTGGATACATCGAGGCACGGAGTTCCTTGGCGATTCAAAGCGTACGATCGCGTGGATTGAAGACTTATACAAGACATAATGTATGGACATTGCCCTCCGAAGCTTTCGCTGACATCAAATATTATATCGAGAGATGAGAGAGAGAGCAGAGTGACTTGTAAATGAGAGAAAAGTGAGCACGAGAGACTTGTAATTTGGCCTTGTGCCCACAAATGTAATTTTGTATTCAATATCAATAAAAGAGTTTTCTTTTAAATGACTCATGTGTTCTTGTTTCAAATTTCCGCTGCGTATTCAATGTATCTGCTTGGGACTTCTGTACGACGACCCCGTCGCCGTCGTTGTAATCGACCGTTATGGAACCTGCCTTGTACGAGCGCAATCTAGGCTCATGCGGCATCACGCCTTAGTAAGGACGATCGCTCCTACGGGAGCGGGGTGTGACAATGTACGCTCTACTTTACCTAGTATATTCTCTCTATCTACTGCTATATTTTCAATATTGTATAAATAGAACTGTCGTTTGAGATTTTGTACTCGTTCCCGTCCTGACTGGACCTGTTGAAAATATTACAGATGATTAGGATGAGTGCCCTACCTATTACGGTCCTCGTGACGTGGTTGGTATAGAGTTGGATACCCTAGTGCAGCAGGGGCTAGCTCTAGCAGATGAGGACTTGGTATAGTTTAGCTGGTTTAGTATAGTACTGGACTCTGTCTCCATATCACTTTGGCTTGTTATTATTTGTTAGTTGTTTGTATTGAGATTGTTGACTCAGAGATTTTGGACTTGTATTATTCTGTGTTGGATTTTCAGGATGATATTTATAAATTTTGTTGTCTTTATCTTTCAGTATTATATATCGTTATTCTTAGAGTTTGTGGTTGATTATATTATATTGTCATTGCTTGTCATCCGTTCGGAGTTGACCATTCTCGATAGGTTTTGATATTTAACTATTGATAGATAGTAGACCTAGACAGTGTTCTACGCCGTTTCTGAGACGTAGGCTGGGGCGTTGTTTCACACTTGTGCCCTTACTCTGGGTGCGGGTCGTGACACCTCCAAAGGTGAATGATCCTCACAACCTTGCTATAATGGACTCCTTGCATTCTCCAGTAACTCGATGAACTTTGCAGCATCGGCATTCAGTGCCTACTCAGCTGCATCATCATTGTCCGGGTCAAAAGTAGACCGCATAGCATCGAAAACCATGTTCACCCACCCGTCGTCATAATTAGCATGGTCATGGACATCCATATACGGTTCCACATAAGGCTCTGATTCCGATGCTAAAGATACAAGTTTTCTTTCGAGGTTCACACTGATAGTAATTCGGCGTACAACCCCTAGCGTACAAATGATATGACACGTTCACTTCTGGATGGTATTTCAAGTTGTAACTTCTCATACACAGACACTTAATTTTGGTGTCATTCATGTACCGAGGGAACGCCTTTATAAACTGCATGAACTACTCTACCCCTATAAAAATTCATCCCGTATACCGCACATGTCATCGGGATGACGATTGTATATCTATAAACGATGTCGCAGCTAGTAATTCGTATCCATTTGAAGATAATTTTACAAAGATAGATACATATTATTCAAGTATATTGTCCAAATGGATACAATGATGTATACACATTGTAGTTCCCCGTCACCACATCGTGCCCCGTACTCTGTCCACGGGGTGCGCGAGAAAGGAACACTTTTGCTATCGATTTGGTCGGGACCGATAGGTCGGGATCGACCGAGTCGATCGAACGGGAACGGTTGAATAAAGATCTATTCCTCGTTTTGGAATATCCTCTTCGAAACCAAGTCCCATATTCAGCGGGTTGTGCCTCGAGGATTGACTCTACAGCTGAGTCGGGAGAGACCTCCCGTTGTTCTGCTTTTTACGCCGCTTGCGTTGGTTTTGGCTTTGTTTTCTGAATACGCTTTCGTGAATATTTTCGATGGTTTTCATGGCTTGCATTTCGAACTCGCATTTCCTATCGAACTCCTTGAATAATGCAGTGTTCTAATCGGTTGCTTGTGCAATTTCAGGTAATCGCGTAGGCGACGTCTAGAGCGACCAACAAGTTCTCTAGCCGAAGTAAACTCAAGGTGAGTGGCTGACCCTTCTCTTCTCGACCCCCTTCTTAAGTAAACCGATAGTGTTATTGCAGAAGATAGAATGAATGCAAGGGCACGAGCACGGTAAAATAATTAAGTTTCAAAGAGAACGAAGGCTATACCTTAATAACTGAATAATGTCTTAACTCAGTCATTGGACAACTTGTCGACAATGAGAAAGTTTTCGCGAGCGATAACCCGGGGCCACGGGACCGACTCGGCCTAGGAGGAAACACGGTATAGCTGTGCTGGATGATAGCACGGGTTAGGCGGGGACTTTCAGTGGGGCTCGCTACTTGCTTTGAAAGGGTCCCGACTAACAAAGCTATAAGTCCAGGATGGCTTGTGGTGTCAGTGGCCAATCACACGTAATATTGCACTTGGTATAAAAAATGATGACAATTGACAGGGAAAAACATAGTAAGTCTCATAAGGCGCGGCGCGGCCCGTCGTGGGTAAGTTCTAACGTAAATTATATTATGCTTGTCATTGCTCACTTGAAATTCATTAGGATGGTTAGAAACATTCATAAACTAAGTCATATAAACTCATCAACCAAATGAGAGCTTGGAACTTAACTTGCCACGCACCAGTACAAAGTGTAATGTACTGATCCTCGCTCTCCACACAGGTACCCCGAATCACGAAGGGCGTGCCACCTAAAAGCTCAAGGCGAAGCAAACCCTTTTGAAGCCTCGTCCGCGTGTGAAGGCTTGTGTTTCTGGATTCCTTTTGAAGAAGACCCGCACTCAGTCCAAAAAAAAAAGATGGAGACTCGACTTTCCACGATTACAGGTGCAAATATATAATAGTTTTTGCTTGTAAAAAGGGATGTAATGTATGGAACGACTATCTCATCGGCGTTCATTTTGTAAGTCGAGTCATATTGTAGCCTGCGCGGCAATAATTATAAAGAAGTCCATATAAAGTTTTTATTATCAATGAAAAAGTCTATTTCTATTTCAAATGTGTCATTCAATTTCTCTATGTACTCTAACTTGATGTTGTATTTCGGATAACCTTATGACTATGTCTTGTGCGATCGCAACTTAGGTTCGTACGGCATCACGCCCAGGGGACGACTATCGATTTTACGGAATCGGGACGTGACATAATGGTATCAGAGCACGGTTTTACATCCTTTGGCCTCGCGTCTAGAGTTCCAAACCTTTGATCTCGCATCGATGAGATAAGTTGTTCCATACAATGAGTCCGTAATAATTTGTGACTGATGTGTTTGCCTTCGTATCGCAGAAGTGACGGAACCCACGACTGAGCAAGAACAGAGCACTTCAAACGGCTCTAGTAGTTCGCATCATCCGCGGGCCGGACCTTCTAATGATACCATCGAAAGGATGCTGCGCATGATGGAGGCACAGCGAAACCAGTCCGAGAACCGGCATCAACAGGTAGAGGAACGACAGGCCCAGTTCGAAGCTCGCTTTGACGTACATGCCAAACTACAACAAAAGCAGTTAGATACCCTGCAGCAGATTGTCCAGACAATGGCGGCTAACGAAAATTCTGCGACTGCGCCTACCGTCACCGCACCTGCTGCCACCGTGCCGACGATCCAACCCATTGAAGTCGATACGGAGAAGCCCGAGCATCAACCAGCGGCACCGAAAAAGTACAACTTTGAAGTGTCAGAATTCAAGAAGGCGTGCCGCACTTCCTTCAGCGGTACCGAAGGCCCTTCCATGGCGATCGACTGGTTGGAAGAGCTGGAAGATCACTTCGAGCTTCTCGGCATTGAAGAATCGAAGCAAGTCGCCTGCGCACAACTTCAACTACGGTTGAACGTGCACGACTGGTAGGCTGTACGCAAGTGAGCGATCCGACCGAACAACACCACCGCGCCGATCTTTTAGGCTATGTTCCGCAAAGCCTTTGAAGTCCAGTACCTTCCGTCAGCCATTCATCAAGCGAAGGAAAATGAATTCATGCAGTTGAAACAAGGGAGCCGGATAGTGGAACAGTATGCCGCAGAATTCAACAAGTTGTCTAAGTTTGCTAGTCAGTTTCTGCCTACTGAAGAGTGCCGTGTGCGACGGTTCGAAGTGGGTCTACGACACTCTATCGGTGTGCATGTCGGGGTCCCAGAGTACAAGGCCATGGGCGAGGCTCTAAATCACACTCTCCGCCTTGAGGGCCTGCATCCTTCCGGTGCTGCCGACGTTGTGCGTCACTCCAATCACAAACGTCCTAGCTATACGGGAGGCAACATTTACGCGTCAAAGCGTCCAAACAACGGCGGCTATAAAGGATAGAACCCATCTCCTTCCTGCACCAAGTGCAACCGCCACGAGCACACTGAAAGGGATTGTGCGATCTTAGATGGAGGATGTTTCTTTTACAGAAAAAGGGGGAACCAAATGGCGGATTGCTGGGCTCGGAAAAATATTACAATGCACCACCACAACCAAACCGTCAAGAGAATCGAGGACAGGCGCCTCGACCTCCTCAGTCCACTCAACCTGCACCACAAAATGGCCAAGATCGTCGCCCCAACACTTAGGGCCGCGTCTACGCCATGACTCGAGACGAAACACTGGCATCAGATACAGTAGTGTCAGGTATACTAAAATTCAATAATGTGCATGCTCGTGTGTTATTTGATTCAGGCGCTTCATATAGTTTTATATCGGCAGACTTTGCCGCCGAGCACAAATTTCTTGTAATATCATTAGATCTCGACCTTAGCGTAAGCACGCCTTCGGGCACACCAATTCTCACAAACTTAGCCTGCATCGGCGGGATTATCTGTATCGGCGGTCAAAAGATCGGTCTGGACGTGATAGTTCTAGACATGAAGGACTTTGACATCATTCTGGGAATGGATTGGCTCGGGCCATGCAACGCAACCATAGACTACGCTGAAAAGAAGGTCACATTCCGCATACCTGGAGTGCCAGAATTTTGCTACTCGTGTGGTGAGGCGTCGTCGACCTGCATGGTGATCTCTGCAATATCTGCTCGACGGATGCTGCATTCCGGGTGCAAAGGCTATCTAGCTTCCGTTCGAGACATACAACAGGATGGTGCAAACGCGGGTCAGGCCGACATTATGGCAGAATTCCCAAACGTGTTCCCGAACGAGCTACCGGCATGCCGCCCGATCGAGAAATAGAGTTCACCATCGACACATTCCCCGACACCCAGCCGATCTCGAAGGCTCCGTACAGAATGGCCCCTGCAGAATTGAAAGAATTGAAGGCACAACTTCAGGAATTACTCGACAGATGGTTTATCCGTCCGAGTGTCTCGATGTGGGGTGCGCCCGTGCTGTTCGTGAAGAAGAAGGATGGATCGATACGACTCTGCATCAACTATCGAGAATTAAATAAAGCTACCGTCCGAAACAAATACCCCCTGCCCCGCATCGACGACTTGTTCAACCAGCTCCAAGGTGCAACGATGTTTTTGAAGATTGATCTACGATCGGGTTACCACCAACGCAAAGTCAAGCCAGATGACGTGTCGAAGTCTGCCTTCCGCACTCGTTACGGCCACTAAGAGTTCTTGGTAATGCCGTTCGGTCTGACAAACGCCCCTGTCGTCTTCGTGGATCTAATAAATTGGGTGTTCTGTCTGTTCGTTGACAAGTTCGTAGTAGTCTTCATCGACGACATCCTCGTCTACTCGAAGGATCGAGCGCAACATGCAGAGCATCTGCGGACGGTACTCCAAACCCTTCGAGAGAATCAGTTGTACGCGAAGATGAGCAAGTGCGAGTTCTGGCTGAACAGCGTCTCATTCCTTGGGCACATCATCTCCGCCGCGGGTATCACAGTCGATCCGAAGAAAGTCGAGGCAGTTGCTGATTGGAAACGGCCCGCATCAGTTAGCAAAATTCGAAGCTTCCTAGTCTTGGCGGGATACTACCGACGCTTCATGAAGGACTTCGCGAAGATCGCATCGCCGTTGACTCGCCTCACCTAGAAAGGAGTCGCATTCAAGTGGTCAGACGACTACGAAGCTTCCTTCCAGGAGCTCAAACAACGGCTTGTTTCGGCCCCGATACTTGCTCTTCCTGAAGGGACGGAGGGATTTCAAATCTTCAGCGATGCTTCTGGCTAGGGCTTGGGGTGTGTGCTCATGCAGCGGGATAAGGTGATATCTTTTACTTTTCGGCAATTGAAGCCGCACGAGAAGAACTACCCCACGCACGACCTAGAACTAGCAGCAATTGTGTTCGCGTTGAAGCTATGGCGTCACTATCTCTATGGTGTGGCATGCAGGATTTATACGGACCACAAAAGCCTCAAGTATCTCTTCACCCAGAAAGAACTGAATTTGCGGCAGAGGCGATGGCTCGAACTAATCAAAGACTATGACTTATCAATCGACTACACGCCGGGCAAGGGAAATATGGTAGCGGATGTGCTGAGCCGGAAGTACTTAGCTTCGTTACGCATCAACGATCGACTGCTGTGTGACTTGGAAGGAATGGACATTGAACTCCGAGTTCATTTCAGAGACGTGAAACTAGCGCAACTGCAGGTGGAACCGAGCCTACTGGAGAGGATCAAATCTGCTCAGAAGGACGACCCATACCTGGAGAAGATGCGAAAGCTGATATCGACAGGGAAAGCATCCGACTTTGTAGAGGACGAGTCGGGAGTGTTGCGCGTGAAGGGACGGCTATGCGTACCGGACGACGTAGAACTTAGAAAGTGTCACCCCCGATTTTCAGAAACAGGGGTATTTTTGTCATTTTATATTTTTAAATATTTTTAAATTTTATTTTATTATTTATGATATTATTTTGGGGTTGAAATTTATTTTATTATTTATGATATTATTTTGGGGTTATTTGAGTCGGGTTCGAATTTTAACTCAATCCGACTTGAAACGGGGACCCGGGGGGTAGTTTGACTCTAGTGGGACCCACACACTAGTTAGGCATGGCCCACATGATATTAATTTTATTCCACATGATATTAATTTTAGTTAGTAGTTAGACTAATTATTTATGGATATGCTTAGTTTAATTAGAGACTTAAAACTAGACTAAATTGACCTCAACCTTTAACCCATTCCTAATTTAAATCAAATAGATTAGTGGAGGGCATTTTGGACATTCAAATAGGGGACACCTCACCCTTTTTGGGCAGCCACCTATGGGGGGTATAAGGAGTGAGTCACTCATTCATTCATTTATTTTCATCCACTTTCTCTCTCTTGTTCTTCCCCAAATTAATTTAGAGATGAAGCTACATTGATTTCATTTCCAAATCAACCCCTTTTTCCACCAAATCTTCTTTATTTCTCTTCTACTCCATGGTTAGAGGGTGCTAGCCAAGTTTGAGAGGATTCGGAGCTCGTTAGTGTCCTTTTAGAATCTCTACGTGTCGGTGTCGTATCGGAAGGCTTTTCCTTTGAATTTCTCTTCCGGAAGGTATAATCTCTCCTCTAAACCATCCCTACATGCATATAGAAATATTTTGAACCCATAGGATTGACCCCCATGGTTGTATCTCCATTTGTGTCCATTTCGTGTCCATTTGGAGGTCATAGGAGTGTCCTTTGTGTTGTGGTTGTGTCCATGTGGGAAAATCCTAAATTTGGACACACTATGTGTTGTTGTTATGTATGAATGAATTATTACATGTTTAATCTCATATTTTTGTATTAGAAATGTGTTATATAGCGTCTCATATATATATATTAGTGTAGAGAGTGAGTTCTTGATATATTATGTTATATACTTGTGTTTCTTTTGTCTCAAACTACCTAAATTCGTCATAATATTTATCCACGTTTTTAGTAGCAATAGCAACTTAGAAATATCATAACTTTTAGCTTAAAACTCCGATTTATTTTCCATTTTTTATAAAAGAACCGTATCGAAGTTAGCTTTCCAAATATATATTTTAATAAGCCAAATTCATTTTGAAACTTTCTATAAAATTATTTGAGTGTCAGCTGTACGAAAGACGAACGCGTTTCGGTGTTTTTGCGATTCCGGGAGCTTCCGGACACGAAAATGCGATCCGTTTAAAGTTTCAGAAAGCTAACACAAAGATCTATAACATACTTTAATCCTAGAATTTAATGAATGCTTAATTTGTACAGTATTGATTTTAAGTAGAAGATTACTATACGACATATGCATTTTGTGTATCCTTGTATGTACAAATATGTATGTATGCATGTGTATATATATATATATATATAAAATATATATATATATATATATATATATATATATATATATATATATATATATATATATATATATATATTTTATATATATATATATATATATATGTGTGTGTGTGTGTGTGTGTTAAGAGAATGTAATATAATATAGAGTATGCATAAATAATATAATGTATGAAAGTATATAATGTATTCAAATATGTATGTATAGGTGCATGAATGAATGAATGGATGAAATGCAAGCATGTGGGTAATGCAAGGTATTGAAACATGTATGCAAGTATCCATATGTAAGTAAGTAACGTAATCAAGTATAAATATATGCAATATATGAATGCCAACATGATAGGAATGTATGATGCCATATTAGCACGTAGCACCATGTTCATATGTTAAAATTCTCTTCTACATGTTTACAGTAACCCCAAGCATGAATACACATAAAACCTACTTACTGTTATGAGTAAACCCTTTGATGTATAAATAAACCCTTTTGTTATGATTAACACCCACACACACACATGCTAAACCTATACTTTACATATTATTTCTTCTATGTGACACAATGAACCCTTGCTAAATGTTATCCATCTAACATAATACCCTCACACTTGAACACATTGTACTGCTATGTACACATTGCCATATCCACATTCATGTATCACTCACTCCTTGTCTTTATGCACCTTGCTTGTAATAAAAATATATATGAATATATATGTAATGTGTGTTTGATAACTTGTGTAGCTTTGTGATTTTGTGTGAGTGTTAGTCTAGGCTTGGTTAGGCCTAATGAGACTTGTTGGTCTAGGTTTAGACCTAGTACGGCCTAGTTAACCTAATTTGACTAGTACGGTTGACCAGAGTTGATTAAGAGTTGACTTTGACCTAGAATGACCTAGAATCATGTAGAATGCATAGTAGAGCTTTATTTTACCATTTTGGACTTGTTGTGACTTGTGCTGTTCTAAATAGGAGCCAGACACCTCTCCTCGGACAGTACATTTCCTTTGGACATTCAGATAGCAGGCGAGTACATTCTCTGATCATTTCATATCCTGCTTAGAATTATTTTCCTGCTTTAAATTACTTTACTTGATACTGTCACGTTGGTCACACGGATTGGTACTATATGGATCCCTTCTTAAGATGTTATCCTTCAGGAGCATCGGATATTATATGTTCTGTGCGTTTCACTTACATTGTGTATCACTTTGCTTCTTGGTTCATTGATCACTTGTGACATGTACTCTCATGATCACAGAGTCTCCTTGAATCTCCCATTTATGGGCATCTATGTATCACCCCTTGTGGGTCATTGCATGGAATCATAACATAACCTGGCTGGATCCTTGTGTATTGATTGGGGGTACGGGGGAGTAGAAGTGGACATGTGAATAATACCCAAGTAGTATCTCATCAGAATCACTCCGTAGTGTCTCATCAGAATCTCCTATGCCATTTACATGTCTATATTATACTCTGACTCACTAGCCACTGTTAGTTCTCTATTGTATAATAGATATTTCTATTACAGTTCTCACTCTCTGTTTACATACTGTATTTTCTTCAATACCTGTATCTTACTTTACTGCATGATTATATTTTTTTAACCTTCTATGAACTGTTGAGATGTATTGTGCTCGCTCCTGTCCTGACTAGACCTGTTGATAAATTTTACAGATAGCTTGGAGGTTGCCTGCTAGCCTAGAGGAGACACAGTAGAGGTTACATAGATAGCTAGGGTTTTCTTATAGCTTATTTTCAGTTGTCTTGAGTTGTATTTACTTACGGATTACTGTATTTGAGATTTGAGATATATTTCTGGGTTTGTGTATCTTAGACACTTAGAGTTCTCTCTGCTGTATCTCTTTTGGATTTTATGTTTTATCTATCTTCCATTATGCTCTACCTTAGATGTGATTGAGTTTACATTCTGCTATGTCATCACCATTCAGGGAGTATAAACTGCTTAGCATTATATTGTTAGATGTTGTGACATAGGACATCGTTCTACCGTCGACACTACGGCGTAGGCTGGACGTACCCACTTCTCGTGCCCTTACTCTAGGGTGCGGGTTGTGACAGAAAGGAGATAATGTCGGAGGCACATTATGCAAAATATTCCTTGCATCCTGGCAGCACCAAGATGTATAAGGACCTCCGCATTGATGGTCGGGATGGACGGTTCGTAGCGCGCTTCTGGAGTAGTCTTCATTCAGCACTGGGGACCAAGTTGAAGTTCAGCTCACCTTATCATCCTCAGACTGATGGCCAAACAGAGCGGGTGAACCAAATTCTCGAAGACATGTTACGACTCTGTGCGATCGACTTGAAGTCAAGTTGGGACGTCCATCTACCGCTGGCCGAGTTTGTATACAACAACAGCTATCAGTCCAGCATCCAAATGGTGCCGTATGAAGCTTTGTACGGCCGAAAGTACAGATCGCCCATTTGCTGGGATGAAGTCGAAGAACGGCAGATACTTGGTTCGGAGCTGGTGGAGCAGACTGTGCAGAAGGTCAAGTTGATACGAGAGAGATTGAAGATAGCACAAAGCCGGCAGAAAAGCTATGCCGACACGCACCGACGCCCCTTCGAGTTCTCGGAAGGCGACCATGTATTCCTGAAGGTGATGCCTATGCGTGGAGTTTCCCGGTTCGGTGCGAAAGGAAAGTTGAGCCCAAGATTTGTTGGCCCGTTCGAAATATTGAAGCGAGTCGCCCCGATAGCTTACCAACTCGCCTTGTCGCCTGCATTGTCAGAGGTACATGACGTCTTCCACATCTCGCAATTACGGAAGTACGTGCACGATCCGGGGCAGATTTGGGTAAGCTGGACCTGAAGGCGGACTTGTCATATGTCGAAGAGCCGGTACAAATCTTGGAGCGTAAGGATAAACTTCTCTGCAACCGTGTTATTCCTCTCGTCTGCGTCCTCTGGAGGAACCATTCGGTCGAAGAGTCGACGTGGGAGCTTGAGTCAGAAATGAAGGAAAAGTTCCCTTCATTGTTCTCGTAGAGGTAGGTTCTATTTTAAGTTTCGATGACGAAACTTTTTCTTAGTTGGTTATGGTGTAGTGCCCCGTCCCTACTTCGTGTCCCGTACTCTGTCCACGGGGTGCACGAGAAAGGAACACTGTCGCTATCGATTCGGTCGGGACCGATAGGTCAGGATCGACCGAGTCGATCGAGTGGGAACGGTTGAATTAAAATCCATTTCTCGTTATGGAATGTCCTTTTCGGAACCAAGTCCCATGTTCAGCGGGTTGCGCCTTGAGGATTGACTCTGCGGCTGAGTCGGGAGAGACCTCCCGTTGCTCTGCTTTTCACGCCGCTTGTGTTGGTTTTGGCTTTATTTTCTGAATGCGCTTTCGTAAATGTTTTCGATGATTTTCATGGCTTGCATTTCAAACTCGCATTTTCTATCGAACTCCTTGAATAATGTAGTGTTCTAATCGGTTGCTTGTGCGATTTCAGGTAATCGCGTAGGCGACGTCTAGCGCGACCAACAAGTTCTCTCGCCGAAGTAAACTCAAGGTGAGTGGCTGACCCTTCTCTTCTCGACCCCCTTCTTAAGTAAATTGATAGTGTTGTTACGGAAGAAAGAATGAATGCAAGGGCACGAGCACGGTAAAATGATTAAGTTTCAAAGAGAACGAAGGCTATACCTTAATAACTGAATAATGTCTTAACTCGGTCATTGGACAACTTGTCGACAAGGAGAAAGTTTCCTCGAGCGACAACCCGGGGCCACGGGACCGACTCGGCCTAGGAGGAAACACGGTATAGCTGTGCTGGATGATAGCATGTGTTAGGCGGGGACTTTCAGCGGGGCTCGCTACTTACGTTGAAAGGGTCCCGACTAACAAAGCTATAAGTCCAGGATGGCTTGTGGTGTCAGTGACCAATCACACGTAATATTATACTTGGTATGAAAATGATGACAATTGACATGGAAGAACATGGTAAGTCTCATCAGGCGCAGCGCGGGCCGCCGTGGGTAAGTTCTAACGTAAATTATATTATGCTTGTCATTGCTCACTTGAAATTCATTAGGATGGTTAGAAACATTCATGAACTAAGTCATATAAACTCATCAACCAAATGAGAGCTTGAAACTTAACTTGCCATGCACCAGTACAAAGTGTAATATACTGATCCTCGCTCTCCACACAGGTACCCCGAATCACGAAGGGCGTGCCACCTGAAAGCTCAAGGCGAAGCGAACCCTTTTGAAGCCTCGTCCGCGTGTGAAGGCTTGTGTTTCTGGATTCCTTTGAAGAGGACCCGCACTCAGTCAAAAAAAAAGATGGTGACTCGACTTCCCACGATAGCAGGTAGAAATATGTAATAGTTTTTGCTTGTAAAAAGGGATGTAATGTATGGAACGACTATCTCATCGGCGTTCATGTTGTAAGTCGAGTCATGTTGTAGCCCGCACGGCAATGATTGTAAAGAAGTCCATATAAAGTTTTTATTATCAATGAAAAAATTTATTTCTATTTCAAATGTGCCATTCAATTTCTCTGCGTACTCTAACTTGATGTTGTGTTTTAGATAACCTTATGACTATGCCTTGTGCGATCGCAACTTAGGTTCGCACGGCATCACGCCCGGGGGACGACTATCGATTCTACGGAATTGGGGCGTGACATACATGTTCATCAAAGTAACAACTCTCATATTGATACGTATCTGATTTGTGATACATGAGTATCCATATCATTGTTCATGAGTATCCATTTTATAATTCGTGAATATCCGAAAACTAGTAGACATGTGGATAACTCCGATTTCAAACCCTATTAAATAGGTGTCATCACGTGTTCATTGTGAGCCATTCTCTGAAAATGGAGGTGTTTCATACAATAACTGTTTTAGGCTAGACCTAATAGGTTATTGGATAGAAATGTAAACCATGGGCCTAGAAACATAAGTTAGGAATACCACAAAATTAATATGAAATTCTTATTGTTGTTAATGAATACTTATTCCAGTGAATTCTTGTATAGGTTTGGAATAGGTCGTGATATTTCTCACAACTTCACCAACTTTGGATCTCAGGCAAGTACAATATTATACTATTTTTCGTTCTTTACATTATCATTACTATTTTGTTTCGTTTATCATAACTTTTCATTATAGTCTATGATACACACGAAAGAGGTTCAGATCTTGATTTCTTGTATTAGATTCGTGATTCGTGTCGTGTATAATGAGTATTGGATTGGAGGATACGCTAGTAGACATGTGGGCAACCCCAACTATATCTATCTGTATCCATATTCGAACGATAGCCGTCGTGCACCGCATGTGATGACATGTCGGATTTACCCCTTAGTCGCCTACATGTCGAGCATTGTATTCTAAATTGCATTTGCACGTTATGCTCTCTAGTTTCTATTACTTGTACCTTATTACTTGCATGATTATCAGTTTTCTATTTTTTGTTACATGTTTTAGTTATCTTTCTGTCTTTATATGATTCTAGTTTTATTATATGTGTCAGTATTTTATGATAGTTCATTTAGATAGTTTTTATATTGTACTTGCAACTTTTAGCTGTATTTGTACTTGCTTCAATCCTGATCGGATGTGTTGACATTTTAGGCGAGGAAGACTTGTGCCCTACTCACTATGGATCCCAAGAGGGACACTTCGAGTGATCAGATTTAGGGATTAGAACCTATTGCTTCATAGTAGTTTATTCGTATTTCTTTCAGCTTCCCTTGATTGGGTGTGTCCCCAAGGCACTTGTATGACATGTATTATGATTCTTGGATTTATGGTATTAGTATCCCAATTTCTTATCTATTATTTCATTTACTTATGTTTTCTTTGAATGAATTAGACTAAATTACTTATGATATGTGAAAAGATGAATATGAAAAAGGTTTAGACAGCGTACTACCGCCAATGCCGCGACATAGGCTGGACGTACTTACGAACTCGTGCCCAAACATCCGGGTGTGGGTCGTAACAAGTAGAGTCGTGCATAGTAAAAGACTGGAAGTCCAGTTCAATGTCGGCACCTTCATCTCTTAAATATTGAGTACGTTTTTTCACACGAACATAATCTTGAACGCAAACACAGACTTCCAAAATATCTGGCAGCAACATGCTCATTTTCTTGCTTAGCCTTCTTGATCCTTATGGTGGCCCATGTAGGTCGACTTCGCAAATAGTGCGATGTCGTGGTAGTACCTAGGTTTAGTCGTACTGCTACGAGCATGTAATAGAATATAATTTATGGATTGTAGGAGATTCTAGAAAGCAGAGTACTGAATCACATATTAGAATTTCTTGAAAGATTCCTGGAATGACCCTTGAGAATCTTACCTTGAACATTGCTTAAATCTATTTCCACTTGCTTTTGTTCATCCAACTTGAATACATGTTGTTGTTGAACCTAATTCTTGCATCAAGATAGGACTTATGGAGTATAGAAAGAACAATGGAATAGGCGTTGAGCTCATAACCATTTCAAGTTGAGAATAGAAGAATGGTTAATCAAATCTTATGCATGAATAAATATTTTGAGGTTATATTGTCAACCGAAAAAAAAAACAAGAATTTGATATTAGATCGACGTTTGGAGAATTAATGAAATTGGATTAAGTAGTAAATGGAATATTAACATATGAATTCGAAGAAATAAATAATAGTTTCATAAATTAGGCTAAGAATGATGTTGTGGAATTCGTAAATGATGATTATGATCCATGAAGATTGAGAGGATGATATTGTGGACTTGTGACATAGAAAATTAAGGAGTTATTTCATACAATTTTAAGATAGTAAAATTCATTGTGGAATATGTTAATTTTTCTTATCCTGCTTAAGTAGCTAAGTACCTTCTAGATGATGACACACTATGAGATATGGTTATTCTACGATAAATGGAACTTCGAAATTATAAGGAGAAGGATAATTAAGACGAAGATAGTAGAAGGATAAATTTGTATGATTGATGACTAAATTTTGGATTATAAATACTTTGAGATTGCAACTTATTTGAAGGATTTGGTAAAATGGATAGCATCGTATAAGAATCAAATACTGACACTTGAGATTTTAAGGATGGTTACGAAATAAGAATGTGATTTTCAGATGGTTACTAGCAAGTGGTTTAAATAATTATGAACGATATTGAAGGTTGCTAAAACAACATATATGGTGATTTTGAAACGGATGACCTTATGATTGTGTTCCTAAATGAAATTAACATCATTCTGAGGATAATAGAATTAAAGACATGGAAAAAAATTATACTTGAAGATCTTGACTAATTTATTGGATGGCGCCATGGATATGCTTAAAAATCTCAAAATATTAGAGTTTATGTGGATTGTTGAAACTCATAAATGATATTGTGGATTGGGATGGACATACCAACTGGATAAAGATATTTGAAGGACGAAGCCTAGATTATCAAATCTTGGTAGTTGATAATCGATGAGTAAAGATGTACTGCAGCTGTGGTAGAAGCACTATATACCACGTTCAGTAAACGTTGTGCATATATTTTGTTCAACATTGTAAACAGTTTTTATAAAACTTTTAAAAAAATGTTGTATATGTTATTCAATCATGTTTACCAAATATTGTTAATACTATTTGTATGATGTAATTGTAATATTAACAATGATTTAAAAGTTTTGTAATTGTAATATCAACAATGTACAACATTTTTTAAACATTGTTGATTGTGTTTCCATTTTTTTAAAATACGATTTATAAATAAAAATATATTAATTGCAAGTATAATACAAATACAAATACATTCTTCTAATTCCCGATCCCGTTGTTGTTTCCCGCTCCCGATGTTGTTGTTGTTACTACCGTTGTTGCTGTTGTTGTTGCTGCAGCTGCTGCTCGAGAATGGATCTGAAGAATTACACTCAACGGTACCAAAGGGGAAGATAACTCCTAAGAAAAACTAAATATAAAGAAATCCAATTAACGTAATTACTTGAATATCCATAACAAAGTGATTTGTGAACAAACAAAAGAAATTTGAATAATTGAGAATCTGTGATTTACAAACTTAGTATAAAAAATTCAAAATTTTCAAAAAAAAGTAGTACAAGTCGACAAATTTAAAGTAAAATTTCCACAACAAAATAGAAATATAAATAATCATCGATCATGAATACCATTCTCGAGAACCACACCCTCAATCTACGAGCTAACACATCCAACTCTGCAAGTCGTTCTTTGCATCTCTTTATCAATTCAGATGATTTTCCCTGTTTAGATGAACCAGTACTAGCTGTAGTAGTAGGGAACGAGGATATTAATATGATCTCGTTCTTCTTCACCATATTAGACTCTGCTAGTAGTAGTAGTAGGGAACGAGGATACATTGGACTCTCTTTATCAATTCAGATGATTTCCCCTGTTTAGATGAACCAGTACTAGCTGTAGTAGTAGGGAACGAGGATATTAATATGATCTCGTTCTTCTTCACCATACTAGCTGTAGTAGTAGGGAACGAGGATACATTGGACTCTGCTAGTCTCATCACAGACCATGCTCACAATTTAATTATATTTCCAACAGTTCCTGAAATAAAAATTTAGGAGGAAATTACAATTCAACTTCATTCACACAAATACATTGAGAGGAAAAAAAAAGATGATGAAAATACCCTGAAAAGTTTCTCCATTGTGAATGATGTCAGCAGCTACACGGCCATTGATATATGCATGTAAAGGCATAACTATGTCCTCCATGTCGCAGGGATTACTATAGCCCTTGGTCCTTGTACTTTGCACAATTCTTCTAACATCTCTCTGTCCAAAGTTCAAATATAAAAAGCATCAGGACAAACTACTCTTATTCCTCTATTCGTTACTGTTTGTGTACATGGAAAGAAGATTTTTCGATAGTTTACATGGTTTGCTAATCACAAGTCTTTCCAACTTTTTAAAATACTAAGAAGCAAGATTCTAAAACTCTTTTTGATTAGTTTGGCTGCACCACAAGTCTAGCTTTATATTAGATTAGCAAAGGACCAACACTATGAGTGGGTTTTGTTTAAGATATGGTGGAAAATTGTTTCTGATTCATGAAGGAAAATTTACGAACTTCTTTAAGTGGCCACATAATAGACACTCTACGGAAGTAGGGACCCACACTGTACATGATTTGTTTAAGCAATCTAAAAAAGAAATGAGATGACAGATATGATATGGTGCATACGATGGAACAAGGTCTACATAAAAAAAAATGAACCTAGCATTGGTCTACAATGGAACCTGCTACACAAGCATTTTAAACTTGCAAGCCCTCATGAAAAATCCATAAAGTTGGGAGTGGGTAGGCAATGGAAGAAAACAAGTGATATTGGAGAGAATAAACTCAATCCAAATTCAAAAAAGAAAAGCCGTTATCGCAGTTGATCGTGAAAGGATGTATTGCAAGTAGAATATGATTCGTTATCAAGATATTTGGGAGATTATATATGTTAAACATCATTTTTTTTAAGATGGCCCAAAATTGATGTATGAGAGCAAGAGGATAACATAGGAAGCATTGACATAAGTACAGGATGTGAATGAGATTTTTCATGGATAAAAGTATCAATTCCTACTTCAAAGGATTAGTAAGTGGTTACATAGAGATTGTAACTCAGATAAATCTCATATATTGGTCATCCACATATTAGAGGCAGTCCAAGCATGTGAAAGCATTAGGTGCAGATTTGCACCTTATCCACATAGACGTAAATTCAAGGCCGTGCTGCACACAGTGACAACTTGTGCTTCTTAATTTATCTATTCTACTATATAATAGAAAAACTTAGATGGTGAAATTTTTGAATTTCGAAAATACCCTTACATACTTATACTAATTAAAAATAGTTCATTAATCTATTCTACTATATAATAAGAAAACTTAGATGGTGAAACTTTTGAATTCCGAAAATACCCTTACATACTTATACTAATTAAAAATAGTTCATTAATTTTAATAAGGACAACTTAGTAATTAGAAAGACTACCCTTTGGTCTTCCTTAAGAGTCTTCCTAAACTAATTAAGAAATGTTAAAATATGTGCATGGCACGTGCATATATGCTAGTGTATATAATAGGAAACCTTCCATAAAGTAAACAGCATATGAGCTAGGTATAATATACATATGACGGAAGACTTCCATAAAGTAAACAACATGTGAGCTAAGTATAATATACATATGAAGGAACACATATCTTGCACGAAAATCAAAATTATGGACCTGAGCTAAGATCCATCCAACGAGCCAATCAACGTCACTTTTGTGAACAGAACCACACAAAAAGACCGAATAGATCAAAACTTTACCACAGAAAGTACTCAAAATGATGTAAAAGTAATTTCGCACATACCCATCGAGTGAAAGTCTCAGAATCTGTAAATAATTGGATCTGTAACAAAAATAAACCAACATCAAAATGCTTACAACCCTAGAAAAGAAAGACAATGGTCATAAACACAAATGACAACTTCACATTTGACGAATAATTATGGGTAAGCAATGAATCAAGTAGTAACCAAATTGTTCCTCTGTTATTTTTCAATTGCTCCAGTTTGGCTGTAATGATCATATCTTCCCTGCTTTTCTTTTTACAAAAAGATAACCAAAAACTGTGTAGAATGAACTCGATGTATCAAATATATTATTCTCGAATATCTTTATTATTCTTTACTTGTCTTAGTTAGTCGGTCCAGAAAAGAGAAAAAACAAATTGATAGATCTTACCTTGGGTCCGCTAGGTCCCACTCTCCAGACCAGGGTCTTGGTGGTCCGGCAGTCGCCGCACATCTTCGAGCCGCCTCCGCTTGTGCCAGAGTCCGACGTCGTGTCCGATGGAAGCAGAAATTAGGGCTTTCACTAAAATCAATGAAATCAAAATTTTCTTAATAAAAATTAGGGCATAAATTATGAAATAATAAGGACATAAGTTAGGACAAAACTTTGTCGCCGGTGGTGGACGCTACATCGGTGACGATAGAAGCAGTTGGGTGGTTGCTCGACTACGCCGACGAGAAAATGCGGTTGCTCGGCTGTGTTGATGGCCTTACTTTGGTTGCCGACTCCAAGTGCCAAAGCAAGCCCTCGTAGAGCTCCGGGGCCAGTTCCAGCCATACGAGCCCGACTCTGTTATGTACGATCTTGTCGCTCTGGGGCCAGGTCCTCTCGAGTCCGGGAGACAGCCTGGGAGTACTACCCAGACCTCCTCCATCCCATCCGGGGCCGCAGGAGCACGTGCCAGACGTAGATGTCGACCCTGACAGGTAGTCGCAGAAATTGCGGTTCTCCTCGAGCTTGGTCAGACAACATGGAAGACGAAGTAGTGGGGGTGTTTCCAAAGAAGTGGAGGAGGAGGAGAAGGGAAGAGGAGGAGAGGAAAATCGAGAGCGAAAGTGAAAAATGAGTGCAGGAAAGAGAGGAGGCTTAGTTGAGGTCTTTTGTTAGTTTTCAGGGGGAGGTGAAAAAGAAAGCGGCTGGAGTGGAAAAACAAGCGGGCTGATTTCAGATTTTTGGACATTCTATAACGTTTGTATTTACAATTGTTATATACATATAAACAATATATAACATTTATGTGTAAAAACGTGATATTAGGCCAAAAACTACTACAATATGTCATATTAAGAAGGGTTTCTAAAATTCTGTAACGTTTTTATACATACCGTTATAATTACTTTTTTATAAGTGTTATAAAATGGTATTTTTCTTGTAGTGCCTGTATTGGCACCAACGTCTGGTCAGTATACTTCTTTCTTTTTCTCTCAGTAATTCGATATGAATGCGCAGACAGTGAAAGTAAATCCATGAAAACATTCATCGAAAACAATCACGAAAATGCACACAAAAGCCAACAGCGAAAGTGACATCGAAAACCAGCAGGCTTACGACGGGACAAGCGACTCTTATATAGAATTCTTTACCCAAGACGCGCGCCACTGCATTTTGGGCATCATTTCAAAAGAGTCCAATCCATAACGAGAAAATGATCTCAATTCATTATCCCGCGATCCTGGTAAAGTTTTTCCAAGTAAAGTTTTTCCAATCTCATCCGACTCGGCCATTCGGCCGCTAGCCCGATCCGTGCTCCGCAACAGGATCAGGACACTATAGAACCTATTAGGGCAAAGAGTTCAACGTGAGTTCTGTCAATCTTGTAATTTTATCTGAGTTATTAAAGGTTGAGATTTGTCCAAGTGACGTACGCCACTGCCATATACTTGTCTTCATCTTGTGCTTGGTGTCTGTTAGACGGGAGTTGGTTTTGATCAGGTGGGTTGGCAAACGTTTCCGCACGCTCCCTTTCGGACCTTGGTTAGCTTGATGACGGATAAAACTTAGAGAAGGAGAAAAGCAAGGGATGGGAGGTGGGCTCGAAGACGTGAGTCGCTAGTGGAGCCACTTGTTCTAGAGCCGATGACTTCTTCACGAAGTGGAAGGGATCTCATGTGTGTGTGTGTGTGTGTGTGTGTGTGTGTGTGTGTGTGTGTGTGTGTGAGAGAGAGAGAGAGAGAGATTATTAGTGAGCCTTCGAGGCAGAGAGGAGAGGACGAAAGAATGAAGGGGGCCAGTCTCCGTCGAGGCAGAGAGAAGAAAACAAAGGGGGAGCTAGGGTTCGAGATTGAAAATGACTATTTGCAAAAGAATATGACCTAACAACACTTCTCATATGACTAATAACACTTCTCATATCAAAAAGTCACATGATGTAGATTTTTTTCCTTTTTCAATTATTTTTTCACATTTTCTAACATTTTAAGTGTTGGAAAATAAATACTATATGTTACTAATATTAAATGTTTTTTTTGTTATTTATACTAACGATTTTTAAATTTCCTAATGGTTTTTTATCGTTAATAATTTATAATAGCAAAAAATTTAGTAATTGAAAAAAGATGTTAGGAAATCCCTATTTTTATGTAGTGTTTTTAGGTTCAAATAATGGCGGAGGGAATGAAAAAATTGGGAGAAATGGAAAAATTGAGGGGGGGGGGGGGGGGGGGGATACAGACGTCTACGAATGAGAGAGAGAAGAGAGAGAAAGAAAAGAAGAAGACTTTTTTTTCAGAGCATCTCGTATTTTTGCAGGTCATTGGTTCTAATTTTGACTTGTCATGTATTCTTTTTATCTTGTCGTATTAATTGAACTTGTTAACCGGCTTAGCACTACAAAATAACTCTTCTTGAATCGTCGCTTATGCTTTCTTGTTGAGCATGCCTAGGCTAGGTTTGGTTGTGTTTTATAACTAAACAATATAAAATTATGTATAGTTTGTTAGGAAATTGAAAATAATAAAAGTCAAAATGTTATGTATAAACTAACAATGCCATTTATCTGATCAAGTTTTATTTTTCATTTCTTTCCATCACCATTTTACAAACAAACATAACCTAAAAGGAGTGTCAAGATTTTTCACTTTTATCATGGTCTTTGCACCAATTATGAACCAAACCATGGTCCAGTACAAGATTTAAATAAAATTAAAATTAACCATGTACTCATTAAGTCATCAAACAGAAGTATTATAATTAAGGGTTAATTAGCGTTTACACCCTGGATTTTACCAGCTTATAGTTTAAATATTGATATATCCAATTGAAAAGTTTGAACTCTGAATTTTTATTTTTTGTTTTCCTTTTCTATTATACCCTTAACATGAGTACAAGATCAACAACCAACACATGTCGGAAAGGAGGGTATAAAGAGGAAAAAAATTCTAGGGTGCAAACTTTCCAAAATTTTAAATCTCAAGACTTAAGCTCTAAACTGGTATAAGTTTAGGGTCTAAACTATAAGTACCCCTATAATTAATTAGTTTCTCGCAAAAAAAAAGAAGATAAATTACATTGCTTGCAAAATATCATGATAAAAAAAATTGATGAGTAAATACATTCAAGCTCTTAGTCAATCTTCAAAACTAAAAAAAAAAAAAAGCACAATTACATTGTTGATACAATTTCATCATGAACAAATGAAAGAATTTGATATATATGGAGGACTGAACATTACCAAGCTCTTGTCCTGCTTCTCCTTTGTAAAGAGAAGTGATACAAATAAAAAGAGTTTTTCTTGTAGTGATGTCGTGATACAAATATAAGAATAATTGTTTTGCTAATCCATTAATTAGAAGTTGAAAGAAAAATTAGTAACGAGTTGCTTTCGCTTTTTTCCCTACCAGACGAAGCTGTATCAGAGGCCAATCTATCTTGCGAGAAACTAACGATAGACAGGTGTCATGGGTCTTTCCGTCTTCGTTCGGTGAAAAGTTAAAAAAAGTCCTTGTGAAGCACATCCTTTCTCCTTTCAGTCTCGCATTTACAAATCTTTCTTTCAAAGATTTTTTTTTCAAAAATTTTAACATCTTATGGTCTATTAGTAAATGTAGAAACTTTAGTATAACAAGGATTAAGAATAGCACTTGCATAATTATAATATGATTCATTCTCACCAAATATAAAAGGTTGTTCATCACAAATAATATATTTTGTTAGCTCAATTTTGTTACGAGCAGCAAAATAGGTAAAGTGTCATATGGAAGATCCTTGAGGAGCGGTACTTAACTGTATTTGTCTAACATGTAATTGTTCGCCAAAATAACTTTTATAGTGTCTTTTCAAAATGTATGTGAGATCATTTTTTCCATTAATTTTTATTTTTGCATTGTACATCTCTAGCTATTGGCTTTTGGTCATTTGGATCTAAAACTTGTTTTTAAAAAAATTCATAATACTTATTTTGTTTCTAGTTGAAACGGTAGTGTTCATGCTTTTAACATCTGCTTGTCACGGACTTAGTGTTTTTGCTAGCACTTCGTCCCGTGCGGCGCACTGTCTTTCTTCTCAAAGACTCGTGCAAGCCTTCCCGACCCAACTTAGCTAGATCGCTAAGAAAACTAAAATAGTGGAGCAAAGATGGACTCGTAAGGATCTCTTTATTAACTTGGAGAATGCTTACAATTTTTAGGTGGTGAGGAACAAATGAAAGCCTCCCCCTTTTATAAGTGCTCATAGAGCAATACAAGGAAAGTCCTGGAAGGAATATTCCAAGGATTATTACTTTCTACCATAACTGGAATGGCATATTCCAGGTTTATTCCCTAGCAACATAAAAGAAAACTTCAAGGGCCTTCCAGAAGCTTCTTGGGCCTCCTAAAACGATCTTGGGCCTTCCGGAGAGATCCACAATCTTCTAGAGCCTTCCGCCATCTTCTAGAATGTTCTGGAAGCTTCCCGCGTGTCATGACCCGCACCCTAGAGTAAGAGCACGAGACGTGGGTACGTCCAGCCTACGCCACAGTGTCGACGGTAGAACGCTGTCCTAGGTCACAACATCTAGCAGTAATATACTAAACAGTTTATACTCCCCAAATGGGGGTGACATAGCAGTAAATGAACTCAATCACAACTAAGGAAGAGATAGCACGATATGATATAGAACTCAAGGAAAAATAGATGATAAGGTAGTCTAAGATAATATCCCAGCAATATCCAGATAAGGCCTAACTAAACTAGTCTAGGCAATAGGGGTGATGTCCTCAGCTAGGGCTGGGTCCTCCTGAGGGTCCAGCTCGCAAGTGTCGTCTAGGGCTTCCCCGTAGAAGGTATCCACACGGGCCTCCTCCTCGTCCTCTGTAATATTTTCAACAGGTCCAGTCAGGACAGGAGCGAGCACAGTACATCTCAACAGTTCATAGCAGGTTAGAAAATATAATCATGTAGTAAAGTAAGATACAGGTACTGAAAGAAATGCGGTATGTAAACAGAGAGAGAACTGTAATAGAAATATCTACTATAAATAGAGAACTAACATGTGGCTAGTGAGTCAGAGTACAACATAGACATATAAATGGCATGGGATGATTCTGATGCTACACTATGGAATGATTCTGATGCTATACTACTTGGGTATTATTCACATGTCCATTTCTACTCCCCCGTACCCCCAATCAATACACAAGGATCCAACCAGGTTATGTTATGATTCCATGCAAGGCCCCCGAAGGGTGATACATGGATGTCCCATAAATGGAGATTCTAGGAGATTCTAGGATACCCAGTAAATGGGATAAGAGATTCTAGGAGACTCTGTGATCATAAGAGTATATGTCACAAGTGATCAAAGAACCAGTGAAGCATAGTGATACGCCATGTAAGTGAAACACACAGAACATGTAGTACCCCATGCTCCCTAAGGATAACATCTCAAGAAGGGATCCATATAGTACCAATCCGTGTGACCAACGTGACAGTAACAAGTAAAGTAATTTAATGCAGAAAATAATTCTAAGCAGGATATGAAATGATCAGAGAATGTACTCGCCTGGTATCTGAGTGTCCGAATGAAATATACTGTCCGAGGAGAGGTATCTGGCTCCTAATCAAAATAGCACAGGTCGCAATAAAGTCTAAAATGATAACAATATGCAATTTAATGCATTCTAGATGAATCTAGGTCGATCTAGGCTAAAGTCAACTCTTGGTCAACCTTGGTCAACCAAGAAGTCAAACTTGGTCAACTATGGTCAAACTAGGTCTAATAAGTCTAAACTAGGTCAAACAAGTCATTCTAGGCTAATCAAGTCTATACTAGTCTAAACTAACCTCCACTAGCTAGCACATACCTTTACAAGGCTATATGACATTGTCTACATCTAAAAAAATACTACACATGTGATATGTTATCTAACACAATCATAGAATTACACTAGCATTAGGTTACCCATATACCTATACATAGGTATAGGCACAATCACATCTCATAGATATATATATATTACATACCTTACTTTAGGTTATAATACATATATACATATAGATATACATTACATATATATAGAACTCCCATATAATATATACATACATGTTCATTACTAGATATTCATACATATACATATTCATATATAATATAGACATGTAAATGTATAGAGAGAGAGAGGGCATGTGTGTGTGTAAACTGTGTGTGTGTGTTAGGCTAGCTGGTTCAAGAATGTGTGTGTGTGTGTGGAGTGTGAGTGAAGGATGTGTGTGTGTGTGGAGTGTGAGTGAGGAACATATGAGTGGCTGTGTTAGGGAGTGAGGGTGTAAGAGTGTGTAAACTGTGAACAGGAGATGAAACCAATTCATTAATATACAAAACAGTCCCAGTTTGGACAGTTCAGTTATAGGAACTTCAACTTCCCATTCCAAGTTCAAAACATAACCAAATCAACCCAACTTCGTACCACTATTAGAAAACATATAGGAGAAATGGTTTAGGGACTTAACCTATCAGTTAACAGCATTTAGAGGGTTTAATTAGATGTCAAAGTTCATATACAAAACCTGGAAATACAAGGACTGAACACCCAGTTTCAGTCCCTACTCAAAAGCCACATTTCGAAATCAAATGTTCACCAAACAACCCAAAAAATTAACCACAATTAGATTACATATAGGAGAATAGTATCAGGGTCTTAAACATGTAATTTAATAACATTTAAATGGTTAATAAACCAACCAAAGTTTGATTTAACAGAAGAAAACACTGAATGAACACATGTTATCAGAAACTTGGGTAAATGAGGAAATTATCTAATTAAAACAATTAATGTATAACAATTGTGGTTGGTAATTAACATACTAATAGTGTTCGTGTCAGAGAGGGTGATTCGTGTCCACAAAAGTGGACACGAAGTGTCCAAACAGCTAGTGTCACCCACAGTATAGACTGACAGGACAGTCTCGTGCGGGCAGGACACGGAGTCGTGCAGGCAGGACACGACTCAATGAGTCTTGCACTCGTGTCCCAGGGTCGAGTAGGACTAGGGCTAGGACTAGGGCACCCTGGTTCGTGTCCTCGACGTGTCCAGCACGAATACGAGTAGCGTATCAGTACTCGATTTTTCGTGTGCACTGCACAGTGAAAAATCAGTGCGACACTGATATCTCTCTCGACACGCCACGTGGACACGTGAGACTTGACACGTGGCGTGTCAGTCACTGCCCCATGGTGCGTGTCGAGTCTCGTTTCATATTATCGCGTGTCGTGTCCGCTACAGCCCCGAGTAGCAGGGGATAAATCCTGCCAGTACGCGCGTGTGGGCACCGCGTGTCCACGTGCCTGTGTCGACTCGACACAACACGAAATTATGCTCAGTGCAATAGAAACATGTAAGCGAGATCAATACCTAACTTCCTATTCAAAAATAATCAACAAAATCAAACAAAATGCCCTTTGAGGCATTTCGACAAACACTTATGAATAGTGACTGATACGTGTCCGATACGGACACGTACAGTGCTCAAAACCTAGGGTTACCTATTCCTACAGCTAGGTTAGGCCTAGGGGTCCCTAGATGTGGAATAAAAATAGAATTTCATTGAGTATTGAAGAAGTTACCTATAGATGAACTTTCTAGAAAATCCCCCTTTGTTGAGCTCCTCTCCTTGATATCCCAATCCAACAAATCAATATCAAACTGAAATAAAACTCCAATAACAGCAAGTATAGGTATATTAAAACCTAATGGAAGAGATTTGAATGAAAAAGGACATGAAATGGAATTTCTATGGATTAAATGAAGTAGGAACAAACCTCTTTCTAAACTTGATCTTTCCTAAAAGAGGCAACCATAAAACTAAGAGAGTATTTATAGAGTGGGGTTCCCAATGAGAATATGGTGGCCGGCCACATAAGTCTAGGGCTAGAGTTTTGTAATTTCTTGGGCTTTGGGCCAATCTACAAGGCTATGAGTTAAGTCGATTTATCAATGGTTCTAAATCATAAGTCATGACTTATGACTTTCTAATTCCTATTGCTAACTAGAGTCTATTGACCAAACTAAGGATTAGCTTAGGTTAGACTAGAGTCATATAACCTAACCAAGTCCATACTAACTAGGGTTAGCTTCTAGGTTGGTCTACAAGGGTCAAAACTAGTCAAAGTCAACCTAGTCAACCCTCATCCAAACAATTCCAAATAATTCCTAAAAATTCCCATAAATTCAAATAAATTCTAATAAATTCAAATTACCCCAAAATGTCAAAAATACCCTCAAACTAGAAATATGGTAGTGACAAATCTATCCTCCTTAAAATAATTTCGTCCTCGAAATTGAAAGGCGAAATACAACTGATGAGAAGGATAGAAAGTATACCTCACGGTCCAAAAAGATATGGGTAGCGCTCGCGCATCTCATCCTTCCGCTCCCAGGTAGACTCTCCTGAAGAATGATGCCTCCATGCGACGCGTACCAAAGGTATTACCTGGTTCCTCAGAACCTTCTCCTGTCGATCCAGAATCTCCACTGGCTGCTCTGGATAGCTGAGAGAAGGCCCAACCTCAATTTCTGAATGATCGAGCACATGGCTAGGGTCAGCCACGTACCGTCTCAACTGTGATACATAGAATACGTTGTGGACCCCCACTAGCACAGGCGGCAAGTCTAGCATGTATGCAACGTCACCGACTCTCCCGCTGATAACGAAAGGACCGATGAAGCGCGGGCTAAGCTTTCCGCCTCCACCAAAACGTATCGTACCACGAGTCGGAGTTATCCTCAAGAAAACCTGGTCTCCGACCTAATCACAAGCAAGGTCTCAATTAATTATAATAAACAAACATGATCAAAATCACAAACAAAACAAACCTAAATCTAATCCTACTCTAATCTGTACCTCAAACTCCAAGGGCCTCCGGTGGCTATCGGCCCAGTGCCGATGTCTGTCCTGCGCCACGCGAAGTCTGTCCCTGATGAGCTTCACCTTCTCGGCTGCGTCAACAACCATCTCTGGCCCCAATAAAGCTCGCTCACCAACATCATCCCAAGATAAGGGTGTACGACACCTACGCCCGTACAGAGCCTCGAAAGGTGACATCTCAATGCTGGCCTGGAAACTATTATTGTAAGCAAACTCCACCAAATGAAGATGATCCTCCCAGGAACCTCCAAAGTCCAGGACGCACGTCCGTAACATATCCTCGAGTATCTGAATAGTCCGCTCTGACTGTCTGTCCGTCTGGGGGTGGTATACAGTACTAAACTTGAGCTGAGTGCCCAAGCTGGTCTGCAGACTCCTCCAGAAATAGAAAGTAAAGCGACTATCCCGATCTGAGACGATGCTAACCGAAACCCCGTGAATCCTGACTATCTGCCGCATGTACATCTCCGCCAGCCTCTCTGTAGACGTACCCACCTTAAATAGCAAGAAGTGGGCCGATTTGGTCAACCTGTCAACGATGACCCAAATCGCGTCTTTCCTTCCTGGAGTACGCGGCAATCCTGATACGAAGTCCATAGTGATATGCTCACATTTCCACTCGGGAATGGGCAGCGGCTGCAACAATCCACCGGGCCTCTGCCTCTCTGCCTTGACCTGCTGACAGACTAAGCACCTAGCCACGAAGCGAGCCACCTCCTGCTTCATCTCGGACCACCAAACATGCTCCCTCAGATCTCGGTACATCTTATTGGCACCCAGGTGTATAGAGTACTGAGATCTGTGGGCATCCTGCATAACCTGCTCCCTGAGATCTCCGCTGGACACACATAACCTGGAACCGTGCCTCAAGGCACCATCCTCTGGAAGGGAAAACTCGCCCTCCAGCAATCCTGCTCGAACCTGCTCTCGGAGACACCGCAGAGCATCGTCCTCAAACTGAGCCAACTTGATCCTCTCCACCAAGTCCGACTGAATCTGCATCCCCCATAACTGCATCTGTACCCCGGGCACGATCACCTCAATCCCAAGGCTCTCCAAGTCTGCAAGCAAATGCCGATCCATGGTTAAACACATGGCTGTCGGATACCTACTCAAGGCATCGATAACCACGTTGGCCTTTCCTGGGTGATACTGAAGTAGGATGTCAAAATCATTCATCAACTCTAGCCATCTGCGCTGTCTCATGTTCAACTTCTTCTGAGTAAACACATACTTTAAGCTCTTGTGATCTGTGAAGATCTCCACCCTCTCACCATACAGATAATGCTTCCACAACTTCAATACAAAAATCACTGCTGCCAGCTCCAGGTCGTGGGTAGGGTAGTTCTTCTCATGGGGACGTAACTGCCTGGAAGCATAGGCAATCAACTTCCCGTGCTACTGCAATACACAACCTAGCCCCTTCCCTGAAGCATCACTATAAATAGTGAATCCACCTGATCCTGAAGGCAATATCAGAATCGGAGCTGTCGTCAGCCGCTTCTTCAACTCATCAAAAGCTGCCTGACACTCCTCTGACCAAACATACTCAGCATCCTTCTGGGTCAACCGAGTCAACGGCTCTGCAACCCGGGAGAAATCCTGCACAAATCTCCGATAATATCCTGCCAGCCCCAGGAAACTCCTGATCTCTGCAACTGAAGTCGGCGCTGCCCATGCCTCAACTACTACAATCTTCTTGGGGTCAACTGAGATACCATCTCCAGTCACCACATGCCCCAAAAAGTTCACCCGGTCCAAGAAGAACTCACACTTGGAGAGCTTCCCATAAAGCTGCTCCCTCCTGAGAGTCTCCAGCATGATCCTCAGATGCTCCTTGTGCTCCTCCTCAGTCTTAGAATATACCAAGATATCGTCAATGAACGCCACCACAAACTGATCCAGATACTGATGGAACACCTTGTTTATAAGGTTCATAAATACTGCTGGTGCATTGGTTAGCCCAAACGGCATAACCAAAAATTCAAACTGTCCGTACCGCGTCCTGAAAGCGGTCTTGGGAATATCCTCCCCCTTCACCTTCACCTGGTGATATCCAGACCTCAGATCAATCTTGGAAAATATCCGAGCTCCGCTCAACTGGTCAAATAGATCGTCGATCCGCGACAGTGGGTATTTGTTATTGATCGTGTGGTTGTTGAGTGCCCTATAGTCAATACACATCCATACTGACCCATCCTTCTTCGGTACAAACAACACTGGTGCACCCCATGGCGACGAACTCGAGCGAATGAAGCCCTTGTCCTGTAGCTCATCCACCTGCTTCTTCAGCTCCACCAGCTCACTGTTGTTCACCCGATAGACATGCTGAGAGATGGATTCTGCTCCTGGAACCAAGTCTATTGAGAACTCTATGTCTCTGTCTGGTGGCAATCCCGACAACTCCTCTGGGAAAACATCCATATACTCTGCTATCAAGGGGTGTAGAATCGCCTGCTCCTCGACCGAGACTCCACAGAAGACTCCGCTGCTCTGCTCTGTCTGACGTCTGGAGTACTCGAACTCTGGCTCCCCCGGCGCTCTGAAGAGAACTCTACCCCCTCTGCAATCAATGTTGGCGTGGTGCCTGCTCAACAAATCCATGCCTAGTACTATATCGTAGTTCGGCAATGGCATTACGAGCAGGCTTACCTCCAACTCACGGCCTCCCAAAACTACTCTTCGACCCTTACAAACATCACTCACGAGGATAATGATACCCCCGGTCGTGATCTTCTAAGTCCTAGGCAACGATTCAGCTATGATACCATGTCTAATCGTAAAAGATACTGATATGAAGCTATGCGAAGCACCGGAATCGAATAATGCAAAAGCTGGACTGGAGTCGATAAGAATCGAACATGCGATCAGCTCTCCTATCACCTCTGCATCCCCAGCTGCCATGGCGAAAGCTCGCCCCTGCTGGCCTCCTCTGGCCTGCTGCTGATGCTGAACAAATCTCTGCTACTGCGTCGGCAGGGCTGGTCCCCTCTGCTGGCCAGCTGGAGCTCTGACTGCTGCTCCCTGGGCTGCTTGTCCCATACGGCACTCCCTCATCTGGTGGTCTGCTGAACCACACACTAAGCACTGGCCTAGCCTCTTTCGGCACTCATTGGCGATATGTCCGGGCTTCTTACAGTAGGCACAAGTGACAACCTGTCTCTGGCCCTGCTTGTGCTGCCTCGGCTGCTGCTGCTGGTGAATTGGCCTCTGCTGAATCGGTTGCGGCTGGAACTGCCTCGGTTGCTGGAACTAAAAGTGAGGCCTCTTGGCCTGTCCTTCGCTGGTGCTGCTGCCCCCAACTGGGTCTTGCCCCCTCTTGAGCCTAAGCTCAAGATCATCCTCTGCCAACAAGGCTCCCGTCAAGATCTCCTCGAATGTGGCATCTCTGTTGTCCTTGGTCAAGGACTTGACCTCCTTGACTATACCCTTCCGGAACCTCTGGGCCTTCGCCATCTCGCTCAAGCCCTCTACGAACCTGCCGAGGCGGCCGAACTCCCCTGCGTACTCCTCCACTGAAAGACTCCCCTGGACTAGGCTTTCGAACTGCGTCTCCAAGGCTCTGAGTGCTGAATCTGAGAAGAACTTCTTCTTGAAGAAGCCCTTGAACTGCTCCCAAGTCTGTCCAGCTACCCCCACCCTGGGGTTTGACTGATACCAGATGCGAGCAAGATCTCGCATCCGGCTAGCTGCGGCCTCAATCTGGAGATCTGCTGGTATCCGGGCCAGGCGGAAGATCTCCTCTATATGCTCGATCCACTCGTCGGCATATAGGATCCCCTCTGTCCCCATAAAGTCTCTGGGGCTTATCTTCTGAAACTGCTCTATCCCCGGTGTCCTCGGCTGATGGACCACTGGTCGAGCTGCAACCGTCGTAAGGGCCAACTCCATGCCCATGTCCAGTCGAGCCTGCTGCCGGTCCATGAACTGCTGGAAGTTCGCGAACATCTGTGCTGCATCCACGTATCCTGTAGGCGGCGGCTGCTGGAAAGGATCCACTAGGATGACTGGGTCCTGCCTCTGAGCCGGTAGAAGCATACCCCCTGCTGCTGCTGCCGAGGTCTCAATACGAGCAGAGGTGGCAGGAGCTGCAGTCCCCTGGTCCCGCTGTACTGGCTGAGAGGTAGCGGTCCCCTCCATAGCATCCCCATGAATGGTACGCTGCGATTGAGTCTCTACCATCCTGAAGATAGATAAACAAGAGTATCAATTTCTGAGAAAGAAACGAAATAACAAAGGTGGACAATTAAAATTCAAAGGATTAGCTGACAATAAGGATTTAGATGGCAATAAAAGATTTTTTTCCTAAAGTGATTGAGTACCTTAAAATTAATGTCCTATACCCTACTGCAGGCTGTAGTGATACTCTAATTCGAATAACACTACACTTCTAGTCTAGACCTGCATGGGCTACCACTAAAAACGTGTCACGACCCGTACCCTAGAGTAAGGGCACGAGACATGGATACGTCCAGCCTATACCGCAGTGTCGGCGGTAGAACGATGTCCTAGGTCACAACATCTAGCAGTAATATACTAAACAGTTTATACTCCCCAAATGGGGGTGACATAGCAGTAAATGAACTCAATCACAACTAAGGAAGAGATAGCACGATATGATATAGAACTCAAGGAAAAATAGATGATAAAGTAGTCTAAGATAATATCCCAGCAATATCCAGAGTACAAACTCAGGTACAGAATATGAAAGAATATATACAACTCAACATCTCTGAACAGGAGTAAAGTCTAGCTAAACAGTCTCAAGACAACAGAAAAATAAGATAAGGCCTAACTAAACTAGTCTAGGCAATGGGGGTGATGTCCTCAGCTAGGGCTGGATCCTCCTGAGGGTCCAGCTCGCAAGTGTCATCTAGGGCTGCCCCGTAGAAGGTATCCACACAGGCCTCCTCCTCGTCCTCTATAATATTTTCAACAGGTCCAGTCAGGACAGGAGCGAGCACAGTACATCTCAACAGTTCATAGCAGGTTAGAAAATATAATCATGCAGTAAAGTAAGATACAGGTACTGAAAAAAATGCGGTATGTAAACAGAGAGAGAACTGTAATAGAAATATCTACTATAAATAGAGAACTAACATGTGGCTAGTGAGTCAGAGTACAACATAGACATGTAAATGGCATGGGATGATTCTGATGCTATACTATGGAATGATTCTGATGCTACACTACTTGGGTATTATTCACATGTCTATTTCTACTCCTCCGTACCCCCAATCAATACACAAGGATCCAACCAGGTTATGTTATGATTCCATGCAAGGCCCCCGAAGGGTGATACATGGATGTCCCATAAATGGGAATTCTAGGAGATTCTAGGATACCCAGTAAATGGGATAAGAGATTCTAGGAGACTCTGTGATCATAAGAGTATATGTCACAAGTGATCAAAGAACCAGTAAAGCATAGTGATACGCCATGTAAGTGAAACGCACAAAACATGTAGTACCCCATGCTCCCTAAGGATAACATCTCAAGAAGGGATCCATATAGTACCAATCCGTGTGACCAACGTGACAGTAACAAGTAAAGTAATTTAATACAGGAAATAATTCTAAGCAGGATATGAAATGATCAGAGAACGTACTCGCCTGGTATCTGAGTGTCCGAATGAAATGTACTGTCCGAGGAGAGGTATCTGGCTCCTAATCAGAACAGCACAGGTCACAATAAGTCTAAAATGATAACAATATGCAATTTAATACATTCTAGATGAATCTAGGTCGATCTAGGCCAAAGTCAACTCTTGGTCAACCTTGGTCAACCAAGAAGTCAAACTTGGTCAACTATAGTCAAACTAGGTCTAACAAGTCTAAACTAGGTCAAACAAGTCATTCTAGGCTAATCAAGTCTATACTAGTCTAAACTAACCTACACTAGCTAGCACATACCTTTACAAGGCTATATGACATTGTCTACATCTAAAAAAATACTACACATGTGATATGGATATGTTATCTAACACAATCATAGAATTACACTAGCATTAGGTTACCCATATACCTATACATAGGTATAGGCACAATCACATCTCATAGATATATATATTACATACCTTACTTTAGGTTATAATACATATATACATATAGATATACATTACATATATATAGAACTCCCATATAATATATACATACATGTTCATTACTAGATATTCATACATATACATATTCATATATAATATAGACATGTAAATGTATAGAGAGAGAGAGGGCATGTGTGTGTGTAAACTATGTGTGTGTGTTAGGCTAGCTGGTTCAAGAATGTGTGTGTATGTGTGTGGAGTGTGAGTGAAGGATGTGTGTGTGTGTGTGGAGTGTGAGTGAGGAACATATGAGTGGCTGTGTTAGGGAGTGAGGGTATAAGAGTGTGTAAACTGTGAACAGGAGATGAAACCAATTCATTAATATACAAAACAGTCCCAGTTTGGACAGTTCAGTTATAGGAACTTCAACTTCCCATTCCAAGTTCAAAACATAACCAAATCAACCCAACTTCGAACCACTATTAGAAAACATATAGGAAAAATGGTTTAGGGACTTAACCTATCAGTTAACAGAATTTAGAGGGTTTAATTAGATGTCAAAGTTCATATACAAAACCTGGAAATACAAGGACTGAACACCCAGTTTCAGTCCCTACTCAAAAGCCACATTTTGAAATCAAATGTTCACCAAACAACCCAAAAAATTAACCACAATTAGATTACATATAGGAGAATAGTATCAGGGTCTTAAACATGTAATTTAATAACATTTTAATGGTTAATAAACCAACCAAAGTTTGATTTAACAGAAGAAAACACTGAATGAACACATGGTATCAGAAACTTGGGTAAATGAGGAAATTATCTAATTAAAACAATTAATGTATAACAATTGTGGTTGGTAATTAACATACTAATAGTGTTCATGTCAGAGAGGGTGATTCGTGTCCATAAAAGTGGACACGAAGTGTCCAAACAGCTAGTGTCACCCACAGTATAGACTGACAGGACAGTCTCGTGCGGGCAGGACACGGAGTCGTACAGGCAGGACACGACTCAATGAGTCTTGCACTCGTGTCCCAGGGTCGAGTAGGACTAGGGCTAGGACTAGGGCACCCTGGTTCGTGTCCTCGACGTGTCCAGCATGAATACGAGTAGCGTATCAGTGCTCAATTTCTCGTGTGCACTGCACAGTAAAAAATCAGTGCGACACTGATATCTCTCTCGACACGCCACGTGGACACGTGAGACTTGACACGTGACGTGTTAGTCACTGCCCCATGGTGCGTGTCGAGTCTCGTGTCATATTATCGCGTGTCGTGTCCGCTACAGCCCCCGAGTAGCAGGGGATAAATCCTGCCAGTACGCGCGTGTGGGCACCGCGTGTCTATGCGCCTGTGTCGACTCGACACGACACGAAAGTGTGCTCAGTGCAATAGAAACATGTAAGCGAGATCAATACCTAACTTCATATTCAAAAATAATCCACAAAATCAAGCGAAATGCCCTTTGAGGTATTTCGACAAACACTTATGAATAGTGACTGATACGTGTCCGATACGGACACGTACAGTGTTCAAAACCTAGGGTTACCTATTCCTACAGCTAGGTTAGGCCTAGGGGTCCCTAGATGTGGAATAAAAACAGAATTTCATTGAGTATTGAAGAAGTTACCTATAGATGAACTTTCTAGAAAATCCTCCTTTGTTGAGCTCCTCTCCTTGATATCCCAATCCAATAAATCAATATCAAACTGAAATAAAACTCCAATAACAGCAAGTATAGGTATATTAAAACCTAATGGAAGAGATTTGAATGAAAAAGGACATGAAATAGAATTTCTATGGATTAAATGAAGTTGGAACAAACCTCTTTCTAAACTTGATCTTTCCTAAAAGAGACAACCCTAAAACTAAGAGAGTATTTATATAGTGGGGTTCCCAATGAGGATATGGTAGCCGGCCACATAAGTCTAGGGCTAGGGTTTTGTAATTTCTTGGGCTTTGGGCCAATCTACAAGGCTATGAGTTAAGTTGATTTATCAATGGTTCTAAATCATAAATCATGACTTATGACTTTCTAATTCCTATTGCTAACTAGAGTCTGTTGACCAAACTAAGGGTTAGCTTAGGTTAGACTAGAGTCATATAACCTAACCAAGTCCATACTAACTAGGGTTAGCTTCTAGGTTGGTCTACAAGGGTCAAAACTAGTCAAAGTCAACCTAGTCAACCCTCATCCAAACAATTCCAAAATAATTCCTAAAATTCCCATAAATTTAAATAAATTCTAATAAATTCAAATTACCCCAAAATGTCAAAAATACCCTCAAACTAGAAATGTGGTAGTGACACCACATAACCTTGGTCCGCGAAAAGGTTATGCAACTGGGCCTCGGGTGTAATGCCCCGCTTCGTACGGCGCATTACGCTGAAGTGTTGACTCAACGAGTCACGTTGACGCAAGGAAATATATCGATGTAAAACGATATGAGAGTTACGTTGTCCCGAGCAACGCATCGAACTAAGTCGATACGAAGAGTTGCCTTGTCCCGAAAGAATGTATCGAGTGAATCGATGCAAAGCGCCGCGTTGTCCCGAAGGATGAGTGCGTTGAATCGGCTCGAAGATTCTAAGAAATCGAATCGACTAAGGCACAAGTCTGAATCGATGCAAATATTGATTTTAGTTGGTTTTGTGTGCAGGTTATACTTTGACGGAAAAATATTAGAGGTCGATCTTTTGACATATTTAGTAAGGGGTCCGCAAAATTAAATTGTCGTCTTGCGACGGGCCGAGACTTGGGCACGCTAAGGCAAATCGATCGTATAACTCAATGAAGTACGAAGTGCTCGAATGGCTAAGTCAGGAGAGTGGCCGTGCAACAAAGTTATGAAATCGAGCCGCATCGTCTCGGCGAAACGACGAAGGCGAATCGACTCAAGGTGGGAGGATTGACTTCTTTTTAGTCCTTCATGCGATAAGTCAAATATATTATTGTATGCTAAAAGTTAACCTATCGATGCCACTGGCATGGCCGATCGGAGATAAATCGTAGTGTGAGTCGAACACTAAGTTAGAACAATTGAAATGAAACGTGCATCAAATGCACGAGTCGCTATGGAACATTGGATATCGTAAAGGCGAGCGCCTCGGTGCGCAAGCCGTAAGAACATGGGATAACTGTACTCGGCGAGTGCCTTAGTGCATAAACCATACCGTGCCTTTGCTACACGAGTTAGACGGCTAGAACATTGAAAGACAATAGGCGAGCGCCCTAGCGCGTCAGCCCCGAACATTGAATGCTAAGTTATAGAACATGGGGATACGGTTGAAACGTGCCTACGTACACGGGATAATAAAAAGATGGCTTCGTTGCGAGAGAATACAGTTGTGGCATGAATGTGGCAGAACTGTCGGATATGACATGGTGTCTCGAAAGATGTTCAAGACCTTCGGGTCATTCGGTTGACGAGCATTGAGTTGAGGCACGATGCCATTGAATCATTGAAACGAAGTATGAAATATAAGAACACAGAAAGCTAATGAAAGAGATGCGAGATGATAAGTCTGAGTCTCGGACTCAAGACTATGTTGGTTGTTTAAAGTTAATTGCTTGAATGATAAGGGCGTTGCATGGTCGAATCGAATGGACGAGAGATAAAATGTGATATCGCCCGTGCACGGGTGTTTCCCCCAAACGGTTAAATGCCGGAACGCCCCGGAACCGCTTTGGCCTAGGAGGGAATCGAATAATCTTTGTTGGCGCACATCCTTAAACAAGATGGGAAAAACCACAAATGATGGTATACAGCGGGAACGTTTCGGTTGTTGGGATGTGACCCAACCCGTGAAACGCCGGGCAGCCCGACCAAATATTGAGAAAAGAATGAAAGAAAAAAGGAACTCCTTTAGTCCATTCCGGCACGGATACACCAACGGCCCTTCATATAGTTAAGGAACGATGGGTTGAAAGTGTAGGCGCGTATGCGTCCCGCATAGAGATCCTGCTTAGAGATGCACATATAACATGACAGGGAAGGAATGCGGCGTATTCACCTTGCATCGGTGCAAGGGCGAGTGCGTCGACTTGGTAAGTCATACCACGAATCAAACACGAGATTGCTTGTTTGCTTGCCTATTCAATTCGATATAACATGCTGCTATGATAACATACTTTACGCTTACAAAGATGCCATAAAATTGACCCTAAGGAGAACATAGCAAGATCATAAGCTAAGTTGCATGATTCAACGTAAATATTAAAATGTTGGTTTGGAAAGATGATCTTTGAATCAGTACATGCGAGGACGAACGTACTGGTCCCCCACCAGCTTCATGCAGGGTACAGGGAATGGATTGCTTGCGGCGAAGCGTTGCTTGAACGTGTTGAGGCATGGAATGCCGAAGCGCATTGAAGCGTGCTATCGCATTGACGCTCGGACTACGCAGCTGGATTGATGCGGCCGAGATATAGAAGGCATGATGTATGGAACGATAAAATCCTTTGTGGGCAAGAGAGAACCTGAGTGTTGTAGCCAATCTGGCATATATTGTTAGGCTATCGAAAGCCTTTGTAATCTCAGTTTCGAATATCAATAAAGAGAATTATTTTGTATACTCTATTTCCTTTCGTTGTTAATATCGAATCTAAAAGATAACCATTTGAAAACTTATCATCTTGCCTTGCACGAGCGCAACACCAGGCTCGTGCGACATCACGTTCCCTGCGAGGACGATGATTTGGGTGATTCCGGGTCGGGGCGTGACATCGGGCGGGGTGTAACATTTGGGACGTTACATTCTCTTCCACCTAAGCTGTTGACGCCCTCGTCAACCATGCTCGCTGAGAAACGCCTGGATCTCAGCTTCGAACTGATGCAGCGTATCAGCACGTTCCCAGCTAGACTCGCCGTAAGGCAAGCCCTTCCACTGGATGAGGTACTCCACATACGGGGACACGTCTCGTCGCCGAATGGTCCTTCTGTCCAGCACGGCTTCCACCTCCTTGTCGAAGGAAGTCGTTATGGTCGCCGTCGATCGCTTCGAAACTCCTCGCTGGGGATCCTCCAAGTCTGCATGGTACGGCTTCAAGCAACTTGCATGGAAGACTGGATGAATTTTCAGCTTGGCAGGGAGTTCAAGCTTGTAGGCCACCTTGCCTACCTTCTTGAGCACGGGGAAGGGGCCTTCATACTTCCGGATTAGTCCTTTGTGCACCTTGCAGAACACCTTAAACTGTTGTGGTTGTAGCTTCACCAGCACCATGTTCCTTTCTTGTACTCAACCGGCCTTCGCTTCGCGTCGGCCCACTTCTTCATCTTCCTCGCGGCCTTCACTAGAAATGCCTTGACAATGTCCGCCTTTGCCTTAAAATCTGAAGTGAACTGGTTGGCCGCGGGGCTTCTACTCGAGGACCCCGCACTCAGCGTGTGCGGGGCAAGTGGTTGGCGACCCATCACCAACTCGAATGGACTGTTGTGCGATGACTCGCTCTGTTGAAGATTATAGCAGAACTGAGCGACGTCAAGGTGATGCACCCAATCCCTCTGGTTGGCACTCACAAAGTACCGCAAGTATTCCTCGAGTAGCGAGTTGACCCGCTCGGTCTGCCCGTCCGTCTGCGGGTAGAAGCTGGTCGAGAAGTGTAAGTCCGTTCCGAGGATTTTGAACACTTCCGTCCAGAACTTCTCCGTGAAGCGGGGGTCTCGGTCGCTGACAATGTTGACCGGGATGCCCCAGAACTTCACCACGTGGCTGATGAACAGTCGCGCGGCCTCCTCTGCTGTGCAGTCCATCGAAGCAGCAATAAAGGTCGTGTACTTTGAGAACCGGTCCACCACCACGAGAATGGACCCAAGCGCCCCCACTTTCGATAGGGCGGAGATGAAGTCCATCGAAATGCTCTCCCACGGCAGACTCGGCACGGAAAGAGGCTCCAGCAGGCCCCCGGGATTCTGATGATCCACCTTGTCTTGTTGGCACACAAGACAAATGCGAACATAGTCCTCCATATCTTCGCGCATGCGAGGCCAATAGTATACGGCCTCCAGCAGCGCCAAGGTTCGCTTTTGTCCCGGATATCCAGCCCACTTTGTGTCAGGACACTACTTGAGCAGCTGTCACCAGAAGCCACTCCACCTAGGCACGACCACCCTGTCGCCTTCGGTGTAGAGAAGTCCGTCTTTCAGCCAGAACCTTCTCGTTTTGCCCTCCTTGGCAAGCTTCACTATGGCCAGTGTTAGTGGGTCCTCCATGATTCCCACTCTAACACGGTCCAGAATGTCCCCTTTGAGCAAGCACACAGATGCGAGCTCGGCCTTCCTGCTAAGTGCATCGGCCACCTAATTTTCTTTGTCGGGTTTGTACTGCAACACCATGTCAAACTCGGCTAGAAAATCTTGCCATCTCGCCTGCTTCGGAGATAGCTTCTTTTAGGACTGGAAGTAGCTCGTGGCAATATTGTCCGTCATGACTACGAACTTGGTGCCGAGGAGGTAGTGCCACCATATCCTCAAGCTATGTACGGTCGCGGTCATCTCCTTCTCCTGCACCGTGTAGCGCCGCTCAGTGTCATTCAGCTTGCGGCTCTCGAACGCGATAGGGTGTCCTTCCTGCACCAATACCCCACCGATGGCGAAGTCGGACGTGTCACGACCCGTACCTGTTTTTTTTAAACGGGTACGAGATGTGTCCAAGCCAGCCTACGCCGCAGTGTCGGCAGTAGAACGCTGTCACGGCCATGAAGATCAAAATCACAAATAATGCTCATTCACAAAAATTAATTTAACTTACAATGATCACAAGATTTACATTTGTAGCAAAATATAAACTTGTACAAATAAATGAATGACTACAACTCAACTATCTAGCTAGTCTCTAGGCTTTGGTCTGCAAGTATTTCCGTCACTCCCTATGCTAAGTGAACGGCTAACCTGAAAATCCTACTCCTTATCCTTATCCTCAAAGATCGTCGTTGGTCCTTTATCATCTATTTCTTTGGTCATTGATTGTTTAGAAAGCCATGTCTGCGAGAAAGGGGCCCCTGGTTCAAGCACCACTGACGCCGCATGCTTCGCCATAAGAGCCCTGCGCCACGGCTGTTGCTTGCGGATTACCAACCCTACGCCGCAAGCGCCTTAGGTTGACACACCTCATCCCATTTCACCAAGTGTAACCTTCCCCGGTCCATGACTGATTTCCAGTCAGGAATGGAACGAGCACAATTCACTGAATACAATTTCAAATAAAGAAAATGACTATAAAACAAAAGTTAGACATCAATCATGAGTTTTGAAAATAAACAGAAAATACAGAAAACCAATAGCAAATAAATAGACACAAAATACTTTTCCCAACTGTTAGAAGTACCTTTGATATGCGATCGGTCTCGGGACAATTATGCGACACTGTCTACACTGTCTAAAGTTACACTATCTATACTGTCTAAAGTTACACTGTCTACACTATCTAAAGTTACACTGTCAACTTTGTATAAAGTTACACTGTCTACAGCAAATAATGCAATAAAAAAACATGGTATACTTTGAAATAATAAATCACTATTTACACTGTCTAATTGCAATAATAAATCACTGTCTACACTGTCTACTTTGCAATAATAAATCACTGTCTACACTGTCTACCTTGCAATAATAAATCACTGTCTACACTGTCTAAGATCAGATCACACATCCTTGGTACTTCTCATTCCCGACTCAACGATTTATAATAGAAAATAATCACATAACCAATGGCCAATCAATGAAATATAGTGACAATCAATATCAAAATGCAGACAATAAACTGTACTCGCCTGTGGTCCTCTGCTGGTGAAACCGACAGTCTGAACTACTCAATATGCCACAATAGTCAAAACCCGTACAACAGTCCCCGAAAGCTGAAATAAATATTACCAATATTTTCAGAATAGTTAAATTAGCTAGGATTGCCTGTCCTTAAGTCCAATTCTGGACAAAGGAGCAAAACGGTAATTTTGTGTCAAAATGGTGTCCGTCGTTGGATCCGCTTTGTACCGAAAAGCGTGCCAGAGTCAACGGTCTCTAAAGTTGTCAAACTACATGTCTACGGATCCAGTTTTCTGATACGAATCCAACCGTATGTCCAAAGTTAGATTTTGGCGGGCCGTGCACAAAATCGCCCGTTGAGTTGGACCGTAGGGCCCGCAAAACGGCGATCTAATCAACTGTCTCAGAATCGGATCAAACTTGGCATACAGGACCAGAAAAATGATACGGTCCTGTTGGCGCAAGTTTTGTCTCGATCTGACGAGCGTGCACAAAGTAATTAAGAAATTTACAAAGTGCCCGATACGGTGAATTTCGACGGATACGCATCAAATTCGTCGCGCACACGCGACCAATTTGAATTCCATCTGTAAGCCCCTGTCCCAAAATTCCCAATTTACCATTATTTGTTTTTTAAATAATCAATTGCATGGTAATATTAAAAACCTAGATGTAAAATTATTATGTAATATATGAACCATTTGGTTAATAATAGAGTAGGAAGGGTTTTCTCTAAATTTTTCCCTACACTAAAAGGCATGGTTCCCAAATAACCAAACCATTAGGACTTTAGTGTAAAGTTCACATTTAAGTTTTAAACGGCTAACAATTTGAATGATTGAGGGAGCTGGGTTCAAATCCTGCTCGAATGGGGATGAGGATATTCGAGTCTATCCCCCGACGAATTTCCAAAACCTAGTATAAATTCGAAGGATCAGCCGACCTGACCAACCCCACGAACCCTAATTCTTCCCTGCTGTCTAGTTCACTGCTCTGCCATCGAAGAACCATTCGGGGAGGCTACTGCAGATCGGATCATTTTCAGGTACCATCTCCCTACCATGATTTAGTCCATTGAATTAATCGATCCTTAGGCTTGTTAGCGCTGTTTAAATCAACACCAAGGTGGGAGGATAGATGTTCGACCTAATGCCCAAACCAGGGATACAAGAGAAGTACTTGTGAAGGAAACACGAGAGATTAAGTTTATACTGCACCCTGCAATCAGGCACTGCGTAAATATGTAGGAGCTTATAGCTGCCTTGTCCTTAATGGTAAACCTTTACCTTGTAAACAAATTGGGAGTTAAAGCTTAGTGCATTAGACTTCACAAAATACCACATTAGATCTTAGCTTACTGCACATGGGATTCCAGTTCTTGTACATACAAGTAAACGTGTGTGTCCTGCTTCTGGCATGCACAACACTCTGGGTTATGACACTTTAACCAAACCCTGCCCACAATTCCTCAGTACACATTAGAGGGGGTTCATTGCATATCCTTTTGGTAGTATCCTACAATCATTTTCCTCTCAGGTTAATCCAGCATATGGCAAAACCATAAACTTGCAGGACAGTGGTTGGCAGGCTAGATTAGCCATCCTGACCATAAGGTTGAGTGTACAGACCTTAGATGAACTTACCTATTTTAGTTCATCCTTATTTATGTTGCAGTCCACTTGTGTGGCTTGGTATCAGTTGAACTACCTTAGGGTGGAGTTGGTATCATGCTTAGAGGAGTCTCCCAATTATGATATGCACTTGTTGACTGCCTTGAACCTCTCTGAAAAACTGACCTGATGACTGTAAGAAATTCAGACTAACATGACCTTGATTGCAGGACAGTAGCCTATTAGACTTGTGGCTTATCACATGAGGGAACTAGAGTTGTAGAAAATATGGACTGGTTTCACCCTTGTGTTAGTGTTGAACATGTATTATGATTACTTGCCATTGATTAAATTTAAGTTTCATACCTGTGCCGGTTTTTCCTGATTTAAGTAAAAAAGGGTGTCCTGAAGTCTGACCCATGTTGCCCTGCAACCTGAGGAATCATGTATCAAAGCATAGGAGTCCAGGTTAATAGGTGCACTGGGTATCAACATGGTGTTCTGGGTATCAATCATGTATCAATATATAGAAGTCCAGATTAATAGATTGCCCTGCATTCATACCCTATCCAAACGATGAACAGCCCATTACTTCATGTCTTGTACACTCTCGTGTTGTTCTAGTCCACATTATATAAGTCAGTCCTGGTCTTTTTGTGCAGTTCTTATACTAACAGCAGTAAGAAACCTGTGTTCGTATGCATCTGTGTTAGATGAGAGTTCCTGTGGCCTATAGGCAATTGAATGATATCAGTCCAGTTAGGATGAATCCCTTGCAACTCCAAGTAATGCCCATGAGATTCCTGGGTTCAGTCCCACATAAGTGTCCTAAGAGTATTAGTCAAGAATGAGGAGGAAACTGGCCCTTGGCTCAGCCTTTCAATTGACTCAGTCCACCTATAACCCCACCTTTATTTATGTCCGTGAACCCATGTGGCTCAGTTCAATTGTAGGACTTGATATGCCTAATGTTCTGTCCAGATAACATCAAGATCAGTTTCTTCTAGATTTCATTGATGGCTTAGTATGTGGTTTAGTCCTCTTTGGACTTGGGGGTAGTGAAGAGATGGGATACCATGGTATCAATGTGGTTTCAGTTGGTCACTAACCATGAAGTATCAACAAATGTTTGGTGCTGTTCAAACTTGCATTAGGTCGACTACAAGTTCAAAATTAACCTTGCATCCTGGAGTTCAACCCTCACCTTCCTTGAACAGTGACACCTGGTCCTGCACCCTTGAAGGTGAAATCACACACTAGATAATACCCTGACTATACTCACTGCTTCAACCCATGCCTAAACCTGACACCAGTTACCTACAGTGTAAATCCTCACTCCATGGCTGCAGTAGTGGTGTACTGGTACCAGAACAATGTAGCAGGGGGGACACTCTTGTGTGTGGTAGGGTGATGACCAGAAAAGTCTAGATTATGAGTATTATTTGGACTTTGCTATATTCAAGTAGTTGTAAGGGAAGGAATGGCATTTGAATGTGATGTGTATTACACCCTGCTCTTTCACTCGGCCCTACTGCATTTTGCTGTTCACAGTATAGTCCCCACAAGCCTTACAAAGTACTGCCAGAGTTTAGTCCCTCCCTTTTAGCTCTAATTAGCATCACCTAGATAACTGCCCTGTTACTCATAAAATGCCTTCATCCTCCAGTTCTTATTTATGTACTGGAAACTGTAGACAATTACTAAGAGTACAGGGGTATTCCCTTTTGTTCAGCCTCTACATTTCAGGTAAACAGTCCTTGATGTGCTGACCACCTCTTATTTTGCATTATTATTGACTGTGGACCAAACTCTTTTGTACATCTAGGTCTCTTGGTTCAGTCCTTAACATGATTCTTTTACTCTTTCCTGTTCCTCATGGGACACCATTGCAACCATATGTACCTGTAGAGTCCAGGGAAGGGTGGTAAGACTGGGACAAGGATTATCCATGTCCAATGGATAATCGAGAGAGTGGCATAGGTTAGTACTCGTTCTCCTGCAAATCAAAGGACCTTGCTTACTGTCTGGCAACCCATACTCGTGGTTGTTCTTGTGCCTCCTCATACCCATTCTACTATGCAACCTCCGATTCCCAGTTTGTATCAAGTTGTATCAGGATACACTTGATACTTAGTAAACCATGATTCAGAACTCATCTCATCCCTTCACAGTTCGTAAACTGTGTACCTAATCAACTGGCATTAACTCGAAGTCTTATTGTCATGTGGTTAGTTAGGCTATAGCTGGACCAACTATTTCCCTTGATTGACTAGCTTTGATTAGACATCTCATAGATCGATGAATGTTGGATTAAAACCTTTAAGGTTGTAAATATAGGTTCAGAAGTAGACTTCGGTTTAGCATCACTATAGATCAAATTAAATTGGTGGCTTCTTAGAGTCAAACCTGCAGAGGGAGTGTCTTGATATGTTAGTTCTTTTCCCTCTACCAACTGGAATCGGGAAGGATACTGGTGACAGCTCCCTACTATCACATAAAGTCTTACACTGCATCCTACATATAGGTAATGTGTTAAGATTAGTAGATGAATATGCATAGAAGGATATAGTTACAAATGCTTTATACTGTTACTGTAAAAGAGATGATATGGGACTCGGGTATTACTTGTTATCAAAAACAGTAGGGCATCATTGTTTTATAGGATATATATATACACATAGGTATATTACATATATAAGAAATAGTCTTGACATGGATACGTGTAGACACACTTGTAGGTTATGATTAAGAGCTAGGAAGTTGCATAGGGTAGAGACCAACAAGCCCAATTAGAAGGTCACTTAGAACTGCATGGGGTAATTAACAATAATTCCACAATAGTTTTACTTTGTTAGTCATATGTTGATTAGACTTACTACACATAAACAGGTCACTTGGACTCAAATTCTTCACTTGATCATTATTCGCAGCTCGGAACGACATGCAAGTACACTTTCTGTTCTACTTCCAATTCTGATGGTTTTGTGCAGTAAATGGTCATATGTTCTTTTGCTTGATGACACGATGGACACACGAGTGAGTGATGTGAACCCCATTATTATACTCTTGTTTAGCTTCTTTTTCATAACTTATTTGGGTTCATGAGTATTGGTCGGGAGAGAAAATATCCTAGTAGACGTGTGAACTTTCCATTCTATCCCCCGTGTCTCTCGTGAATGCTAGCCGCTGCACACGACACGTGCAGTGAGCCTGATTTACCCCATAGCCGTTCACATGTCGAAACAGATATTTCAATTCACTTAGATAGCTTGTCTTTTTATTATTTTTCACCACTTGACATGTCACTATATTTTCACATTCGTTTCCAGTTGACATATTATTCTGCGACTCTTGTCTTATTCTAGATACACCATGTCATCACATTACTGTTCAGTTTTCCTTTTTCATATGTTATTTTAATGTACTATCGATTCTATTATGTTGCGGATAGTTTTTCAGCTTGTGTGCTTGTTCCAATCCTGACTGGATAACCAATATTTTAGGTGAGGAGTTAGAGAACTTTTGTACTACATATTATGAGCACACTGCAGACCCCGACTTTGGTGCACAGGACGAGTTGGAGGCTGCTTATGCAGACTTGCCTGCTACAGATGGCTTCCAGTAGTCTTATTTCATTATTTTCACAGCTTGTCCAGCTGAGACTTTTAGTTGTATTTCATATTTGAGACTCATGAGTTGATGTTTTAGCACATTACCTTTCTTTGGAGATTGTGACACTTGGTACATTTTGATATTGGAGTTTCTCAGTTTATTCATTATCTATCTCTCCAAGTTATTTATAGAATTCATTAGTTTTGGCCTCTCTGTGAACTGTTTACTTTGTGAAAATGAATATAAACTGCGTGGTTGTATTTGTAAACTGTGGAGATGACTAGACAGCGTTCTACCGCCGATACCACGACGTAGGCTGGACGTACCCACGGCTCATGCCCAATTACTGGGTGCGGGTCGTGACACCGTCAAAGCCCACACGACCACGAAGCCGTTACGCAGCTTTCGATGCCTTCGGTTCGCGACCACGTCGTCCGGATTGGCAGGACGCACGTCGTATCGAAGAATTTTATTGATTTTAAAACAGGTTTTCGGTCAACTTCAGGATTCGATTTTTCGACGCGTAGTCGATGATTTCTAAATCCACGAAAAGGATTGTGAAGCCCTATATGTTGTCTGTAACTGTGTCTAATTAGATTTTCGAAACAGTTCCTGGATCGACAAAATTTTGCCTTCCAAGTTAGGTTCTGGGAAGGTTCTACACTATTTTCAAGTTCCAGAAACCAAGTATTTTTCTTGGTTTTTGATTGAAGATTTGAAGGCTTTCTACACGTATTTAATTAATGCTACTCAATGGTAATCCTAGGGGGTTATGTAGGCTATACTTAGGAATTGACAGAGTCGGAAACGATCGAATATACAGAAGGAATTTTGGTTGGGATGGGTGGTACCTCACAGTCGGGGTCAGAGATCTGTGCTCTGTTCCTCTGTTTTTCGCGCGACACACGCGCGACGGCCGGCGATGGGCGGCGCCCTGTGCGCGCAGAGATTGACCAGGTGTTGGGGATACGTCGTGGGAGTTAGGGTTTTAGTGTTTTTGTTAAAAACCACTCGATCCCTTTTCTTATATACGCGGTTTCCTGAGAACTAAACCGAGCAGTGCTCGGCTTATGGCCTGAAGGCTGAAGGCTCCTCTCGATTTGTTTGCTACTCATGTGGCTGTGGGCCCGGGCTTATGGCCTGAAGGTTGTTCAGTGAGTCTCGAGTTATACCTACTGCTGTTGCTTTGATAAAAACTTTTTTTAACACTATATTATATATATTTTTAACACTATATTATATATGTATATACATGTATTTATATATCTCTATGCATTCCTATGAGTACTAGTATAATAATATCCAAAAATTCTAAATAAAACCCAACATTATCAATTCCTAGATTAGGGCCTATTTATATAATTATGAATATATATATATCAACTACAATATCTATTTGACAAAGTGTTATAACCAATAATAATAAAATATAATATATTATAATAATAACCTCAATAAGATAATAATAATAATAATAATAATAATAATGACGACAAATCGATAAAATAATAATGGTGTATATATACCATTATATACAGTCTAAAATCTCAAAATGTACGAAGACCTATTTTATACAAAAGTTACTGAATATCACTAATAATAATATTTATAATATTTAATTAACGAATACGAAAATATTCATTAAATCATTAAAACGAAATACAACACCCTCATACCAAATTCCATCAACACGAATACCATTGGACGTGCCGCATGACACATGGGCTTGGGCTCAGTTCGGGTCCAGTCCGGACTAAAATGGTATAACGGTTTCCCTAAAACTCAATAATATAATTAATAAATAAATAAAACTTCGGTAAAGGTTAAGTCGCAACTTGGCCTGGTTTTCCTAGTTAGGACATCACTATGGTTTGGCCTTCCCTACCAGGGCTAATACTCTAGTCAAAGTACTCCATCGCACTATCCGTGCCACGATTTCTAGTCGCCTTGTACTCCAAAACTCTACTATGGCTAAAATCATCTACCGTAAAAATTAACTAAATAATTATTTATAAAAATCACCATTTAATTCAAATAATAAAATAAAATATATTTTAAAAATTTGGGAAGAGGGGTTACAAATCTACCCACCTTAAAATAATTTCGTCCTCGAAATTCTTAAATTCAAAGGAAATCTACCATTACCTTAATCTTCTCGTATTTTAATTCCTCAAAACAGTTTATATCCTTCTCATTGGTCATTTGGCAACTACAAAAATCTTGAGGACTTCTACCCACCTTTGGTCACACTACTCCCTCAGTGCTATGTCCCTACAGCCTTATAATCATCCAACTACTTGCAAAAATTTCTATAAATAGATATCTACTGCTTTTTGCCTCTATAATCCTCTCCTATCTCTTAAACAACCCAAAATCTAACAAGCAACAAATTTATACAAGTAGCTAAGAATTATTGGTAAATTCCAATAAGCATGACCATTCGTCGCTTTACAACAGGAAGGACAGGAAGATAAGGAAGGCTAATCGGGAGCAAATACGAAGTTTCAATAGCGGTAGCGGTATCCAATGATACAGCTAGGATAGAAAATTCATGAACCATTGACCTATTGCTAAATTGGCTACTCTAGTCCAGTCACTTGCTAAATTAAGGCCCTTCGTTTCCTAGAGGGGCTTGCAATCCGTGCAATATAGAAGTCCCGTTCTCGAGATTCTATCTAAACAAGGTTCATAATATGACGAAATTTGAGAAGTCAGATCGTGATCTTTTTCGTGGTTATTTAAACACACGTGTAAGAGATATAAATGCAATACCAGATCGTATCATGACTTCCAAGTAGATGGAATAAGGGTTACGAACGACTTCACATTCTAAGAAGGGGAGACAACATAAAGGGTATAAGGAACTATTCCAGAAGGTTCGGTTTTATAGTCCAATGGTGGTATATATGGATGGTTTTACTGGGTCTTAATGGGTTCCCTGATTGGACATCAATCGTTGGTTGGATAAACCTTGGACTTCAATCTATATTGACTGGACAAGATCCCAATGATAACTATTTCTACTAGGCTAGGGTAACCTAGAATAGGTTTCCACCCAAGTGGTTGAACTAGTTGCCAGACAGATTGGTTTGCTAGGTCCTTAACGCCCAAAATTGTACCTTCAGTGACTTTTGTGTGTAAGTAGCACGAGAAGACACAATTGGGTGGCATACTAGTGACATGCGTGTAGGCTTCGAGTAAATCACAACCATATATTGGGTCGAAAGAATAGAGTCGAGGTTGAGGCTCTAATGAAAGTCAGGAAGTATATCGGTATTATGGTAAGGGTTATAGCTAGTCCTTTTTATCTGAAGTCGTACTATAAAAATAGGGTACAAGGGGACGTGTTTGAGTGGGACATGATATAACTAATAAAGGTGGACTCGTCTAGATCTTACATATGAAATTTATTGGAAGGTAACAGCTGGTCTCGTGCTCCGAATATTAATGACACGGCCGGGACACAAATGGTCTAAATAGAAAGTGGAAGTCCAAGGGCACTAATTATCATCCTAATGAAATTTATTCAAATCAATCGGTAATCCTTGTTCATCCCAAAATTTCTAGAAGGCTTACAGTCTACCCACCTTAGAAGCTAGGACATGGTTTTAGGAATAATGAGGTTAGAAGAATTCAAAAGTCTGGGTGTTGTACCTCGACTCTTGTTAACAAAGAATCAGGCACGGCATAACGGGTACGGTATACGTCAAGTCAAGGATCGTCTTTGATAATGGAAAACGAGTGTGTACATGACACATGGTCGACAAAATAGAATGACCTACTCGTCCCCAGTATTCAAGAGTTATCGACGGGGTAACCAATCTCGGATGAGTGTCTACCATAGTCATGGTAAATGATTGTCCTTACCCTTATCTATTCATCTCCTGTCTAAACTGTGGGCTTTGGTCGATAAAAGGTTGGGTTAAGGCTTAAGGGTTGCTAGTCAAAGCAAGCATCCAGCAAATAATTAGACTCACAACAATTGGTTTCTAGAAAATAGATAGTCTCCTAGGTTGGCGTTCTGACTAAGGGTAAAACCCTAATCCTTCTCAATTTTCGATGGCTTGAAAGTCCCAATATCAGTTTGAGGGTCGAGAGGAGAACGAGTAACTCAATCACATGACTGGCCGATGGTAGTTACACTTGTGTATACAACTATCATAGTCATGGAGATACTCTGTATCTCTCTATCAATTACGAACTTTCGTCTTTCCAAATCAGTGAAAGACAAAACCATCAAGAGTTCAAGGGAGATGTCACTGAATACAATTACGTGATTCAAAGGCGAATGTATAATTCAAGAGGAATTGTCAATGCATCGTGGGTGAGATCCTAGTCGTAATGCCCGCTCCGCATCGGTGCATTACGATGAGTCGTTGACTCGAAGAGTTGCGTTGACCCGATGAAGTATCGATGCGAATCGATGCGAGAGTTACGTTGGCCAAAGGTAAGCTTTGAGTCGGTTGGAATCTATGAATCGAATCGATGCAAAGGATAAGTTTCGTTGAGCAAGTGCTAATGTTGGTTGATCCGTGTGCAGGCTATGCCTTTATGCTGGATTACGGATCGTGTATGGGCGCGATAGGCCAAATCAACCGAGTAATTCAAAGGAATAGCTAAGTCTGGGAGTTAGCTATGCGATCGAGTTATGGAAGCGAGACGCTTCAATCGACGAGACGGCAAGGCGTATCGGCATAAGGTGGGTTCTTGACTCTCTCTCCCTATTCCTTTACGTCTAATAAAATATGTTATGGTATGCGTAAGATGTTATCGAGTTAGCGAGCGTGGCTCGACGACGAAAGGTCCAAGTATGTGTCGAACACTAAGATAGAACATTGAACAATCGAACAATTGAAGCGACGAGCATCAAGTGTACGAGTTCGCGGTAGGGCAATGATGGTAGAACATTGAAAGATGATATTGAGATGTGCATCTTGTGCACACCTCCGAGAACATTGAATACTAGGCGTAGAATATTAAATACGCGCTGAGCGTGCCCTCGGGCACTTATGTTACGAAAAGACTAAGTAATACAGAATTATGTTATGAGAATAACTTACGAATGGTACGCGTTGAATACGAGTATGAGATGACTAAGCCGTTGGGCGTCGTGCATCAATATGGATGTGTTGGGGCATAACGCCGACGGAGCTCCCCATATGAATGGTGGATTATGTTTATGGCACGAAACCGTTTTGGCACGGGAAACCGTTTATGTACGAGACTATGTTTATGAAACATGAGATTGGTTGGACGATATGACTTGTATGCTATGGTACGTATTGTATGGTCAATGGACTCGGATGGCCCGTGCACGGGTACGGCTTCCCTCGAATGGTTACGCCGGGGCGCCGGGACCGTTCGGCCTAGAGGGAATTATGTGTGGTATTTATGGTGCAACATTTGGAGGATTGCGACGTCTAGTGCTGTGATAAGCTATGATCCATAAGTTTGGGTCCTTCGGATACTGGACTAGCAACCCTATCGAAGTGATCGTAGGCTTACACATATGAGATGCCAAGTCCATTACGGTGCGAAACACCGTGACCTTCATATAGTTAGGGTCGGTAGGCTGAGATGAGAGCTGGGTGCAGGCGCAGGGCCTGCACCCATTATGCATATGTTTACGTTTATGATTGGTCGGTTGCGTGAATGATATGATTCTATGTTGAGTTCTAACTACTGCAGGCTAAGGAAAATGGGACAGAGATGCGCACGAGCACTATGTTTATCTTCATTTTATGTCTAACTGTATCTGCCGCAGGGACACGGTATCAACATAATATGAAAGGATGCTATGTTTAAGTATTGCCATGAAACTGATCCTAAGGCTAAATAGAAAGATCACAAACTAAGATGCATGTTCACTAAATGATTTAGTTTGGTTTGGGTGCGAGCGGTCTTGATCAATGCGAAGCGAGGACGAAAGCACTAATCCCCACTAATTTTATGTGCAGGCTCAGGTTATGATCGGCTCGGGGCAAGCTTGGCTTGGATGTGCCGAGGCATGGGATTCTTGGCGTTCTAGAGGAGCTACCGCATAGGCGTTCGGACTTGCGACATGGAGATGTTCGCCGAAGACTACTTGGTGGCTATATAGAGGCATAATGTGTGGAACAATGTAATCCTTTGTGAGCTAGAGAGATCATGAGCGTTGTAGCCAATTGGCATATGTATTGGGCTATTCAGAGCCTTTGTAATCTTCAGTTCATTATGAATAAAAGAGATTCTTGTGTTATACTTTGTTTCCTTCCGCTGCTTATGTTACAATTTGAGATAATCACTATGTGAACCGTTATCTTGCCTTGTACGAGCGCAACTCCAGGCTCGTGCGGCATCACGCCCCTGCGAGGACGATGATTCGGGTAAAATCTAGCGAGGACGAGCGATTTCCCGGGTCGGGGTGACAAGTTGGTATCAGAGCGGTTCTATCCTTTGGACCGTGCATGAATCTCTTTGACCCTCAGTCGCTTCGCTATCGAATTCAGTTGACTCTATGTTGTTTCCGCAACCGTATGGCTCATGGATCTGCTCGACGCTACATTGGATGTTCCATACAATAAGTCTATATTAAGTGCGTACGTCTGCCACAAGTATGTCGTGACTATCACGCGATCTCCGGTGCCATCGGAGAGTGTTGGTTGCACGAAGTGCAACGGGTTATGAGAATATGGTTTCTCGAAGTGCAAGAAAGTTGTGAGTTGCTGGTCGCATGGAGTGCAACGAATATGGTGATGTTGGTTGCACGAAGTGCAATGAGATATGTATTGTTGATCGCACAAATACGAGAAGTTATGTATTTTGGTCACACGAAGTACGAGGAGTTATGTGTTGTTGGTCGTACGGGGTACGAGAAGATATGTGTTGTTGGTTGCACGAAGTGCAACGGGTCGATACGTGAGGCGATGCGTGTTATGTGGCTATGAGAATGGTTATGTGTCGTTGGTTGCACGGAGTGCAGCAAGTCGTGAATCGTTCGTTGCATCGGTACAATGAGTCGATATGGTATGATGCGTGTTGTATGGCTATACGGATGGATAGCGATATATTGCGAGATTGAGTAAAGACCTTAAGTATCGAGAATGAGTTGTTGCACGAGTTGCAACGAGCGAGATTCAGAAAGATCGCGGATGCGATAGTAACGAATCGAGTTGGTCACGAAGTCGAGTTGAGTAGGCGAACGTTTATGTTGGCCGTATGTCTCGTTGAGCTTTGAATAAGCGAATGTTGCGGGTGTGATCGATATGATCGCCATGACACGGTTAGATGAATTGTGTGTCAAACTTGAGCTAACGTTAGAGCTGGGATCGGAAGGATCGCCATGCGGGACGGTTAAGTTGAGATAGGAGTCGGACCTATGCTAAGTGTGATGTCGAGTAATGACTCGATTCCGAGTGGTATATACAATACCAATTATGCGAGCAAGTATAGCGAAGTATTGTGTCGATAACGATAGGCTCGATCCTGAGTGGTATATGGGATACCACTTAGCGATAGCTATGTTAAGCTGTTTGGTGACTTGCGATAGATTTCGTCGAGACGATTATGTTGTTACGATATGTTTGTCCTCAACGGACGGAGTAGTACCGAGACTCGGGTAGGGGTGACTCGAGAGAAGTCGATACGAGTATGCCTTGATTTGAGTTGAACGATTATGTGCGAAGTCATACCTATGGATGATACGTCGGACGGGGATTCGCTGAGTGTAAGTCGAACGATAAGTTGAGCATAGCGAAGGAATGTTACGTGGAGGAAATAGTCGACCCGGTCGAACTTATGTTTAGTTAGTACGGAGACTTCTTCGAAACGAATTGAGTAGGTGCAAAGAAATCGTACGGACGAATTTGGGTTAGCGCGATGAGTCGGTAGCACAATTGGAAGTGTGAGTTAAGAATATGAGAATGGATATATGAAATGAAATCGTGTCTCGATGATGGTAGTTAGTTATAATAGAATGGATCTTGATGTGTGCAAACTTGATTCGTATCCGAGTTCGAATAATGGCAATGATTGCAACGAGTTTCAGCTTATGAGAAAGGAAGATATTCAAGTTATGCATATCGACGATGGTATTGAGGCGTATCAAAGACGATATGCAATAACTCGGGGATACTCTGATCGAATGAACGAAAATTATGTTGAGCATTGTTGTTGGATGAATAAGATGCAAGTTATGGCAATTGGGATGATAACGGTAGGAATGCTTCGGAGAATTTGAGAGTCGATTGATGTTACTCGAAAGAAAAGGAAAGTGTATGGATTGCTTCGCAGATCACCACTATGTTGACATTCTTGTCTTGAGCGAGCGCAACACCACCTCGCACATGCGTCACGTCAAATTAGAACGATCATTCCGCGTAGCGCTGGTATGGTGATTCATCCAGCGGGGATGATCGAACTTGCAAGGCGTGACAAATTTGATATGGACGTGTGGTTTGATACGAAAGTTGTTCGAGGAGTATGGAATGTGTCGGACTGTGATTACGGATAGGTAAACTCGAACTTGAGGCGAGTAGATGTCGTACGATTAGCAAGATAGTCGACGGTAGTGCGTAAGTGATTCAAGTAGTAACGGCGCATCAGTTGCGCGGGGGTAGATGAATTATGGATGAGTAAATTATCGGATAGGGTAAAGTCCCATAGGAATTGTCGAGAATTGATTTGGCTCCGCGATAGGATATAGCATGGTTCATTGTAACTGTCCCTCGTTGATGATCTTCAATTATCGAGCGTAGTTTCGGGGCAGATGACCTTAGAAGACTTGACCGCCAAATCAAGTGAATGTTGAAGTCCCATAGGAGGACCCAATGAAGTCGCATAAGAAATTTAGTCGAGGATAAGGAATGATGTAGTGCATGTTGAGGATAAGTCTAAGCGTGCGAGTATCGAGTTTCGAAAGTTAGCGAGTAGTCGTCGACTAGATCGATATGGTTAGAAAGTTTATGGTCGATCGAATGGATACGTAGATAGACTTGGCTAGTCGATGATCGAGTATATGTTAAGGAACGTACTTAGCATAGTGACGCGGTAAGGCGATTACAAGAATTCTGCAATGCGCGAGAGCGACGGATAGTAGAATGACCTTAAGAGTTGTGGCGTAGATCGATTTGAGTAACGGTTAGGCTATGTGTGTTGAGCGCACCATCTATGTTACGAAATGAACTAATCGGGATTGATTCGAAAAGTGAGTAAAGGATTGTACTTGGTCGAGAATAGAAGACGAGCGTATCGTAAGAGACCTTAGGTCGGAAAGATTGTTGCCTTTGAGCATCGTAGACTCAAGTTGACCTCTTGTATCGGAAGAGATTAAGCATGATGTCTGGATAAGTTACCTAGCGGGGGTAGCCCCAGACGCGATACGTATATGGTTCGAAAATATGGATCATGTTGGGATAGTTGTGTGCGAGACTTAGTACGGATTGTAGGCAAAGGAATTTGAGACATGTGGACTTAGTCCATGTCATTAAGGCCAAGCGTTATGAATGATTGGATGAAAGACTTGAGTTATGCGAGAGATAGGAAACGGTTGGGCGAATAGGCCTTGCGGGAGCTTGTTGCGATCGGATGCGCAATGACTTGTGCAATGCGAGTGTTAGGTGGCCGGCGAGAAACTTATGAGATCGAAGTTACGGTTTGAATCGAGTTATATGCAAAGATGTATGGAAGAGGATCGCATGTTATAGGATGATGCACACGAGGAGTATTTTGGGAATAGGCGCTAAGATATAACTAAGTCGAATACGGAATAATTGGTGTTTGAGAAGTTAAGTTGAGCTTGTTAGTTATCCCGATGATCCTACAACTGAGCTTGGCTGAAATGCATATTGGTGGGACGCCTAAAATAGTGTACGATCCAAACTAAGTTGTATGATTCAACGATAGTAGCACGAGATCGTGAAGTGATCTATGCGAGGCACTTGGATTAAGTATTGGTTTTGGTTCGAGGACGAACCTGATTTTAGTGGTATATTATGTAATGCCCCGCCCGTATCGGTGCATTACATGAGTCGTTGACTCGAAGAGTTGCATTGACCCGATGAAGTATCGATGCGAATCGATGTGAGAGTTACGTTGGCCAAAGGTAAGCTTTGAGTCGGTTGGAATCTATGAATCGAATCGATGGAAAGGATAAGTTCCGTTGAGCAAGTGCTAATGTTGGTTGATCCAGTGTGCAGGCTATGCCTTTATGCTGGATTACGGATCGTGGTATGGGCGCGATAGGCCAAATCAACCGAGTAGTTCAAAGGAATGGCTAAGTCCGGGAGTTAGCTATGCGATCGAGTTATGGAAGCGAGACGCTTCAATCGACGAGACGGCAAGACGTATCGGCTTAAGGTGGACGGGTTCTTGACTCTCTCTCCCTATTCTTCACGTCTAATAAAATATTATGGTATGCGTAAGATGTTATCGAGTTAGCGAGCGTGGCTCGGCGACGAAAGGTCCAAGTATGTGTCGAACACTAAGACAGAACATTGAACAATCGAACAATTGAAGCGACGTGCATCAAGTGTACGAGTTCGCGGTAGGGCAATGATGGTAGAATATTGAAAGATGATATTGAGATGTGCATCACGTGCACGCCTCCGAGAACATTGAACACTAGGCGTAGAACATTAAATACGGCGCTGAGCGTGCCCTCGGGCACTTATGTTATGAAAAGACTAAGTAATACGGAATTATGTTATGAGAATAACTTACGAATGGTACGCGTTGAATACGAGTATGATATGACTAAGCCGTTGGGCGTCGTGCATCAATATGGATGTATTGGGACATAACGCCGACGGAGCTCCCATATGAATGGTGGATTATGTTTATGGCACGGGAAACCGTTTATGGCACGGGAAACCGTTTATGTGCGAGACTATGTTTATGAAACATGAGATTGGTTGGACGATATGACTTGTATGCTATGGTACGTATTGTATGGTCAATGGACTCGGATGGCCCGTGCACGGTACGGCTTCCCTCGAACGGTTACGCCGGGGCGCCGGGACCGTTCGGCCTAGGAAGGAATTATGTGTGGTATTTATGGTGCACAACATTCGGACGGATTGCGACCGTCCAGTGCTGTGATAAGCTATGATATCCGTAAGTTTGGGGTCCTTCGGATACTGGGCTAGCAACCCGTATCGAAGTGATCGTAGGCTTACACATATGAGATGCCAAGTCCATTACGGTACGAAACACCGTGACCTTCATATAGTTAGGGCCGGTGGGCTGAGATGAGCTGGGTGCAGGCGCAGGGCCTGCCACCCATTATGCATATGTTTACGTTTATGATTGGTCGGTTGCGTGAATGATATGATTCTATGTTGAGTTCTAACCATTGCAGGCTAAGGGAAATGGGACAGAGATGCACACGAGCACTATGTTTATGTTCATTTTATGTCTAACTGTATCTGCCACAGGGACACGGTATCGAACACAATATGAAAGGATGCTATGTTTAAGTATTGCCATGAAACTGATCCTAAGGCTCAATAGAAAGATTACAAACTAAGATGCATGTTCACTAAATATTTAGTGTTTGGTTTGGGTACGAGCGGGTCTTGATCAATGCGAAGCGAGGACGAAAGCACTAATCCCCTACTAGTTTTATGTGCAGGCTCAGGTTATGATCGGCTCGGGGCGGCTTGGCTTGGATGTGCCGAGGCATGGGGTCCTTGGCGTTCAAGAGGAGCTACCGCATAGGCGTTCGGACTTGCGACATGGAGATGTTCGGCCGAAGACTACTTGGTGGCTATACAGAGGCATAATGTGTGGAACAATGTAATCCTTTGTGAGCTAGAGAGATCATGAGCGTTGTAGCCAATTGGCATATGTATTGGGCTATTCAGAGCCTTTGTAATCTTCAGTTCATTATGAATAAAAGAGATTCTTGTGTTATACTTTGTTTCCTTCCGCTGCTTATGTTACGAATTTGAGATAATCACTATGTGAACCGTTATCTTGCCTTGCACGAGTGCAACTCCAGGCTCGTGCGGCATCACGCCCCAGCAGGACGATGATTCGGGTAAAATCTAGCGAGGACGAGCGATTTCCCGGGTCGGGGCGTGACACTAGAGACATCTACATCTCTATCCACATAAGTTAATCAGAGGGAGAGCGAACCGAGTGCACTACGGTTGATCAGACCGTAATACATCGATTCTGATTAGACAATATGTTAGTGGACGTCCCCAATAAACATATGTCTTGAACCAAGCTCGATAAAAGAGTAAGCTTGCAAAACTAGGTTGTGATAGCAACATTGGTCAAAATAGTCAAATTACAAGTATACAAGATTTTTTAAAGAAGGCACAAGTAGTTCGAGTTTTGTGAGAATCAAACCTTACCCGGTGTTCTTGCTTATGCAGTCTTCCTACTATCTTCTTATCCACAAGGATTTGGTCGACTAATGGGTTATAACCTCTAACTTCTGTATTCTAGGTAAACCTATTAGCGTCAATCAATTTTCTCATCAATAGATCACGAGGATCATACAGAGTGCTAGGTCGGGAGACATTCTACCAAACTTACAAACTTCCACTACTATTGGCTTTGGATCTTATGGGACATACATGGCACGGTCCTATCCTCTATAGTACCCTAAACTTGCAATCACGTCTGAAATCATTTCACCGAGGATTATGCCTCGTCCGTATACTCGGGCGATGGTAAACTCTTGGTTCCGTGATTCAGATGTGATATGCTATCAGATACTCTACCTTATCTCAACACCCGGGTAACTATAATCAAAGAGGACCACTAGCCATAGTTTTAGGAATATTCTATAACCTATAATTTCCTAAAAAAAATCAACTCTAGGGTCGTGTCTCGCCAGTGCGCTGCTGGCTGCAGTGAGTCCATAGTCTCCATAATTCAAATAAATGGCGACAGTGCGCTGCTGTCCTGCCATTATGAGTCAACTAATATTCTTTTAACTATATCTGTAAAACTTCATGGGCTTCTATAGATTCAAACAAGTTGACTATGAAATAAAGCGTAAGCATTTGTCCTATCAGTCACAACCCTTAAAATAAAGGATTGAACAGGGAACTAACTGAGGACAAAAGAAATACAAACATTCTAACTATTCCATGTGTATTCAAGCCTTTGAGGAAAACTTGAATCGACACTAACTTGTGGTTCATCTATGGATAACATAAAAACTAATTCTTAGGGCAAAATAGGAACTAAATAGGCAATTTGACTAAGATGTGAGGATGATACCAAAGGGCAAGGAGAAGGAATTGCACAATTTATCAAGGTTAGATCATTATCTCTATGAAGCCTTGTCTCACCAAGCGAATAGTCTATCCACATTGGATCATATCGTCCTATCTAGAGGAAATAGTGTACTTATGGAGATATGACAACTATCAAAATCAATAACCCTCATCTACATTGCATGGCCTAGACTACCCATCGGTAAATTTGTATAAGGGACTCCTAGTCCTAGTCATTCAATTAAATTAATCCTTGTTCGTGAATGAGCATGTTCTAGTCGCAGGCTCGCAATAGTACAACTAACTTAAGTACAATCACGAGTTCGCATGATTTGCGAAGATAGATCTACATAGGCCACCACAAAAACTTGTCACGACCCGCACCCGTTTTTTCTAAACGGGTACGAGACGTGTCCAAGCCAGCCTATGCCGCAGTGTCGGCGGTAGAACGCTGTCACGGCCATGAAGATCAAAATCACAAATAATGCTCATTCACAAAATTAATTTAACTTACAATGATCACAAGATTTACATTTGTAGCAAATATAAACTTGTACAAATAAATGAATGACTACAACTCAACTATCTAGCTAGTCTCTAGGCTTTGGTCTGCAAGTATTCCCGTCACTCCCCAAGCTAAGTGAATCCACGGCTAACCTAAAAAAATGTTGGTTTTCAGTCAGGAATGGAACGAGCACAATTCACTGAATGCAATTTCAAATAAAGAAAATGACTATAAAACAAAGGTTAGACATCAATCATGAGTTTTGAAATAAACAGGAAATACGAAAACCAATAGCAAATAAATAGACACAAAATACTTTCCCCAACTGTTAGAAGTACCTTTGATATGCGATCAGTCTCGGGACAATTATGCGACAATGTCTACACTGTCTAAAGTTACACTGTCTATACTATCTAAAGTTACACTATCTACTTTGTATAAAGTTACACTGTCTACAGCAAATAATGCAATAAAGAAACATGGTATACTTTGAAATAATAAATCACTGTTTACACTGTCTAATTGTAATAATAAATCACTGTCCTACACTGTCTACTTTGCAATAATAAATCACTATCTACACTGTCTACTTTGCAATAATAAATTACTGTCTACACTGTCTACACTGTCTAAGGTCATATCACACATCCTTGGTACTTCTCATTCCCGACTCAACGATTTATAATAGAAAATAATCACATAACCAATAGCCAATCAATGAAATATAGTGACAATCAATATCTAAATGCAGACAATAAACTGTACTCGCCTGTGGTCCTCTGCTGGTGAAACCGACAGTCTGAACTACTCAATGTGCCACAATAGTCAAAACCCGTACAACAGTCCCCGAAAGCTGAAATAAATATTACCAATATTTTCAGAATAGTCAAATTAGCTAGGATTGCCTGTCCTTAAGTCCAATTCTGGACACAGGGGCAAAACAATAATTTTGGGTCAAAACGGTATCCGCCGTTGGACCCGCTTGGCACCGAAAAGCGTGCCAGAGTCAACGATCTCTAAAGTTGTCAAACTACATGTCTACGGATCCAGTTTTTCGATACGAACCCAACCGTATGTCCAAAGTTGGATTTGGCGGGCCGTCCACAAATCGCCCGTTGAGTTGGACCGTGGGGCCCGCAAAACGGCAATCCAATCAACTGTCTCGGAATCGGATCAAACTTGGCATACAGGACCAAAAAAGTGATATGGTCCTGTTGGTGCAAGTTTTGTCTCGATCTAACGAGCGTGCACAAAGTAATTGAGAAATTTACAAAGTGCCCGATACGGTAAATTTCGACGGATACGCATCAAATTCGTCGTGCACACGCGACCAATTTGAATTCTGTCAAAGCCCACACAACCACGAAGCCGTTACGCAGCTTTTGATGCCTTTGGTTTGCGACCACGTCGTCCGGATTGGCGGAACGCACGTCGTATCGAAGAATTTTATTAATTTTAAAACAGGTTTTCGGTCAACTTCGGGATTCGATTTCTCGACGCGTAGTCGATGATTTCCAAATCCACGAAAAGGGTTGTGAAGCCCTATATGTTGTCTGTAACTGTGTCTAAATAGATTTTCGAAATAGTTCCTGGATCGACAAAATTTTGCCTTCCAAGTTAGGTTCTGGGAAGGTTCTACACTGTTTTAAGTTCCAGAAACCAAGTATTTTTTTTGGTTTTTGATCGAAGATTTGAAGGCTTTCTACACGTATTTAATTAATACTACTTAATGGTAATCCTTGGGGGTTATGTAGGCTATACTTAGGAATCGACAGAGTCGGAAACGATCGAATATACAGAAGGAATTTTGGTTGGGATGGGTGGTACCTCACAGTCGGGGTCAGAGATCTGTGCTCTGTTCCTCTGTTTTTTGCGCGACACGCGCGCGACGGCCGGCGATGGATGGCGCCCTGTGCACGCAGAGATTGACCAGTGTCGGGGATACGTCGTGGGAGTTAGGGTTTTAGTGTTTTTGTTAAAAACCACTCGATCCCTTTCCTTATATACGCGGTTTTCTGAGAACTAAACCGAGCAGTGCTCGGCTTATGGCCTGAAGGCTGAAGGCTCCTCTCGGGTTGTTGCTACTCATGTGGCTGTGGGCCCGAGCTTATGGCCTGAAGGCTGTTCAGTGAGTCTCGAGTTATACCTGCTGCTGTTGCTTTGATAAAAACTATTTTTTTATTATTTTTTAACACTATATTATATATGTATATACATGTATTTATATATCTCTATGCATTCCTATGAGTACTAGTATAATAATATCCAAAAATTCTAAATAAAACCCAACATTATCAATTCCTAGATTAGGGCCTATTTATATAATTATGAATATATATATATCAACTACAATATTTATTTGACAAAGTGCTATAACCAATAATAATAAAATATAATATATTATATAATAATAACCTCAATAAAATAATAATAATAATGACAAAAAATCGATAAAACAATAATGGTGTATATATACCATTATATACAGTCAAAAAATCCCAAATGTACGAAGACCTATTTTATACAAAAGTTACTGAATATCACTAATAATAATATTTATAATATTTAATTAACGAATACAAAAATATTCATTAAATCATTAAAACGAAATACAACACTCTCATACCAAATTCCATCAACACGAATACCATTGGACGTGCCGCATGACACATGGGCTTGGGCTCAGTTCGGGTCCAGTCCGGACTAAAATGGTATAATCGGTTTCCCTAAAACTCAATAATATAATTAATAAATAAATAAAACTTCGGTAAAGGTTAAGTCGCAACTTGGCCTGGTTTTCCTAGTTATGACATCACTATGGTTTGGCCTTCCCTACCAGGGCTAATACTCTAGTCAAAGTACTCCATCGCACTATCCGTGCCTCGATTTCTAGTCGCCTTGTACTCCAAAACTCCACTATGGCTAAAATCATCTACCGTAAAAATTAACTAAATAATTATTTATAAAAATCACCATTTAATTCAAATAAATAAAATAAAAATATATTCTAAAAATTTTGGGAAGAGGGGTTACAGGACGCGTCCGTGTGCACTTCGAACGCCTTGGAGTAGTCCGGTAGAGACAAGACCGGCTCTTCCGTCACAGCCCGCTTCAGTGCCTCGAATGCCTCCTCGCATCGAGGTATCCAGCTCCACGCCCGATCCTTCTGCAGCAGATCGGTCAGAGGCGCTGCTATGGCGGAATATCCTCGGATGAACCGCCGGTAGTAGTTCGCCAAACCAAGGAACGATCGCAGCTCCGTCGGCTTGGTGGGAGCCTCCCACTCCCGTATGGACTGGACCTTTGTGCCGTCCATCCATATCTTGCCACGCCCGATCCAGTACCCCAAGAACGATACCTCTTCTTGTGCGAATGAGCACTTCTTCCGCTTGACGAAGAGTTCGTTCTCTCTTAGCACCTGGAAGACAGTCTTCAAATGTTCGATGTGCTTCTCTATCGTGTTTGAGTACACGACGATGTCGTCGAGGTAGACCACGACGAACCGATCCAGGTAGGGATGAAAAAGCTTGTTCATCAAAGTACAAAAAGTTGCAGGAGCATTTGTTAGACCAAAAGGCATAACCATAAACTCATATGCGCCATACCTCGTCACGCATGTCGTCTTAGCCTCGTCGTCCTCCGCAATCCGGACTTGATAATATCCCGAGCGCAGATCAAGTTTGGAGAAGTATCTCGCGCCTCCCAATTGGTCGAACAAGTCCGCTACCAACGGGATGAGATATTTGTTCTTGACGGTTACCTTGTTTAGTGCACGATAGTCTATGCACAAACGAAGGCTTCCGTCCTTCTTCTTCTGGAACAGCACCGGTGCACCATACGGGGCCTTTGACGATCTGATGAATCCCGCGTCCAGCAGTTCCTTGAGTTGCTTCTTCAACTCGTCCAGCTCGGGCGGGGCCATGCGATATGGAGCCATGGCGGGCGGCTTCGTGCCCGGCTCCAACTCGATGGCATGGTCTACCTTCCTTCGCGGAGGTAGCCTCTTCGGCAACTCCTTCGGCATGACATTCCCGAACTCCACAAGGACGTCATCGATCTCAGACGGAAGATCCCCCTGCACGGGCGCCTCCTCCGTCTTGAGCACAGCAAGGTAAGTCATCTCTCCGTGTCGTATCCCCATCTTGAGTTGTAATACAGAGAGAGCCTTCCCTTTCGTAAGCTCGCCTCGTGCAGTTATCACTATGCACGGAGAGCTCTCCTCCATGATCCCGACGACTCCCAGATGCGGCATTAGGACCGCCTTTGCCGAAGTGAGGAAGTCCATCCCAAGGATCATGTTGAAGTCGTCCAGTGGTGCTGCCGTGAGACTGGTGACACCCGTCCAGTCTCCCACTTGGATCTTCACCCCTTTGGCCACCCCTTGTACGGGACGCGCCTCAGAGTTGACTGCCTTTATCGTACTTGAGTCTTTTTCCAGCGCCAAACCCAAGCGTCGGACCTCCGCGTCCGAAATAAAGTTGTGGGTTGCCCCCGTGTCGACCATCGCCCTGGTGTTGTAGTCGTTGATCTTCACGTCCACGTACATCAGCTCTCGATTTGGGGTCTTGGACACTACCGTCTTGCTCTTCAAAGCATTCAACAGGCACAGGGCACCCATGTGAGCCCCCTTCTTAGGCTCCTGGTCCTCGGCCTCCTCGCCTTGGACTGCGTTCACCTTCTTTCCCATGTTCGGGCAGTCTCGTATGAAGTGATTTCCTCCGTACAGATAGCATTCAATCTTCCGCTCCGTCGAAGGCTTTGCTTGCGGCTTGTCCTTCGGCGGCGGGCCTCCCTTTCCATTGTTATTCTTCACTCCCCCACCATTGAACTTGGTGGTGGTCTTTTCCTTGGGCTTCGGGGCATCATTCCGTCGATACTCCATCAGTTTCTCGGCTGCCGCAACAGCCGCGTTCACATCCGACACATCTTGTCTCTGCAATTCTTGTGTCGCCCATGGTTGTAGACCCTCCAGAAAGTGGAATAGGTGATCCTCTTCACCCATAGTGGAAATGGAAAGCATCAGGCGGGTGAACTCCGCCACATACTCCTTGACGAACCCGGTGTGTTTGAGTTGTCGCAAACTCCGTCTCGCGATATACTCCACGTTCTTCGGATAGAATTGAGACTTGATCTCCTTCTTGAGATCCTCCCAAGTCTCGATCTTGCAGAGCCCCTTTTCTATATCGATGCACCTGCGTCGCCACCACAGCATAGCATCATCAGAGAAATATAGGGACGCTGTGTTTATCTTGTCGGTCTCATCCTCGATGCGGACCGCCTTCATGTAGCGCTCGACATTCCAGATGAAGTTATCCACCTCCTTCGCATTCTGTACGCCAGTGAAGGATTTGGGTTCTGGATACTTCACCCTCTGCGTCGACTCCCTCCTTGGAGTCGGACCACCAGCAATGGCCCTCTTGAGGACCTCCGCCTTGGTTTGTAGCTCTTTGCGTAGTTCATCAATCTTCGCCTTCGTGGCCTTTCGTTCCTCCTCGAACTCGGCCTGCATCTCGCGAAGATGCTCTCGAAACTCCGTCATAGCCGTGGCGACATCCGCCTCCAAACCTTGGGCGAATTTCTCGTGAGCCGCTTGGTTCTGCTCCACTTGATACTCGACGCCCGTCACACCTTTCTCCAGTATCTCAATCCGGTCAGCCAACTCGCCAAGATCCCGTTCCACCAACGGTTCCTTGCTCTTGCCCTTCCTCGAGGTCTTTGCCTTCTCCTTAGGCGATGAGGGTTGTGCGGGTTCCTCGTTGATGATGGCTTCGGTCGAAGACATGACGGCGATCGAACCTTTGCTCTGATACCACTTGTCACGGACTTAGTATTTTTGCTAGCACTTCGTCCCGTGCGGCGCACTGTCTTTCTCCTCAAAGACTCGTGCAAGCCTTTCCGACCCGACTTAGCTAGATCGCTAAGAAAACTAAAATAGTGGAGCAAAGATGGACTCGTAAGGATCTCTTTATTAACTTGGAGAATGCTTACAATTTTTAGGTGGTGAGGAACAAATGAAAGCCTCCCCCTTTTATAAGTGCTCATAGAGCAATACAAGGAAAGTCCTAGAAGGAATATTCCAAGGATTATTACTTTCTACCGTAACTGAAATGGCATATTCCAGGTTTATTCCCTAGCAACATAAAAGAAAACTTCAAGGGCCTTCCAGAAGCTTCTTGGGCCTCCTAGAACGATCTTGGGCCTTCCGGAGAGATCCACAATCTTCTAGAGCCTTCCGCCATCTTCTAGAATGTTCTGGAAGCTTCCCGCATAACCTTGGTCCGTGAAAAGGTTATGCAACTGGGCCTCGGGCGGGGTGTAACATTTGGGACGTTACATGGAGGTGACTTTTGTGTCAGTGGCTCAAAATATTCTATAAGATTACATAATGAAAACTATTATAATACTTGTTACTTTGTTCTAAAACACCTTGACAGGGGTGATTAGAACTAGTATAAAAAATATAGAAAAAAGAAAAAAAAGAGAGGGAAGAGAATTTTTCAACTAAAAAATATAGGGAAGAAAATTAACTAATCAAACTTCAATTTTAAAAAAATTAATATTAAAAAAAATACTTAAACCTGAACATGATTTACTACAAAGTCGGATGTATAATTTTTACAGCTTTGTGGCGGTAAACCAAGTTGAAGCATCCAGAAAATTGTACTTTTGTCTCCAGAAAGTTGAACTGTTGTCTCAAAAAAGTTGTTACTTTAGTCTGTCTCCATAAATTTGTTTGCTTGCAAGTATTGCAAACGAGGAAAGAAAATTTGTTGTGATAACTTTAGAAGAATTATGTCTTATTTATATGAAATTTCGCTTGCCAAATTATCCCCAATATCTTTAAAATATAGTTGTTATAAGGATATAATGGTCATTTTTAACAAACTAACGAAAATACCCATAAAAATAGTTATAAACAGTTAAAAAGTTAGGGGTATTTTGGTAAAAAAATATTATATTAGGCTAGTATGGCTGTTGGAGGGGTAATTTACCAAAATACTCCTCCATATTAGGGGTGTCAACGGATGCTTATCGGTACGGATAGGACAATATCCGTATCCGTATCCGATTTTTTTTATAATATCTGAATCTGATCCGATATCCGAACGGATATCTCTTTTGATACTTCGAATTCGTATCAGTCTAGTTTAACGGATATCGGACAATATCCGATCCGATTAGCTAAAAATTCGAATGTTATTATTCGAATATCCGAAATCCAACATATTAAAATTTTAGTTTTTATCCGAATATCCGAAAACCAAATTCAATTGCTCTATTTGAGCCATTTCGTCTTCTGTTGAAATTTTCAAGAATACTCAATTGACTTGCTCTACATATTTCTATATTTGTGTCATTTCATCTTCTGTTGAAAATTTCAAGAATGCTCAATTTGAGTCGGATATATATATATATATATATATATATATATATATATATATATATATATATATATATATATATATATATATATATTGCTCTACATATTTGAGACATTTCATCTTCTGTATTAAATTGTAATTAATATATATTACTATTATATATAAATTATATTATCATATATAGGTAAAAAAAAAGTAATAAATTAACTAATTTATGTAAAAAGTCAGTTGAGAATAAAATTCTTTAATGTTCTCTATTAATTAAAATATATTACATATACATTATACTCTAATATATATAAAATTTTGGATATCCGAAATTTGTAATTTAAATTCGGATTGTATATTAACGGATTCGAATACCTTAATATTCGAATTCGTATCCGAAAAAAGATAATATCCGAAAAATATTCGAATATCCGAATCCGATATCCAAAATTTGAAATAATATCCGAAAGTTCGAATACGAAATCGAATCGGATTCAAATTTTCGACTAACCATTGGCAGGTCTACTCCAAAGTTATAAACAATCTTTACATTAGAGGATATTCTAGTAAATTATCCTCCAAAATATATAAATATATATGTATGGTGAGGCCCGCAGGGGATGGGGGGCATAATTTTAACTGGGCTTGGACCGGATTGGTCCGAGCGAAATTTTCAGGAAACCGTCAGGCTGGGCCAGTCCGAACTATCAGGCCCAAAACGCAGATCCAGTCCGAATCCAAATTCTCTGTGGGCTGGACTGAATCGACCTGTTGATCGGACCCGAGTCGGATTACACAGTTTTAAACCACACCTCGACAAAATATAACACAATTTTAAACTACACAGTCTACACGCTTCAGTGATTGGAGACAGCTTAGTCGCGTACTGTTTTGTTACCATCAGATGAAGAGGTGTTTCTACGGTGATCAACGCTACGGACGTGGCCCCCTGGTTACTACGGCTGAGTATACTCCATTGGTGAGCGCTTTGACTTCTGGTCAACACCTAGCGGTCAGATCTACAGTGCAAAAGTCTTCGGTCAAACAACCCACAAGGACATAAAAAACAAAACACCCCACAAGTTGAAGCTCCAACGGTCAAATGGACGAGAGAGAGCTGCAATATCCAACGGGCCTACTGAAGCCCTCCCCCCAAACACAACAAACATCATGCAAGCTTCTTCAGGAAGCTACAACACATGGCCAGCTCACACGTCACCATCCACCTGTCCCATCAAGGTCATCTTTTTCTGATCTCCAACCCTGCTGTAAGTTTAAAAAAAAAATGGTTGCCACATAGGATGCAAATTTTTATTTCAAAAATTCTTTTTCATTATAAATGTAGAACAAATTATAGAGTTAACATGGCAAAAACAATGTGAAGTTGGTTGTCTAGATCTAGACAATTCACTTCACAATATCTTTGTCCAGGGACGGCCCTGGCCCAGGGCAGACCGGGCGACGGCCCAGGGCCCCCGACGAAAGGGGACACCAACATGGAACTGTCTATAAAAGAACTAGTATGTATCATGTGCCCTTTTTAATAAAAAAGTATTATGGTGTAGTGGTTATAATGCTAGACTTATATATAAGAGGTCTTTGGATCAAATTTTGACTATAACAAATTTTTGTTTTATTTATTACTTTTTTTTTACTTTAGGTATGGAGGGCCCATTTTCAAAGTTTTGCCTCGGGTCCCCAACAGCTCAGGGTCGGCCCTGTCTTTGTCTCAACATCATCAATTATTAAAATAAATATTTATAAAAAAAAATGAAGAAGTAGAAAAATTGTCTTGAAAGTTGAAAAAATAATAATTTTATTGCCTTTTCAAATTTTTGCATTGGAAAACATTTTTTATCTTATTGTCTTGTATAAATATTATTTTGTCACATAGAAAAAATATTGTCTTGTGTTTTATGCCACATAGAAATTACAACATAAAACAAGACAATAGGGTTGGAGATACTCTTACCTACGTTCTTGTCAAACGTTGGCCTTTCAATTATGACCCCACCACCTAAGACAACCCCTCTTACTCCGGATCATACACATCAGCAACTAGTGACCCCACCATTAGGCCTCGTTTGGTTCGCGGAATCTTCAGGTTGAGAAAGGAAAGTGATTACTTTCCTATGTTTGGGATCAAAGGAATTGAGGAGAAAAGGAAAGTGATTTCCAATGGAAGAAAAATTAGGGGGGAAAGTGATTCCTTCCATCCAAGGAAGGAATCACTTTCCCACATTGAAGTAATCACTTTCCTTTCCGAATTCCTTGGCGTTTTCAAACATCGGAAAGGAAAATCAATGGGAAATAAAATTTCCCAAAGGAAAGTAAATTACAAGGAATTGATTTCCTTTCCCTTCCATTCCGCGAACCAAACGAGGCCTTAGAGAAAGCAAACGTAAAAAAATGTTCTCCAATACTTTTGTATTGGAGAACATCGTCTCCATCCCATGGCATCGTCTCCATCCCTATTGTCTTGTTTTATGTTGTAATTTTTATGTATGACATGAGGCAAGATGATATTCACACAAGACAATGAGATAAAAGAAAATGTTCTCCAATACAAAAGTATTTAGAAGACAATAAAAATATTTTTTTCAACTTCCAAGACAACTCTTCTACTTCTTCATTTTTTATAAATTTTTCTATTCATAATTGATGATATGGAGACAAAGTCATTGTAAAGTGCATTATCTAGATCTAGACAACCAACTTCACATTGTCCTTGCCTTGTTATTGCCATGTCAACTTCATGATTTATTCTACATTTGCATTGGAGAAAGATTTTTGAAATGAAAACTTGTCATTACTATGTGGAAACCATTTTTTCTAAACTCACAATAGGGTGAGAGCATCTCCAAAGCTATTGTCATTACTATGTGGCACCACCGTAAGACAATGTTTTGTTGTTTAGGTGGCAACTTCATCACCCAAATCCAATGTCTTTCTCCAACCCTATTTTCTCCATCACTTATTTCTTTTTCGACTCGTGGGACAGCCGGTCGGCAAACTAAAAACTAAAAAAAATGAAGGAAAATAAAATTAAAAAAATGTATCTAGTAGTGAAAAAAAACTCAAAATGCATAGTACGCTCTGTTTCAAAAAAAAAATTACAGAAAAAATTTAAAAAATTCAAAATTCAAAAAAAATAAATCCGAAAAAATAATATAAACGCAAATAGTAACCGCGTTTTCAATAAAAAAAAGGCTTAATTGCACTTTGCTACCCTCAACTATTACCATTTTTCAACTTTGTACCCTAAACTATTTTTGTAACAATTTGGTACCCAGATGTTATTTTGGACTAAAATGTCCCTACCCCTAACCCTCCCCCCTGCACGCTCCAGCCGCCCCCCCTGCTCACTCCGGCCGCCCCCCCTGCTCACTCCGGCCGCCCCCCCCCCTGCTAGCTCCGCCCCATCCGCCCCCCACCCCCCCCTGCTCGCTCCGGCCGCCCGCCCGCCCCCGCCTCTCCCCTAGGCCGCGGCAGCACGGGAGGAGGGGGGCTGGGGAGGGAGGGCGGGGCGGGAGGCGGGGCAGGGGGTGGCCGAAGCTAGCCGGGGGGCTGCCGGAGCTAGCGGAGGGGGGGGGGGGGAGCTAGCAGGGGGGGTGGCCGGAGTGGGGAAGGGGGTGGAGGGAAGGAAGAGGGAAGGGCATTTTCGGAATTTTTGAAAAATTAGGTATCAAGTTGAAAAAAAATAATAGTTGAGGTACCAATTTGTTACGAAAAAAAGTTTATGGTATCAAGTTGAAAAGGCGGAATAGTTGAGGGTAGCAAAGTACAATTAAGCCTAAAAAAAAAGTAAAAATGCAAATAGTAATTGCATTTTCAAAAAAATATTTTAAGAAAAACGCAAATAGTAACTACGTTTTCAAAAAAAACTTAAAAAAAAATAATGCAACATTTTAAAAAAAAATTCAAAACGCAATTACCAATTGCGTTTTCATTTTTTTAAATTTTTTTAGAAATTGCTAGAAAACAATTGCTTATTTGTTCTCTCCTCCTAATTTTATGAACTGTTTTTCTAAATATAATTTATTAATATCTTAATTCTCTGTAAAAAAAATTCTGATTTGTTTAAAATATTTTTATTATTTAATAATAAAATCATTTTGAAGTGTGATGTCTACTTCTAGACAATGGACTTTAAATTCTCACTGTCAGTTCAACTTCACAACCGAATGTACATTTGTATTGGAGAATAACTTTTAAAATAAGGTCATATTGTTTCTACGTGGCAATCATTTTTTTTTTTCTAAGCTACAACAGCATTGGAGATGCTCCGGCCCTATGTGCAACTGTTGTTGGTCTCCCTTGGCACGTGGAGCCAGCCACTAAGGAAGTTCAAACTCCAACGGTCAAAGCTCCTTTCAGATCATTCTTGCAGGCTCTGCGTTCAGATCTTTCCAAGCCCACGCCTTGCATCATACAAGACGTGCATTTGGAGGAGCAGACGCCACAATTTTCTGTAGATGTAGACAACATCGTGGTTTCATGCTCTAAGACCATCTCTAATGGTGATTTCTAAAGTTGAGTTCTTATCCTACTTGGCATTGTATTTTAAGAAAATTTTTATTCTAGTTAGAAGAGTTTTTACATAAAAATTATAGACATACCAAAATGTTCTCCAATAGTTCTCCATTTCTATCCTATGTGTCACATAGTAAAAGGAACAATTTAATGATGTGGGACCCAATAATAATTGTCGTGAGAGATAGAAGAATTTCTATGAGAGTTTTTACATGTAGAAATCCTCCTAGAAAGTTTTCATCCTACCTCATTGTCACCTAGGATAGAAATGGTGATAGAAATCACCATTGGGAGATGTTTTTTCTAAAATGGATTTTTTCCATAGAAATAGGGAAGATAGAAACCCCCATTGGAGATGGTCTAAGAACATCTCCAACCCTATTGTCTTATTAAGTGTTGTGAGTCTTAGGTGGCTTTGGCATAAGCCACAAGGCAATGTTTTGTTTATGTAGAAAAATTATATCTCAAAAGACAATGAGATAGAAAAACTCTCTCCAATACAAAAGTATTGAGAAGACAATAAAAAATATTTTTTCCAACTTCCAAGACAACTTTTAAGACAACTACTCATCTTCTTTCTTTTTTCTAATATTTTTTATTCATAATTGATGACATGGAAGAGAAGACATTGTCAAGTCAAGTGCATTGTTTAGAACAAGACAATCAACTTCACAATGTCCTCTTTAATTTTTGTCACATAAGCTTCACAATTGACTTGACAATTGCATTGGAGAAGAACTTTTGAATAAAATTTTGTCATTCCTATGTGGCAACAACTTTTTTCCAAAGTCACAATAGGGTTGGAGATGCTCTAACTCTGGGATGAACTCCATTGAAGTGCAATTTCAGTTCACTCTCATCTTGAATGCTGTGTTTAGTAGAAAGGATAAATAAATAGAAAGGAAGAAGAAAAAAAAAATCATATGGAAAAGAAAGATTTTTTTTTTCTTTGTGTTTGGTTGAAATAATGGAAAAGAGAATAGATGTATTATTTTTTGTTTGGTATGAAAAGAAAAGTGAAAGAAAAAAAAAATAAAAAAAAAAGTTTTACCAATTATATCCTCAACTAAAACACGTATTTATCATTTGATTTCATTAATATATTTTTTAAATAATACAATTCACATGGGGTACAATTGTTAATTAATATAAGTTTTCACTTCTTTTTTTCCATTTTTCTTCCCACTTTTGGAGTAATTGGATTTCTTAGGTTACGAAGGAAAAATAAACCCTCTACTTTTTCTTCCCTCAACTTTTTCTTTCATACCAAACAATAGAAAATGAATTTTTCACTCCACTTTTCTCTCCTCTATTTTTCTTCCTCCTACTTTTCCCTCCTACTAAACACAGCCGAAGTTCCCTAAGGGGTGTCCTAACCCCCCCCGGTGAAGGAGAACATTTCCAGTTGGGGTCTTCGGAGTGCTTTCTCAGTAGTTCGAATGGATCCTCGCCATGTCCTCTTACACCTGACTTCTGCCGAAGACCATGAGAAGCTCTGGTCTTGAGGAGCGCGTGCAATCGACTCCTCGATGTTCAGACTTCTAAAATGGACGTCAGATTTCTACCCTAGAGAGGAATCTTCTCTTGCTGCGGTTTGGGTCAGTTTGCCTAATCCCCACCTTTGAGCTTCATCTCGGCTGCTATCAGACGTATAACAAACTTCTTTGGTAAATTTCTCACAATGGCATAAGAGACGCGTTCGTTCACTAAGGCAAATGTTGCTAAATTCTGTGTGGAAGTCCGTAATGCCCCGCTCCGCACGACCCATTACGTTGAGACGTTGACTCAAAGAGTCGTGTTGACCGAATAAAAAGTATCGATGCGAATCGATACAAGAGTTACGTTGTCCCGAGCAATGCATCAAACTAAGTCGATGCTAAGAGTTGCAATGTCCCAAAGAAATGCATCGAGTTGAACCGATGCGAAGCGCTGCATTGTCCCGAAGGATAAGTGCGTTGAGTCGGCTCGAAAATTCTAAGAAATCGAATCTACCCAAGGCACAAGTCTGAATCGATGCAAGTATTGATTTTAGTTGGTTTCATGTGCAGGCTATCCGTTTACGCTGAAATATTAGAGGTCGATATTTTGTCTCATTCGCAACGGGTCCACAAAACCCAAATCACCGCCTCGCAACGGGTTGGGACTTGGACACGGTAGGCCGGAATCGATCGAGTAGTTCAATAAAACAAGAAGTGTCCGAATGGCTAAGTCAGAAGATTTGGCCGTACAACAAAGATATGAAATCAAGCCGCATCGGCTCGACAAACAACAAGGCGTATCGGTTTAAGGTGGGAGGACTGACTCTTCTTTTTACTCCTTCATGTCTAAGTCAGAATGTATCATTATATGCTAAGTTAACTTATCGACGCCACGGGCATGGGCCGATCGGAAGATAAATCATAGTGTGTGTCGAACACTAGTCAGAACAATTGAAATAAAACGTGCATCAATGCACGAGTTGCTATGGAACATTGAATATCGCTAAGGCGAGCGCCTCGGTGCGCAAGCCGCAAGTGTAGTGTCCCGTCTATAAAAAGCAAAAAGGAGTCTACGATGGCTCTGGGAGCCAGTGACCAACCACACGAAATATTGCACTTGATATAAAAATGATAACAAATGACAAGGAAGAACATGGTAAGTATCATAAGGCGCGACGCGGTCCGTCGTGGGTAAGTTTCATCATATTTCACATTATGTTGTCATATGCTTGTTTGAAATTCATTAGGATGGTTAGAAATATTCATGAACTAAGTCATATAAACTCTTCAACCAAATGAGAGCTTGGAACTTAAATAGCCACGCACCAGTACAAAGTGTAATGTAATGATCATCGCTCTCCATGCAGGTACCCCGAACCACGAAGGGCGTGCCACTTAAAGCTCAAGGCGACGTGAACTCTTTTGAAGCCTCGTCCGCGTGTTGAAGGCTTATTTCTGAATCCTTTTGAAGACTCTGCACTCAGTACAAAAGAAGACAAATGGCGACTCGACTTCCTTCGATAGCAGGTGAAAAGTGTAATGGTTTTTGCTTGTAAACAGGGATGTAATGTATGAAACGACTATCTCATCAGTGTTCGTTTTGTAAGTCGAGTCATGTTGTAGCCCGCGCGACAATGATTGTAATGGAGTCAATGTAAATAAAGTTTTATTATCAATGAAAAGTCTACTTCTATTTTAAATGTGTCAATCAATTTCTCTGCGTACTCTAACTTGATGTTGTATTTCGGATAACCTTATGACTATGCCTTGTGCGATCGCAACTTAGGTTCGCACGATATCACGCCCGGGGGACGACTATCGATTCTACGAAATCGGGGCGTGACATAATGGTATTAGAGCACGGCTTTACATCCTTTGGCCTCGCGCCTAGAGTTTCAAAACCTTTGACCTCGCATCGATGAGATAAGTTGTTCCATACAATGAGTCCGTAATATATAATTTGAGACTGATGTGTTTGCCTTCGTATTGCAGAAGTATCGGAACCCACGGCCGAGCAAGAACAAAGCGCTTCTAGCGGCTCTAGTAGTTCGCGGGCCGGACCTTCTAACAATACTATCGAAAGGATGCTGCGTATGATGGAGGCACAACAGAATCAGTCCGAGAATCGACATCAACAGACAGAGGCACGACAGGCCCAGTTCGAAGCTCATTTCGACGCATAAGCTAAGCTGCAACAAAAGCAACTAGATACTCTGCAGCAGATCGTCCAGACGATTGTGGCCAACAGAAATTCCATGATTGTGCCTACTATCACCATGCCGACGGTCCAACACATTGAAGTCGACACGGAGGAGCCCGAGCGTTAACTGGCGGCACCGAAAAAGTACAACTTTGAAGTGTCAGAATTCAAGAAAGCGTGTCGCACTTCCTTCAGCGGTACCGAAGGCCCTTCTATGGCAATCGACTAGTTAGAAGGGCTGGAAGATCACTTCGAGCTCCTCGGCATTGAAGAATCAAAGCAAGTCACTTGTACACAACTTCAACTACGGTTGAACATGCACGACTGGTGGGCCGTACACAAGCGAGCGATCCGACGCGACAACAACTCAGCGCCGATCTCTTGGGCCACGTTCCGTAAAGCCTTTAAAGTCGAGTACCTTCCCTCCGTCGTTCGTCAAGAGAAGGAGAATAAATTCATGCAGTTCAGGCAAGGAAACCGGACAGTAGAACAGTATGCCGCAGAATTCAACAACTTGTCCAAATTTTGCTGGTGCGTTTCTGCCTACAGAAGAGTGTCGTGTGCGACGGTTCGAAGTGGGTGTGCGACGCTCTATCGGTGCGCATGTAGGTGTTCCGGAATACAAGACCACGGACGATGCTCTGAATCATGCTCTCCGCCTTGAGAGCCAGTACCCTCCCTTTGCTGCAGACTTTGTACACAATTCTAATCATAAACGTCCTAGCCATACTGGAGGCAACAATTACGCGTCAAAGCGTCCAAATAACGACGGCTACAAGGGTCAAAAAACGATATCTCAGTGCACAAACTGCGGGCGAGTTGGACACCATGCCAGCCACTACTTTTCCCGCAATATAGAATGTTTCGCTTGCGGACAGAAGGGTCACAGGGCTCAAAACTGCCCAAGTTTTCGATCGACTCAAAATGATCAACCACAACAAAACCGTCAAGAGAATCGAGGACAGGCGCCCCTGTCACGCCCCGCTCCAGTAGGAGCGATCGTCCTCGCTAAGGCGTGATGCCGCATGAGCCTAGATTGCGCTCGTGCAAGGCGGGTTCCATAACGGCCGATTTCAGCGGCTGCGACGGGGTCGTCGCACAGAAGTCCCGAGCAGAGACATTGAATAATAGCAGCAGAATTTTGAACAAAACACAAGTTATTCAAATAAGCTCTTTATTGATATTGAAACAATGATTACATTGGGGGTGCAAGGCCAAGATTACAATCACTCAAGCTCACTCTTCTCACTTTTACAAGTTCACTCAGCTCTCTCTCATCTCTCAATTACAAGTCTTGATTCAGCGGAAGCTTCGGAAGGCGATGTCCATACATTATGTCCTGTATAAGTCTTCAATCCATGCGACCGCACGCTTCGAATCGCCAAGGAACTCCTGTGCCTCGACGCATCCAAGCGGGCTCCGCGCCACGAGCTTCTACCTGTGCCTGCACATGAACACTGTGTGGGTGTCAGTACTCAACTGTACTGGTGGAGTGAGCTTCTCGCCCACCCATACAAAACCTACACGTTCATTTACTTTGTGCAGCTTATAACCCTTTCTCTTGTCTTTCTAGTCTTGCCTTAGGTTCAGTTTTTAGGACCGGCGCCTTGGCGCAACTTGTGTGTCAAAACCATCCCGTGCTTGCAATGTCAACGTTACTCATACTTTGCCTCTAGACCACTTCTCGTGCCACAACGTTAACCTATCAGGTCGTGCTTGCCTTTCGGCCAGAATCAGAGACGCAACTACGCGGTAGTACCCAATTTCCTTATGATCGTGCTATAATTCCTTTGTGCCGTGCCTCGCTAACTCAGTACGACTCAACCATATCGCCGCCTCGCGGCCACCCTTTGTTACTTTGATCGCCAACTGACCCAATTAAGACTTGTGGGTTATGTGTCACTTGACTGACTTTGCCTTGCGGCGGTTTCCCGACTTAAACTTCCAAACATCTCAACCAATCCAAAGGCATACACGCGGTTAGCCGCTATCTGCCGACATCTATATGAACTTGGTCACTGGCTCCCCGAGCCATAGTGGACTACTCTTTCTTTTTATTAGACGGGCGTCCCTTTCAGCGCAAGGTAGCTAGCCCCGCTGCAAGTCCCCGCCTAACCCGTGCAAAGCACAGTATTTTTCGTTTCCATATGCCCGCAACGGTCCCGTGGCCTCGGGTTGTCGTGCGGAGAAAACTCTCACCTTGTCGAAAATTGTTTGTTCCATATGCCCGCAGCGGTCCCGAGGCCTCAGGTTGCCGTGTCGGAGAAACTCCCGCTTTGTCGACAAGTTATCCAATGACCATGCAAGACTCGACACAAACTGACGTCTCACACCATCATGCTACCTCTTGTGTTACCATTTCTTTCAGGGCCAAGTTCAATATTTCTTTCTTATGAGACCGCCTCGCCAACATGTAGCCGCAAGGCCTCGCCGACATATAGCCGCGAGCATACTTCTTTCTTGCCCTACTATTTTACTCAACTCAAGAACAATTATTCACAACACTTTCCAAACTCAATGAATCAACCGTGGCCCGTGCCTTAAAAACTCTAGGACCGTGCCATCGTGTCTCAAACCGACTTCCAACATACGCGACGCTATCGCCCAAGTCATACTTCATATGACGGGCCTTGGGATCGTGGGACTATTTAACTTGACAACCGCAGAAGAAGTGGGACAGCACGAGAAATATCTTAGGTCGATCGGCGTAACATTGCCTAACTTACGCAAGCCTACAACTTAACGAGCAAAGGCTATGCCAAGCCTTGCGTTATGGAAACGTGCATATTTGTCGAACATTCACGCGGGCGACGCCTATGACTTAGGCTATTTCATAACTTTGTGTCGAAGACCAACTTTCCTTCTCCCAAGCCACAGGATGAAGGACCGAGTGTCATTTCAAAGCACGCCGTGCACCAACTCTAAGCCGACCGTGGGACGTTTTCCATGTTCTAACTCATTTTGACCTGTCGGGATTATTCCCTTAGCTATGTGGATGCGTAGCTTTTATTATCAAGCCTAACTTGTGCAAGTTGAAAACACGATTTATTATGTGAAGGCAAAGATGAGGAGAGTTCACCGAAACTACCCCACCTGAGCGATGTCTTCAAACGGCCGTCGCAAGGCCAAGTCCGAACGCCGTCGGCGTTTCGATTCCTCCGATTGACTGAGCGGGACGGGGCACTACAACATACACCACTCAGAACAAGTCTCGTCCTCGAGACTTACTGAGTACTTACTTATTGACTTACCACTTTACTTGCCTTTCTAGAACTCTCGCATATACTACGCCTATGCGTTTCCTCAATCTGAGCCACGCTCGCACTACCCTCAATCTTTTCTTCGAATCTCTATTTCAAAATCCTCAACACTTTTCCATTCCTCAAGTCTCACTTGATTCAACATATCACTTGGTTGGATCGTGCACATATTCTAGGCGTCCCCAAAATACATGCATTTCAGCCAAGCCTTGTGATAGAGAATCCGCCATCGCCACTCGAGTCGGATTCGTGCACGTATTCAAGCGTCCCTGATATACATGCATCTCAACCGAGCTCGCGAGTGGTGCCACCATAACTTCTATCTTTTGGCTAAAGTCATTCGTCAGTATTGGAATCATAGTTCCCAAACAACAATATCAACACTGACCCCATCCTAAGGTCAAACCAAGTTGATAGTACGGGTTTTTCTACCCAAGCTCGCATCGCTCCGATTTCTAAACATCGAGCATCGATTTCCTACGCACATCCCAACATTCGTCGTACGGGGTCCGAGTAATTCGGTAAAGCCATCCTACAACAACTCGCGTTCGACCAAATTCTCCGACGTATCAATATCGCTCGTTCAACAAACCATTTCGCATAGTCTATCTCTTCAAACACGTTCGACATAATCTGCCTATCAAATCCTTCCAATTCAAGCACGTTACTACGTAATTCGCCGCTAAACCATAATCCACATTTTACATTTCCGAAGTCGTCTATTCCAATTCACGAAACCGATCACAAGGTCGTCTAGCTTAACAACGTGTTGCGCCCCGATCTCACGCGAGTCAGATTAACCGCGGTGGGCATGAATCACCATGCACGCTCCCGCGAGATAGTCATTCTCATCGGGACGTAACTCTTGTTTTTGTGTCTAGACTAATTCATTCTCGATGCGCGGATTGGACCTACTCAATCCTCAAGTTCATTTCATTCATCGATCACAAGTCAAAACATCCTCGAACGTTCCTTCGCATCAAACCGACAAGTCGAGACAATCAAAGTTGTCGCGTCCAGATCTTCCGAGTCCGATTGTTCCCGCGACATGAATCACCATGTCAGCGCTCACGCGGAACGATCGCCTCAAATCCGACGCAACGCATGTGCGAGGCTAAAGTTGTGCTCGCGCAAGACAAGAATGTCGACGTTGTGGTTATTCGCGTAACCATCAAGACACCTTCATTTGCATCTAACATTCATCTCAACCAAAGTCCAAAGTATTGCATCCAACCGAACCATAACACTTGCACGATCGTCCTTCGCCGAGTCAGAGTACCTCCGAGTTATCGTATATCGATCTTTGATACGCCTCAATACCATCGACGATATACGTAACCTGACGATCTTCCTCTGCGACCAATTTCGAGTCGTGCGAATGATGTTATCGTCCAACTGGATAGTCTCCTTGACATTCATAACACCAATTCCGATCATTTTCCCTCGAATCATTTACGATATCAATTTCCTCCAACCAATTTCACGTATTCTTCATCCGTCCATCTTAAGTCATCGACCAACTTATTTTCCTCAATTCGCATCGTTCGACATCCCTGAGCCTATCGCATACACCACTCAGGAATGAAGTCATTCAACCAATCCTCAGCTTATTATTTGATTCAAAATCGACTTCTTCGAATCCCGTTCGAACCATTCCTCAAAACCCAAGCACGCTTATCTATATCGCAACGACGATATCGTCGCTCGATAGCACCCCTATCGATACTCATCTTACTTTACTCAATCGAGTTCAACTCATTCTAGCACGATGCTATTCAATTCCCGTACTCGACGTTTCTAAGGTCGACGCAACTTTGGTGTATATGCCCAGCCCGACTTAGCCAACCGTGCTTACGTAAACCATCTTTTTGTTTTCTTATCAAAAACTGTTCACTTATGTTTTGCAAAATAGATAGACTTATTGTATGGACATCCCATGGTTCATTTGAGAGAGAGCGCACCAACGATATCAACTTTGCGGAAGCAACAGAGTTTGCGGAAATGACGAGTTAAAGAATTCAATCGGTTATCCAAGGACGTAAAGCCGTGCTCTGATACCATTATGTCACGCCCCGCTCCAGTAGGAGCGATCGTCCTCGCTAAGGCGTGATGCCGCATGAGCCTAGATTGCGCTCGTGCAAGGCGGGTTCCATAACGGCCGATTTCAGCGGCTGCGACGGGGTCGTCGCACAGAAGTCCCGAGCAGAGACATTGAATAATAGCAGCAGAATTTTGAACAAAACACAAGTTATTCAAATAAGCTCTTTATTGATATTGAAACAATGATTACATTGGGGGCGCAAGGCCAAGATTACAATCACTCAAGCTCACTCTTCTCACTTTTACAAGTTCACTCAGCTCTCTCTCATCTCTCAATTACAAGTCTTGATTCAGCGGAAGCTTCGGAAGGCGATGTCCATACATTATGTCCTGTATAAGTCTTCAATCCATGCGACCGCACGCTTCGAATCGCCAAGGAACTCCTGTGCCTCGACGCATCCAAGCGGGCTCCGCGCCACGAGCTTCTACCTGTGCCTGCACATGAACACTGTGTGGGTGTCAGTACTCAACTGTACTGGTGGAGTGAGCTTCTCGCCCACCCATACAAAACCTACACGTTCATTTACTTTGTGCAGCTTATAACCCTTTCTCTTGTCTTTCTAGTCTTGCCTTAGGTTCAGTTTTTAGGACCGGCGCCTTGGCGCAACTTGTGTGTCAAAACCATCCCGTGCTTGCAATGTCAACGTTACTCATACTTTGCCTCTAGACCACTTCTCGTGCCACAACGTTAACCTATCAGGTCGTGCTTGCCTTTCGGCCAGAATCAGAGACGCAACTACGCGGTAGTACCCAATTTCCTTATGATCGTGCTATAATTCCTTTGTGCCGTGCCTCGCTAACTCAGTACGACTCAACCATATCGCCGCCTCGCGGCCACCCTTTGTTACTTTGATCGCCAACTGACCCAATTAAGACTTGTGGGTTATGTGTCACTTGACTGACTTTGCCTTGCGGCGGTTTCCCGACTTAAACTTCCAAACATCTCAACCAATCCAAAGGCATACACGCGGTTAGCCGCTATCTGCCGACATCTATATGAACTTGGTCACTGGCTCCCCGAGCCATAGTGGACTACTCTTTCTTTTTATTAGACGGGCGTCCCTTTCAGCGCAAGGTAGCTAGCCCCGCTGCAAGTCCCCGCCTAACCCGTGCAAAGCACAGTATTTTTCGTTTCCATATGCCCGCAACGGTCCCGTGGCCTCGGGTTGTCGTGCGGAGAAAACTCTCACCTTGTCGAAAATTGTTTGTTCCATATGCCCGCAGCGGTCCCGAGGCCTCAGGTTGCCGTGTCGGAGAAACTTCCGCTTTGTCGACAAGTTATCCAATGACCATGCAAGACTCGACACAAACTGACGTCTCACACCATCATGCTACCTCTTGTGTTACCATTTCTTTCAGGGCCAAGTTCAATATTTCTTTCTTATGAGACCGCCTCGCCAACATGTAGCCGCAAGGCCTCGCCGACATATAGCCGCGAGCATACTTCTTTCTTGCCCTACTATTTTACTCAACTCAAGAACAATTATTCACAACACTTTCCAAACTCAATGAATCAACCGTGGCCCGTGCCTTAAAAACTCTAGGACCGTGCCATCGTGTCTCAAACCGACTTCCAACATACGCGACGCTATCGCCCAAGTCATACTTCATATGACGGGCCTTGGGATCGTGGGACTATTTAACTTGACAACCGCAGAAGAAGTGGGACAGCACGAGAAATATCTTAGGTCGATCGGCGTAACATTGCCTAACTTACGCAAGCCTACAACTTAACGAGCAAAGGCTATGCCAAGCCTTGCGTTATGGAAACGTGCATATTTGTCGAACATTCACGCGGGCGACGCCTATGACTTAGGCTATTTCATAACTTTGTGTCGAAGACCAACTTTCCTTCTCCCAAGCCACAGGATGAAGGACCGAGTGTCATTTCAAAGCACGCCGTGCACCAACTCTAAGCCGACCGTGGGACGTTTTCCATGTTCTAACTCATTTTGACCTGTCGGGATTATTCCCTTAGCTATGTGGATGCGTAGCTTTTATTATCAAGCCTAACTTGTGCAAGTTGAAAACACGATTTATTATGTGAAGGCAAAGATGAGGAGAGTTCACCGAAACTACCCCACCTGAGCGATGTCTTCAAACGGCCGTCGCAAGGCCAAGTCCGAACGCCGTCGGCGTTTCGATTCCTCCGATTGACTGAGCGGGACGGGGCACTACAGCCCCGACCTCCTCAGCCCACTCAACCCAACAATCAAGACCGACGTCCTAATGCTCAAGGGAGCATCTTCGCCCTGATTCGAGATGAGACGTTCGCTTCCGACACTGTTGTGACAGGTATATTGAATTTCAATAATGTACTTGCTCGTGTGTTATTTGATTCAGGCGCTTCACATACTTTCATATCGGCGGACTTCGCCCGAGCATAAATTTTCTGTAATGTCGTTACACCTTGATCTTAGCATAAGTATGTCTTCGGGAGTGCCACTACTCACAAATTTAGCCTGCGGAGGAAGAACCATATGTACTGGGGGTCAGAAGATCGGTCTTGATGCGATAGTTCTAGATATGAAGGACTTCGACATCATACTGGGCATAGATTGGCTCGGTCCTTGCAATGCCACCATCGACTGTACAGAAAAGAGGGTCACCTTCCGTATACCTGGAGTGCCTGAATTCTGCTATTCGTGTGGTGAAGCATCGCCGACCTGCATGGTGATTTCGACGATTTCTGCTCAGAAGCTGCTTCATTTCGGATGCGAAGGCTACTTGGAGTCCGTTTGTGACATGAGACAGGATGGTGCAAACGCGGGTCAGACTGACGTTGTGGCAGAATTCCCAGACGTGTTCCCAGATGAGCTACCCGACATGTTTTCCGATCGAAAAATAGAGTTCACCATCGGCACATTTCCTGACACCCGGCCGATCTCGAAAGCTCCGTACAGAATGGCCCCTGCAGAATTGAAAGAACTGAAGGCACAACTACAGGAATTACTTGACAAAGGGTTCATCCGTCCGAGTGTCTCGCCGTGGGGTACGTCCGTGCTATTTGTGAAGAAGAAGGATGGATCGATGCGGCTCTGCATCGACTATCAAGAATTGAATAAGGCCATCGTCCGAAACAAATATCCCCTGCCCCGTATCGACGACTTGTTCGACCAGCTCCAAGGTGCAACGGTGTTTTCGAAGATTGATCTGTGATCGGGTTATCACCAACTCAAAGTCAAGACAGATGACGTACCGAAGTCTGCCTTTCGCACTCGTTACGGCCACTACAAGTTTTTGGTAATGTCATTCGGTCTGACAAATGCCCATGCCGTCTTCATGGATCTAATAAATCGGGTGTTCCGTCCGTTCGTTGACAAATTCGTAGTAGTCTTCATTGACGACATCCTCGTATACTCGAAGGATCGAGCGCCACATACAGAGCACCTGCAGACGGTACTCCAAACCCTTCGAGAGAATCAGTTGTATGTAAAGATGAGCAAGTGCGAATTCTGGCTGAACAACGTCTCATTCCTTGGGCACATCATCTCCACCATGGGCATCGCAGTCGATCCGAAAAAAGTTGAGGCAGTTGCTGATTGGAAACGGCCCGCATCAGTTAGCAAAATTTGAAGCTTCCTAGGCTTGGCGGGATACTACCGACGCTTCGTAAAGGACTTAGTGAAGATTGCATCGCCGTTGACTCGCCTCACCCAGAAAGGAGTCGCATTCGAGTGGTCAGACGACTGTGAAGCTTCCTTCCAAGAGCTCAAACAACGGCTCGTTTCGGCTCCGATACTTGCACTTCCTAAAGGGACGGAGGGATTTCAAATCTTCAGTGATGCTTCTGGCCATGGCTTGGGGTGTGTGCTCATGCAGCGGGATAAGGTGATATCTTTTGCTTCCCGGCAGTTGAAGCCGCACGAGAAGAACTACCCCACGCACAACCTAGAACTAGCGGCAATTTTGTTCGCGTTGAAGCTGTGGCGTCACTATCTCTATGACGTGACGTGCAGGATTTATACGGACCACAAAAGCCTCAAGTATCTCTTCACCCAGAAAGAACTGAATTTGTGACAGAGGCGATGGCTCGAACTGATCAAAGACTACGACTTATCAATCGACTACACGCCGGGCAAAGGAAATATTGTAGCGGAAGCGCTGAGCCAGAAGTAGTTAGCTTCATTATGCATCAACGATCGACTGCTGCGTGACTTGGAAGTAATGGGCATTGAACTCCGAGTTCATTTCAGAGACGTGGAACTGTCACAACTGCGGCTGGAACCGAGCCTATTGGAGAGAATCAAGTCTACTCAGAATGACGACCCATACCTGGAGAAGATACGGAAGCTGATATCGACAGGGAAAGCGTCCGACTTTGCAGAGGACGAGTCGAGAGTGTTGCAAGTAAAAGGTCGGCTATGCGTTCCGGATGACGCAGAACTTAGAAAGGAGATAATGTCGGAGGCACATTATGTAAAATATTCTTTGCATCCTGGTAGCACCAAGATGTATAAGGACTTCCGTATTGTCTTTTGGTGGCACGGCATAAAGAGGGACGTAGCGCTCTTTGTGTCAAAGTGTATGGCCTGTCAGCAAGTCAAAGCCGAGCACCAGCGACCGGGCGGGGAGATGCAGAACCTTGCCATTCCAGAGTGGAAATGGGATCATGTCACTATTGTCACGCCCCGCTCCCATAGGAGCGATCGTCCTCGCTAAGGCGTGATGCCGCACGAGCCCAGATTGCGCTCGTGCAAGGCGGGTTCCATAACGGCTGATTTCAGCGACTGCGACGGGATTGTCGCACAGAAGTCCCAAGCAGAGACATTGAATATTAGCAGCAAAATTTGAAATAAAACACAATTCATTGCAAAACACTCTTTTGTTGATATTGGAACAAAGGTTACAATAGGACACAAGACCAAGATTACAAGTCTCTCAAGTTCACTCGTCTCATATTACAATTCACTCAGCTCTCTCTCATCTCTCAAATATAAGTCTTGAGCCGGCGGAAGCTTCAGAAGGCGATGTCCATACATTATGTCCCATATAAGTCTTGACTCCATGCGGCCGCACGCTTCGAATCGCCAAGGAACTTCGTGCCTCGACGCATCCAAGCGAACTCCGTGCTACGAGCTTCTACATGTGCCTGCACATGTAAACTAAGTGGGTGTCAGTACTCAATTGTACTGGTGGAATGAGCTCCTCGCCCACCCATACAAAACCAACACGTTAATTTACTTTGTGCAACTTAGTCCCCTTTGTATTGTCTTTCTACTCTTTCCTTAGGATCAGTTTTAGGACCGACGCCTTGGCCTATTCTGTACCGCTAGACCATCCCGTGCTTGCAACAATAATGTCGACTCAAACAACGTTAACCTATCAAGTCGTGCTTGTCTTTCGGCCAAAATCAGAGACGCAACTATGCGATGAGGCTCCATTCCCACGTGACCGTGCTATAAGTCCTTTGTGCCGTGCCTCGCAACTATGTGCGACTCAACCATATCGCCGCCTCGCGACCCTTTGCTACTAAATCATCAACTGACCCAATCAAGACTTTGTGGGCTAAGTGTCACTCGACCAACTTTTCCTCGTGGCCTTTCCTGACTTAGACTCAGGACAACTCACATCCAAACTATACAACTTATATGCCGACAACATTAGACTCGACGCCACATCTCGTGCCGGAGCACGGTGTCTATGTTGTAGCTATTCTTAAGGCCAATATTTTGTGTTCCAACTATACTCACACATTCAACTCGACTTTACTCGATTCCCTCCAAAGGCATACACGCGGATCTGCCGCCATGCCGACTCATCTATATGATTTGGTCACTGACTCCCAGAGCTATTGTGGACTCCTTTTTAGCTGAGTATAGGATGGACCTCTTCAGGTAGCTAGCCCTAATGAGCGTCCACCGAATACTTTGCCCCAGGCACAGTTATTAGGCTCCCAGAGCCATAGTTGTTTCCTTAGGCCGCATCGGTCCCGTGGTGCCACAGGTTGCCGTACGGGAAAACTCTATCTTGTCGACAAGTTGTCCAATGACCATGCAAGACTCGACTCAAACTAACGTCTCACACAGTCATTGTACCTCTAGTGTTACCATCTCTTTCAGGGCTAAATTTAATACTTCTCACATCTGAGATCTTGCCTCGACGACCCGTAGTCGCGAGCGTTCTTCTTTCTTTCTTGCCCTAACATTTCACTCAACTCAAGAACAACTATTGAGATACTTTCCAAACTCAATGAATCAACCGTGGCCCGTGCCTTAAAACACTAGGACCATGCCATCGTGTCTCAAACCGACTTCCGATCTGCGAGACGCTATCGCCCAAGTCATACTTCATATGACGGGCCTTGGGATCGTGGGACTATTTAACTTGACAACCGCAGAAAGAGCGGGACAGCACTAGGAATAACTTAGGTCGATCGGCATAACTTTGCCTAACTTAATTGAGCCTATAACTTGACTTAAGGGACGAGCAAAGGCTATGCCAAGCCTTGCGATCGAGGAAGCGTGCATGCTTTATGAAGCATTCAAGTGGGCGACGCCTATGACTTAGGCTAACTCTGAGCTTTGTGTCGAATACCAACTTTCCTTCTTCCAAGCCACAGGAGGAAGGACCGAGTGTCATTTTCAAAGCACGCCGTACACCAACTCTAATCCGATTGTGGGACGTTATCCATGTTCTAACTCAATTCGACTGTCGGGATTATTCCCTTTAGCTATGTGGATTCGTCTCTTTTATTATCAAGCCTACTTGTGCAAGTTGAAAACATGCGTTTTAATATGTGAAGGCAAAGATGAGGCAAGTTCACCGAAACTACCCCACCTAAGTGAGCGGTCGCCTCGACCGAGCAATGTCTTCGAGTAGCCGTTACAAGGCTAAGTCCGAACGCAGTCGGCATTTCAATTCCTCCGATTGACTGAGCGAGACGGGGCACTACATCATACACCACTCAGAAAAAGTTTCATCATCGAAACTAACTGAGTACTTACTCCTTGACTTACCACTCGAACGTTCAACGACTCTCGCGCACACTTCTCCTATGCGTTTCTCAAATCCGAGCCACGCTCGTGCTACCCTCAATCCTTTCTTCAAAACTTACGATCTCAAAATCTTCGACACTTCCACGTTCCTTAAGTCTCACTTGATTCAACGTATCACTTAGTTGGATCGTGCACATATTCTAGGCGTCCCCAAAATACATGCATTTCAGCCAAGCCTTGTGATAGAGAATCCGCCATCACCACTCGAGTCGGATCATGCACATATTCGGGCGTCCCTGATATACGTGCATGTCAACCGAGCTCACGAGTGGTGCCTCCACAATCCTACCACTTCGCACTCGGACGTCTGCCTAACCGCTAGGCTATGTCTTTCCGTCAGTACTGGAATCGTAGTTCCCATACAACGATATCAACACTGACCCCATCCTAAGGTCAAACCAAATTGATAGTACGGGATTTCTACCCAAGCTCGTATCACTCCGATTTTTAAACATCGAGCACCGATTTCCTACACACATCCCGACATTCGTCGCACGGGGTCCGAGTCGTTCAGCAAAGCCATCCTACGATAATTCACGTTTCAACCAATTCCTTGACGTATCAATATCACTTCGTTCATCAAGACATTTCGTATAGTCTATCTTTCAAACACGCTCGACATTAGTTCGCCAATCAATCCTTCTCAATTCAAACACGCTATGACGCAATTCATCGCTAACCAAAATTTCACATTTTCTAAGTCATCTATTCCAATTCGCGTAATCGATCACAAGGTCGTCCGACTTGACAATATGTTGCACCCCGATCTCACGCGAGTTAGATTTTCTACGGTAGGCATGAATCACCATGCACGCTCCCGCGAGATAATCATTCTCATCGGGACGTAACTCTTGTTTTGTGTCTAGACTAATTCATTCTCGATACGTGGATTGGACCTACTCAATCCTCAAGTTTATTTCATTCATCAATCACAAGTCCTAACATCTTTACATTTTCCTTCGTATCAAACCGACAAGTCGAGACAATCAAAGTTGCCGCATCCTGATTTTTCGAGTTTGATCATTCCCGCAGCATGAATCACCATGTCAGCGCTCACGTGGAACGATCGCCCCAAATCCGACGCAACGCATGTGCGAGGCTAGAGTTGCGCTCGCGCAAGACAAGATCGTCGACGTTGTGGCTATCCGCGTAACCCCCAAAATACTTCTATTTTTATCTAACGTTCATCTCGATCAACATCCTAAGTATCGCATCCAACCGAACAATAACACTTGTACGATTGTCATACGTCGAGTCAGAGTACCCCCGAGTTATCGCATATCGATCTTTGATACGCCTCAATACCATCGACGATATGCGTAACCTGACGATCTTCCTTTGCAACCAATTTTGAGTCGTGCGAACGATGCTATCGTCCGACAGGATAGTCTCCTCGACATTCAAATTCAAGTTTAATCATTATCCCTCGAATCATACACAACATCAATTTCCTCAACCAAATTTCACATATTTTTATCCGTCCATCTTGAGTCATCGACCAACGTATTTCCTCAATTCGCATCGTCCCTTTACTAACTCAAATCATCGAGCAACATTCGATCCAATCCTTAGAGTCATTGCATAACTTCGAAATCAAACCTTTCATGCACGCTATCTACCTGTCATGCTAACTTTTCGTATGTAATCCGTATCAATTTCCTCGATCAAGTCATCCGTTCGCTTCACCTTAGCTTTTCCTCGATTTGATTTTACCTACTCAATCATTCTCGCGTTTCATACTTCGCACAATCCTCAATCGATCGCTCGACCAACAACCCTGAGGCTATCGCATATACCACTCAGGGATGAAGTCATTCAACAAATTCTTAACTTATCATTCGAATCAAAATTGACTTCTTCAAAAAAATTTCGTTCGAACCATTCCTCAAATTCCAGGCACGCTCATCTATATCGCATCGACGTTATCATCGCTCGATAGCACCCCTATCGATAGTCGAATTACTTTACTCAATCGAGTTCAACTCATTCTTGCTCGACACTATCCAATTCCCGCACTCGACTTTTCTAAGGTCGACGCAACTTTGGTGTATATGCCCAGCCCGACTTAGCCAACCGTGCTTACGCAAACCATCTTTTTGTTTTCTTTTCAAAAACTGTTCTCCTACATTTTGCAAAATAGATAGACTTATTGTATGGACATCACGTGGGACATTTGAGAGAGAGCGCACCAACAACTTGCGGAAGCAACAGAGTTTGCAGAAACAACGAGTTAAAGAATTCAATCGATAGTCCAAGGACGTAAAGTCGTGCTCTGATACCATTATGTCACGCCCCACTCCCGTAGGAGCGATCGTCCTCGCTAAGGCGTGATGCCGCACGAGCCTAGATTACGCTCGTGTAAGGTGGGTTCCATAACGGCTGATTTCAGCGGCTGCGACGGGGTCGTCGCACAGAAGTCCCAAGCAGAGACATTGAATATTAGCAGAGAAATTTGAAACAAAACACAATTCATTGCAAAACATTCTTTTATTGATATTGGAACAAAGGTTACAATAGGACACAAGGCCAAGATTACAAGTCTCTCAAGTTCATTCGTCTCACATTACAATTCACTCAGCTCTCTCTCATCTCTCAAATATAAGTCTTGAGCCGACGGAAGCTTCGGAAGGCGATGTACATACATTATGTCCCGTATAAGTCTTGACTCCATGCGGCCGCACGCTTCGAATCGTCAAGGAACTCCGTACCTCGACGCATCCAAGCGAGCTCCGCGCCACGAGCTTCTACCTATGCCTGCACATGTAAACTAAGTGGGTGTCAGTACTCAACTGTACTGGTGGAATGAGCTCCTCGCCCACCCATACAAAACCAACATGTTAATTTACTTTGTGCAACTTAGTCCCCTTTGTATTGTCTTTCTACTCTTTCCTTAGGATCAGTTTTAGGACCGACGCCTTGGCCTATTCTGTGCCGCTAGACCATCCCGTGCTTGCAACAACAATGTCGACTCAAACAACGTTAACCTATCAAGTCGTGCTTGTCTTTCGGCCAAAATCAGAGACGCAACTATGCGATGAGGCTCCATTCCCACGTGACCGTGCTATAAGTCCTTTGTGTCGTGCCTCGCAACTATGTGCGACTCAACCATATCGCCGCCTCGCGGCCCTTTGCTACTAAATCATCAACTGACCCAATCAAGACTTTGTGGGTTAAGTGTCACTCGACCAACTTTGCCTTGCGGCCTTTCCTGACTTAGACTCAGGACAACTCACATCCAAACTATGCAACTTATATGCCGACAACATCAGACTCGACGCCATATCTCGTGCCGGAGCATGGTGTCTATGTTGTAGTCATTCTTAAGGCCAACATTTTGTGTTCCAACTATACTCATACATTCAACTCGACTTCACTCGATTCCCTCCAAAGGCATACACGCGGATCTGCCGACATGCCGACTCATCTATATGATTTCGTCGCTGACTCCCAGAGCCATTGTGGACTCCTTTTTAGCTGAGTATAGGATGGACCTCTTCGGGTAGCTAGCCCTAATGAGCGTCCGCCGAATACTTTGCCCCAGGCACAGCTATTAGGCTCCCAGAGCCATAGTTGTTTCCTTAGGCCGCATCGGTCTCGTGGCGCCACAGGTTGCCGTACGGGGAAACTCTACCTTGTCGACAAGTTGTCCAATGACCATGCAAGGCTCGACTCAAACTAACGTCTCACACAGTCATTGTATCTCTAGTGTTCCATCTCTTTTAGGGCTAAATTCAATACTTCTCACATCTGATATCTTGCCTTGACGACCCGTAGTCGCGAGCGTTCTTCTTTCTTTCTTGCCCTAACATTTCACTCAACTCAAGAACAACTATTTAGACACTTTCCAAACTCAATGAATCAACCAGGGCCCGTGCCTTAAAACACTAGGACCGTGCCATCGTGTCTCAAACCGACTTTTGATCTACGAGACGCTATCATCCAAGTCATACTTCATATGACGGGCCTTGGGATCGTGGGACTATTTAACTTGACAACCGCAGAAAGAGCAGGACAGCACTAGGAATAACTTAGGTCGATCGGCATAACTTTGCCTAACTTAATTGAGCCTATAACTTGACTTAAGGGACGAGCAAAGGCTATGCCAAGCCTTGCGATCGAGGAAGCGTGCATGCTTTATGAAGCATTCAAGTGGACGACGCCTATGACTTAGGATAACTCTGAGCTTTGTGTCGAATACCAACTTTTCTTGTCCCAAGCCACGGGAGGAAGGACCGAGTGTCATTTTCAAAGCACGCCGTACACCAACTCTAATCCGATTGTGGGACGTTATCCATGTTCTAACTCAATTCGACTGTCGGGATTATTCCCTTTAGCTGTGTGGATTCGTTTCTTTTATTATCAAGTCTACTTGTGCAAGTTGAAAACATGCGTTTTATTATGTGAAGGCAAAGATGAGACAAGTTCACCGAAACTACCCCACCTGAGCGAGCGGTCGCCTCGACCGAGCAATGTCTTCGAGTAGCCGTTGCAAGGCTAAGTCCGAACGCAGTCGACGTTTTGATTCCTTCGATTGACTGAGCGGGACGAGGCACTACAACTATGGACTTCGTTGTTGGCTTGCCGAGGACGCCGCGGGAAAATGACGATGTCTGGGTCATAGTCGATCGACTAACCAAGTCAGTGCACTTCATAGCCATTAAAGTTACTTGGAGCGTCGACCGCCTTGCTCATATATATCTTGATGAAATAGTTCGGCTACACGGGGTCCCTGTATCTATTGTCTCGGATCGGGATGGACAGTTCGTAGCGCGTTTCTGGGGTAGTCTTCATTCAGCATTTGGGACCAAGTTGAAGTTTAGCTCAGCTTATCATCCTCAGACTGACGGCCAAACAGAGCGGGTGAACCAGATTCTCGAAGACATATTATGACTTTGTGCGATCGACTTGAAGTCAAGCTGGGACGTTCATTTACCGCTGGCCGAGTTTGTATACAACAACAGCTATCAGTTCAGCATCCAAATGGTGCCGTATGAAGCTTTGTACGGTCGGAAGTGTAGATCGTCTATTTGCTAGGATGAAGTCGGTGAACGGCAGATACTCGGTCCGGAGCTGGTGGAGAAGACCGTACAAAAGGTCAAGTTAATACGGGAGAGATTGAAGATAGCACAAAGCCGGCATAAAAGCTATGCCGACACGCACCGACGCCCCCTCGAGTGCTCGGAAGGCGACCATGTATTCTTGAAAGTAATGCCCATGCGTAGAGTTTCCAGGTTCGGTACGAAAGGGAAGTTGAGCCCAATATTTGTTGGCCCGTTCGAAATATTGAAGCGAGTCGCCCCGGTAGCTTATCAAATTGCCTTGCCGTCTGCATTGTCGGAGGTACACGACGTCTTCCACATCTCACAATTACGGAAGTACGTACACGATCCGAGCCATGTAGTAGATTTGGGTCAGCTGGATCTGAAGGCAGACTTGTCATATGTTGAAGAGCCTGTACAAATCTTGGAGCGCAAAGATAAACTTTTTCGCAACCGTGCTATTCCTCTCGTCCGCGTCCTCTGGAGAAACCATTCGGTCGAGGAGTCGACGTGGGAGCTTGAGTCAGAAATGACGGAAAAATTTCTTTTATTGTTCTCGTAGAGGTAGGTTCTATTCTTAAGTTTCGAGGACAAAACTTTTTTTTAGTTGGTTATGGTGTAGTGCCCCGTCTAACAAAAGCAAAAAGGAGTCCACGATGGCTCTGGGAGCCAGTGACCAACCACACGAAATATTGCACTTGATATAAAAATGATAACAATTGACGGGGAGAACATGGTAAGTATCATAAGGCGCGGCGTGGTCCGCCTGTAGGAGCGTAAAAAGTGATTCATAGAATGAGTCAAAGAGACGGGTCATTTTACTCAAAATGATCTATTTTACGCCAAGGAGAGGCTAATGATTTTACGCCTAAGCAGGCTATCCACTTTTACGCTCGGGTCAAGCCAATGGTTTTACGCCTAGGACAGGCTAACCATTTTTACACTGGACAAAGCTGTCAAGTCTTGCATTTAATGCAAAGTCTGACATAAAGATTTAATGATGACATATTGCACAGAATTCGAAGGGATTTGTTTTACACAGAGACCTATGTTGTCGTTTAGTATGTGGACTGAGCTATTTTTACGCTCACAGAATGGCTTCTTTTACGCACGGAGATTATATGAGTTTTTACGCTCGAAAGTTGACGTGTGCATAAAGTCTATTTGAGCTACTTTACGCTCAAGGTTATTTAATAACCACTTTACGCGGAAAATCTATGACAGGGCTACTTTACGCCTAGTCCACTGCTTTACGCTCAGAATACAGTAGGGTTGTTTTACGCTCTATTCTTCCTTACCAGCTTGGAACGTGGTTTGTCTACATGGCTTTCATGCCACTCATCTCGAAGAACGTGTGTACGTGCATCCTATTCCTACTGAACTGATAGGACACGTGTCAACATATACAGAGGATGGCTTCGGTCGTGAGTGGCAGTTGTTAGCGTAAAGACAAAACTTTTGCTGAGTTTTTACGCACAAGAGCCCAAGTCTATAAATAGACTTATTTTTCTCATATAACGGACAGAAACAGGAGAGAAGACAGAGAGATTAGAACTCAGAGATTTTTGATTCTCTAGAGCATTCTTCTTCAACCTTTCTTTCAGAACAGAGTGAAGCAAAGCAGGAAAGCATTCGGCCTCGCCATCAGTGCCCAAGTGCGTCGATACCTTTCTGGTGACTTAGTTCTTCCAATTGTTCATCTTCAAGCAGCGATCTTCATCATCATCGTATGGTCTAAGGAACAAAGTGATCATTTATAGATCAGACTTCTATAGCAATACTTTCCCAGAATTAAATTTGTACTTCTTGTACTCTTTTTTTCTTGTTTTATTTTCAATAGCCAATTTTCTAGGCATTTTTGTTAAGTGAAACAAAATGGCAACTCTGCTGGGGATGACCTTTTCCTCTGCCGAGGAGGCAATTGCTCAATATGATGATGTGTCGATTGGATCGACAAAGAAGACTCTGGTTGTACACTTCGACCAGACTGCTTATGAAGGGATGCTCCGAACTGGGGGTGGTTTTCGCTCCTCCAATGTTCAAAAATCTCGCAAAGCACGAAAAGTTTGGATTCCTAAATCTAAAATAGCTTCTGATCTCTCTGTTGCTGCCGGTGGCAAGGGAATTCTTCCCACTCCTGTCGTAGGGACTCCCGTTCGTAACGAGGCAGTTCTTACTTCAGTATTGCACTCAAAGTGTAACGATTTATCTCCCGTTTGTAACGGTGAAGATAATCAGGTTTTACGCTCACTGCGTAAGAACCAAGATTTACGCTCAGTAGGTAAAAACCAAATTTTATGCTCAGTACATAAGAATGAGTCTCCCATTTGTAATGGAGAAGACTCTAACGATTATGCTTCTGAGTGTAAGAATCAGTCTCCCGTCTGTGACGTGGTAGGATCAAATAAATTACGCTCCTCGCGTAAAGCAAAATCTCCCGTCTGTGACGTGGTAGATAACCAATTTTTACGCTCTACGCGTAAAGGTAAGTCTCCTGTCTTTGACAGTGTAGATAAAATTTGCAACGATGTTTTTGCATCTAATGTGAATATACCTAAACGTGTACAGCATAAAAATGTTGTTGGTAAAGCTTCAGTTCTACACCAACAACCTTCTTATACTGCTCTACGCAAAGTACCAAACTTACAAATTACACGCAATGAAAATGGAGTCCTTCGTGCTAAAAAATCTTAAGATTTACGCACACAACTCCAAATGCGTAGAAATATATAATTTGGTTCTGCGAATGCAGCCAGTAATCTTCTTTATACACAAGGGACTAAACGTTTTTCTACCCCAAATGTAATAAAGAAGACTATTCCTTCCACTCCTTCTGACTTACGTGAATTGCTAATGCAAAAGCATAAGAATAGACAATCTCCGGTGACATTTTCCCAAGAAAAACATCATTGTGATTATCACCAGGTTGTAATCAATTGTTGTTGTTCAGCTTCAAAACGGTCAGTTTTTGATCGATTGAGTTTTAATGCGCCTCAACAACAAATTGAAGATCAAGAATATGAGTTGTCATATATGTCGGTTAATATGGCATCTCATACTAACAGAGGACGACGTCCAAGACGAAATACGTCCCAAACTCCAGGTCAACAACAGTTCAACAGACTTCATGATTCCTTTGAAGGAGTATATCAGAATACTCGATCACGAAGACAAAGACAATTGCAGACTTCTGATTCAGAAGCTGGGGGTACTCAATCTTTTGAGTCCGAGACTGACAGTGTCGATTCATACTTCTATACTGATCCTTCTATATCTTCAAGAGAAGTTGAATCCTACGCTGTTGGAGATGAACCAGAGACCTCATCTGCTAATACAGAATAGCGTCTCACTGCCGTTGAGCAATCACTGAAAGACATGCTTAACATGGTGTAAAACATGCATCAGATAATACTGAATCAGCAGACTGCTCAGCCGACAGTAATAACACCAGTACCAGTAGCAGCACAAACTCAAGATAGTCAAGGGGTTGATATACCTTTGAATGTTCAGGAACCTGCTGTTAATCAAAATTCTGCATCTCCAGATCCTATTATTCCAGAAGATGTACCATCTCCGGTGGGGATTACGGTACATCCAACAACTATTCAATCAAATGTGCTTCCACAAACCAGTGAGGTCATTCAAGCAGTGCGTGAACTCAAAGCATAGTTTGAAGTCTTGAGGCACAAGGATCAACTCCAGAGGCTAGGGATTAAACAACCTTATCCTCCTCATTGGAATGATGTACCCTTTCCACCAAAATTCAAGCCACAATCTATGGTATTGTTTGATGGGAGGCCTTCTCCTAGTCAATATATCAATTATTTTGATATTATGACTGTACATCTGCAGAAAAATGATGCTCTTCTCACTCGAGTGTTCATTGGTTGCTTGACGGGTTCAGCTTACGACTGGTATCGAAGTTTACCCGACAATTGCATTTCGTCTTTTGACGAATTTAAGGCAATGTTTCTCTTCCGTTTCTATGAAGGAGGTATGGACATGAACATGTCCTCTTTAATAGAAATCAAACAAAAGGAGAAAGAAGATACTCGGACGTTCATCGAACGTTTTCGACAGGCTACTCTAAAGATGCCTCCTGGCATGCCAGATTAAGCACTCATTGATACATGCAAGATGAATCTGCGACCATCTATTACTGTTTTTACGGGTTCCCAATTCACAGATTGGGCTTCGTTTATCATAGCAGCAGTTTCTGCCGAGACCAATGGTAGGCTGGTTCGTGAACATGGGATGATTTTCGCCTCAAAGGATAGAGAAAAAAAGTAATCCTGGTAATAATACCGGTAATCGTAATGTGAAAAGAAAAGATACCCTCATGGTTAATCTTTCCAAGAATAAAACGACACCAAATAGTCAAGAATCTTCCAGGACAAAAGAAGAATACTCTTTTGATGAGAGTGATATCCCAGGGATATTCCAATGTCTGGTGAAGAGTGGCAAACTCCAGATTCCGGAGCCAAAGAGGCCTAATAAGGTGAATCTGACTGACAATCCCAAATATTGTATCTATCATAGATACATTAATCATTCTACCAGTGCTTGCTATGTCTTGAAGAAGAAAAGCCAAGAGCTGATAAATGGCGGTGCTATCGCCCTAACCAATGATGACCATACGGTTACAACCAATATGGTTTCTCTTCAATTCAGAGATTTTCCTCCACAGCAAGTACCAGACGGAATCATTCCAATTCCGAAGGCGACGATGAAGATTGTGAATATCCTGCCTCCTAAAAAGGAAAATAAAGGATTGCTGCCTCTTACTTTAAAAAATGGTGAAATTATGTGGGTACGTCCTGACTTAGTACCTGAATTGGAAAATGAAGGTAAAACTTCAAAATCTAAGAAAGGCAAGAAAGTCAAAACCTGCAACATGATTTCTCATGTTATTCCAGATCCTGACGATTCAGATCATTTATGGGATGGCACTCCTTTGGAAAATAGACTGAGAGGATTGAATATATGTCCTCCAAGTCTAGCTCCTCCTACCAAGCTCAAGCTTACTCATCAGCAGTGGTTAGCTATGAATAGTGTTCCTTTATACCGGGCACAACAAGTCTTTGCTGCTTATGAAAAAGCTCCTACAGGGATTTTTCCTCGTATCCTGAATCCTTCTTCTCTTGTGGTTACAAAGACATCTATTCCTCATTCTCCTGTAATTACAGAGATCTCTTCTTCTTCCTTCGTGGAACCACCTGTTAAAAGTCTACTGCCCATTCATCTATACAGTTAGCAGTCTGTCATTCTCATGAAAAAGATGGGCTATGACTTTCAAAAGGCAGAAGGTTTGAATTATGATAAAGGAATACGACTTCCTTTACAAATTCAAAATCAGAACTCCACTGTTGGATTGGGTTCTGAAGTTCCTCACAATAATTCTTACAAGAAAAAGGCTAAAGAAAGAAAGACTAAATCCTGTAATATGGTACTTCCTTCTCTTGAGTCTGAAGAAGAAACTTTTACTGGTACGAGATCCGGAAAGGAGTACCACAAAGATTATGAAGGATCTTCCAAAGAAGCAGAAGATGTAGTAGAAACACTACCAGCTCAACCTTCTCTTGTTCCTGCTAAACCTTCTGTGGTTGAAAAGGGGAAACAGAAAGCAGTATGCTTTGACATTCCATTGAAGTCTGCTTCCAGTCAGGGGGTAGTGATGAAACCCTACAAATTTGATATTCTAGCTCAGTTAGCCAATACTCCGGCTAGACTATCCATATTTGAACTGCTTCGTCTTTCTAGAGAAAGCAGGAAGACTTTGAGTGAAGCTCTACTTCAGGCAGATTCATGCTTGTCTCAACTCAAGAGTCCTGATGATACTCCAGTGTCGTGTCCACAATGTCATAGTGTGATAGAAGCAATTCCTAACATCACCTTTACACAAGAAGATATGATGTTGAAGCATAACAAACATGACAGGCCTCTGTGCTACACTGGGTATATTGGATCCACTGAAATTGACAGGATTTACATTAACCCTGGGTCTTCAATTAGCATAATTCTTCAGAGTATGCTAAGACCTCTGAGGATTCCTACTAGTGAGTTGACTTACACTAGTACTACAATAGTTGGTTTCAACTCTGGCAAGAGTAAACCACTTGGGAAAATTCGTCTGAAGATTCAGATTGGCGATCTGCGAACTATGGTAACCTTCTATGTTATCAACTCAGACGTATCCTACAATATTCTTCTTGGAAGACCGTGGATTCATGAACACAACATCGTGCCTTCAACTCTCCACCAATGCTTCAAGTATGTGGATTCCCAAGGAGTGTAAAGACTGAATTTGCTGATATCAATCCTTTCAAGGGTGTTGAAGCCTATTTTTCTGATTCAAGGCTTTATAAACAAGAATATGTGAAAGAGATATCAGGCATGGCTGAAGAACAATCATCTACTGAGGATCAGTCTATTAATAAAGATCCGCCAGAAGAACAACCTTTGAAGATCATAGTCAAGGGACGAATCTAATCTCAATCTGTCAATGATCAACCTTTGATAATCAAGGTTAAAGGAAGAACCCAAGTTTCATCTGAGGAATCAGTAAATATTCCTAAGAGCCAAGTTCAACCTTTTATGATTAAGGTCAAAGGGCGTACTTCTTGTACGAATGATCCAGAACCACCATTGATTGTCAATCTTGGTAAACCTATGCAGAAGACGGATAATGATCCATTAATGATTAATCCGGCGCATGGCAATCAAATTGTAAATGATGTAAATATTGATCATTCTGTACTTTTTGATATCAATGAAGATATCCTTTTCGAGTATATGGCTGTCAAGTTTATTGAAAGAATGACTTTATCCTTTGATAATCAAAGTCATCAATACAGAGATGACATAGAGCCAGAAGAAACTCTATACATAAACTACAAGGAAAATTCCTTTCCTCTTCAGGTTGATGTTGGACCTTATGCTCAAAAATTCTTGACATCTTCTCTTTATCTTCTTCCTGTAGTTGCTCAATCGCAAGCTTGTGTAACTTATAGACATCACGAAGAATCTTATTTCGTGGTTCCGTCTGATAAGAAAAACAAGCGCCAAATTGTGTTTGGCCTGGCTAGAAATATCCCTGTTGCTCAGACAGATGATCTGAAAGATAAAGATAAAGGAAGAATCCGAATTGACAAATATAGTCAACAATCTATCAAGATCATTCAGAATATGGGATATAATTTGAAGACAATGCAAGGTCTTAATCAAGGCAAAGGTAGACGACTCCCGTTATATGGAGATCCGTTTTATCAGAAGACTCGTCATGGGTTAGGATATGATCCGTCCCACATGTTTAATGACGATATACAAGAAGAATTCTCCTCTAGTTCTTCACAATCATTGGATTCAGAAGAAATCCAATTCATCGAATTGAATATATCTCGTTTCTCATATGATGAATCTGAACATGTATTTTCAGCTTACATGGTTCAAATTGATGATGAATTCGAGCCATTTGAAAATGACCCTTGGGCCCAACAAATGGATACTCAATGGGAGCTTCGTTTTGAACAGCGACAACCACCTACAGAAGATGAGGTTATCCAGGTTGATGTCGGAGATGGAACTACGTCCAAACCAATATTTATCAGTAAGAGCCTTTCTGAAGATGAAAAGGAAGAGTTGATAAAACTGATCAAAGAGTATATTGACATCTTTGCATGGAGTTATGAGGATATGTCGGGTCTAGATCCTAAAGTTGCTACTCATAAGCTCAATATTTTGCCTAATGCTAAGCCTGTAAAATAATAGCAACGACATTTTAGACCAGATATGATGGATACAATCGAAGCAGAAGTCAAAAAGTTGATTACATGTGGTTTTGTTCGTGAAGAGCAACACCCAAATTGGGTTGCCAATATTGTTCTTGTTATGAAGAAGAACGAAAAAGTCCGAGTTTGCATAGATTATCGAGATCTTAATACGGCCTGTCCAAAGGACGAATTCCCACTTCCCATTACTGATGTCATGATAGACAATACATGCGGTTTTGAACGCATGTCTTTCATGGACGGATTCTCAGGATACAATCAGATCAAGATGCATCCAGAAGATGAGAAGCATACTTTTTTTCGAACACCCCTTGGGGTTTACTGCTATACGGTTATGCTGTTCGGTCTTAAAAATGTCGGTGCCACATATCAACGGGCTATGAGCAATATCTTTCAAGAACATCTACGGAAAACAGTTGAATGTTACGTAGATGACATTGCTGTTAAGAGTTGATCAAAAGATGATCATATTCAAGACTTGAAGACAGTATTGAATTGATGCGTCAACATCAATTGAAAATGAACCCTAGTAAGTCTTTCTTAGGGGTTTCTAGTGGCAAGTTTTTAGGATTTGTCATTACTTCTCAGGGTATCCATGTTGATCCTGATAAAGTTAAAGCAATCCTTGAAATGCGTCCTCCTCGTAATTTGAAAGAACTCCGTGGCTTTCAGGGCCGCATTGCTTATATCAGGAGATTTATATCTAATCTCTCTGGGAGATGTCAACCTTTCTCCTGTCTACTAAAGAAAGGTGTATCCTTTGTCTGGGATGAAGCGTGTCAAGAAGCCTTCAATGATATTAAACAATACCTTACAAATTCACCTGTTCTGGTACCTCCAGTGGTAGGAAAACTATTTTTACTATATGTTCGAGCCTTGGATCATTCACTTGGTGCTCTTCTCGCACAGAAAAGTGATATGGGTCATGAACAGGCGATTTATTATCTTAGCCGAATGATGGTCGGAGCTGAACACATGTATACTCCTGTAGAAAAGGAATGTCTGGCTTTGGTTTTTGCCGTACAAAAGACAAGACATTATGTGACAGGACAAACTATTCATGTCATTTCCAGAATAAATCCCATTCGGGTATTGGTGAGAAAGTCGAGTATTCTTAATTCCAGATTAGCTACTTGGGCGATGTTGCTCACTCCTTATGATATGGTTTATGTACCTCAAAAATCAGTAAAGGGTCAAGCATTAGCTGATTTCTTAGCTGCTCACCCTATACCGAAAATATCGAAGTTATATGAGGATATTCCAGATGAAGTCGTGGATTGCAACGTGACTTTGAAGAATGATATATGGCAATTATATTTTGATGGAGCATTACGGGTAGGACCTAAAGGCAATATTGTCTCTGGGGTAGGAATCGTCTTGGTTTCTCCTGACAAAATGGTCATATACCATGTCTATTCTCTCAATCAGCCATGTTCCAACAATGTAGCAGAATATAATGCTCTATTGATTGGTCTCCAAGTAGCAAAACAATTGAATATTGAGTTCCTAGAAGCTTATGGAGATTCTCAACTGATAGTTAATCAAGTTAGAGGGACTTATGAAGTCAGAAATCCTGATCTCATCCCTTATCATCAAGTGGTAGTCGAGTTAGTCCTTTCATTTAAAGGATTCTTTATTGAATTCGTACCATATTCTCATAATGTGAAGGCTGATGCTCTTGCTAGTCTAGCTGCAGACTTGGCTGTTCCAATCCGAAGGCAAAATACAATTACTTTGTTGGACCGAGATCTATGTTGCATCAAGAATAATCTATATATTGAACAAAGTTATACTACAGAGGCTAGTTCCCAATAGAGGGATTGGAGAACTCCATTCATTGACTATGCGGTTCATGGAATTTTGCCTGAAGATCCAAAAGAAGCTGCATCAATTAAGAGACGATCATTTCGATTCTATTATGATTCGTCTTTACATATGTTATATCGTCGTTCATATGATGGACTCTTACTGCGTTGTCTCTCAGAAAGTGAAGCCAAACAAACACTACGAGAGGCTCATAATCGTGTTTGTGGTGCTCATCAACCAGGTCCTAAATTACAAGACCGCATTCGAAGAATGGGGTATTATTGGCCTTCTATGATAGCAGATGCTGTAGACTATCCCAGAAGATGTAAAGCATGTCAGATTCATGTTGATTTTATTCATCAACCATCTGAATTTCTACATCCTACAGCAGCCCCTTGGCCCTTCGAAGCTTGGGGTATGAATGTCATTGGTCCTATTAACCCTCCTTCTGTTAAAGGACATCGGTTCATATTAGATATAACCGATGACTTTTCTAAGTGGGCAGAAGCAGTTCCCCTCGCTGAAGTGAAAATATCTAATGTGATCAGCTTCATCAAACATCATGTCATTTATCGCTTCGGGATTCCTCGACGAATAATTCATGACAATGGTCCACAATTCGCCAGTCAGGCATTTTATCGGTTCTGTGGTAAGAATCGAATTCAAAATTTGGCTTCTACGGCTTATAATCCAGCTGCTAATGGTTTAGCTGAAGCTTTCAATAAGACGATCATTAAACTTCTCAAAAAGTTTGTCTCTTCTAATAAACGTGATTGGAACGAGAAACTTGAAGAATGTTTATGGGCTTATCGAACAACAGTCCGAACTCCTACTGGTTTTATACCATTTTCATTGGTTTATGGATGTGAGGCTGTTCTTCCCTTGGAAATCCAAATTCCATCTCTACGAATAGCTATCGCTAATGAGCTAACTATAGAGAACAATGATCGCTTACGACTTCAAGAACTCGAAGGATTGGATGAGAAGCGTCTTCAAGCACAACAACATATTGAGCTATATCAAGCCTGTATATCTTGAACTTTCAATCGTAAAGTTAAAGAGAGGGTATTCAAGGTTGGCGAACTAGTATTGGCTGTTCGAAGACCGATGGTGATGACTCACAAAAGCAAAGGGAAATTCCAAGCAAAATGGGAGGGCCCTTATGTAATTGAGACCGTATTTTCTAATGGCGCCTATCGGTTATCAAAGCCTAATGGAGATCTACTCATGATGCCTACCAATGGCAAATTTCTCAAGAAGTACTATGTATAAAAGAGTTTCTTTTATTCAAGAAAAAAGATTAAGGACGAGGGCCACTGCTTTCGCCTTCCTTATTGAATACATAGTCAGTCAATGCTTCGAAGACGTCGTTGCCTGACTTCATAAAAAATCTGCAGGCAGCCATCCTCAGCGCTTCTTCTTCAGGAGTCTTCCCCGGCTCCACTAAGAAAGTAAGGATATCTTGTGGTATCTTGGGTGTAGAAGAGTTCTCGCTTACTTTGGTTGGGCCTGTCATAATTGACTCAGCGGGGTGAGTCTCGATGACGTCCTCAACATTTCTGGAGACTTCATCCTTTTGCTGCATATCCTTGGAAGACATTTCCAATAGAGGGGTGGAAATAAGAATGAACGTTACAAAGAGTTTTCGTCTATTTATAGGAAGAGATCTGTTGATGAACCGGTCTTTGAAAGCAACCTTTCATTCCCGAAAAGATCTGTCCGTTCATTTTATCCAGGTCATCCATTTAATTATGGAATTGAATCAATATTTTCTTTTCTCGAAAGTTATGTTGGTTCATTCATCCATTAATATGGATATATATGCTCATGACGTCTGTCTCCTTATTTTCCAGCTACCAAGGTTTGGTTAAGCTGATTTCTTATTTCCTTGGAGAGAGATTTTAAATCTTCTATTTTATCAATTGATTAAAAGGTGGGATTTGTTATTTATCATATTTTCATGACCGCTGGATAAATATTAAATCCACTTACTTTTCTTATCTATCATTTCCATTTGACCTCTGCATAGATATTAATCTACTTTTCTTTTGAGTTCTTACATACTGTCATGTCCATATTACCTCTGATAGTATTATACTCTAAAAATAGAAAACAAGATTTCATTATCTATCATGTCCATATTACATCTAGATAGATACAAAATTATTGAGCATAGAAGACTTATCATTTCCATTCTCACATCATCATAAAAGTCTATTACATTTCTTAGACTTTCTTACAAATCATAATGGAAATCTATTACAATCTTGGATTTTTATTCTATACACACAACGATAACCTAATGGAGATCTATCTCTTCTCTTCTTTGGATCTTCTTCGTCGAATTCGTTATTGGTGTCAATTCCTTGCTGTCTGAGCCTCAGTGGCGACCAGAGCAGTAGGAATCAAACTCTGGTCTTATCTCTCAGACGAGAGAAGAATCCCAGAGTATGGCAGCCCGAAGATGTGTTGCTGCCAATACAACTGGTGGATGAGCGACGACCTCTCAAAGGAGATAGGAATGTATCCAGCATTAGGATACGATTCCTAGTTCTGCCGTGAAAGGAACTCTACTACCCAATTTCTTGGGTTAGAGTCGACTCCACCGTCCAACTCTCCGTGTATAAAGGCTCTTCCTACCAACAGAGGAAGACCCTTCTATCCCACGAAGAGTTCTGAGTTGTCTGATTTGTACGTCAAAAGCGCATGAGCTCCCTGATGTTGATGTCAGAAGAACGCTCCTCACAACGTCAAAGTCGCCGATACCGGTTCTGGAAAAGCTCTTCAGCCAAATTTCTGCAAAAAATAACAAAGAAGAAGTGTTTTAGACAGAAGTATCATCAGATGCGTATTAGTCAATTAAAACTGAAAACAGATGCTTACGCATCTTGTTTTATCTTCAACAGACAACAAGACTTTACGCTTGATGTTTTTACGCCTGTGATTCATGAGCATTCAATCAACAGGGCCCTCTATGCCAATGTCTCGTGTGCACCCTATTCAACAAGGCTTTTACGCTATTGTTTTATGTGCTCCTCATTCAACAAGGCTTTTTACGCCAACGTTTCAGGAGTATACTATTCAATAAGGCTTTTTACGCCCGTGCATCTTTCCTATGAGATTCTACATCTATCAAGGATTTATGCTCGTAAGGATCTGTTTTCAACAAAAGATCAAAGGCAAACAATGGTTTACGACTAAACTTACCATTAAGGCCAAATGGTTCGGCTCTGGTTGAATCGATATCTGGTGACCGAGCGTACAGAAGAACGACATCAGAAAGGATCGTCATTTATTGAAGAGTGGATTCTTGCAAAGAGGCAGAAAGCTATCTCCAGAAAAAAAAATGACAATGAGAATGAGGATATATAAAACATTCTCTAAACTCAGCTACTTATAAGGGTTGAAGAAACAGTTGGTATAAACCTATTTCGGGAAAGATCATATTTAAAGGGCGCTCATGACCACAAGACAAATGCCACGTGTTGTTTTGTTCCTCTTGGGAATGAACAGCCATAGAAGCAGCCAAATGAAGTGTTGAACAATTCTATGAGATTAACATCAAGATTTTATTTATAAAAAAGGGGGGAGTGGACCCCTACACATAAAAGAGTCGTAATACATGGAATATTATTTTTTCTCTCCTTCGTTGGGCTGACGAAGGGAGATACCTAACTCGTGCATGTTGCGAATCCCAGAACGACACATCAGATTTAGAAACGCTTCTGTATCTCCAGATCCCTCATATGCAGTTGAGGGACCACCGTCAATACGACTGAAGACTGCTGGAGTCAATCCAAAGCACCTTACAAAGTTGCGTGCTCACTCAAAATCAATCTTGGAGCCCGAAGCCTCTTCATCGTTAATCTCTTTCTTTAGCGCCATGTCACTATGAGGATGAATGGCAAAGAGTGGAGAATTTCTCCTTATTTATACAATTAAAGCAACTCTTCATATTCCTTATGGGAAACTGCTCATTATTAATGCAAACTTGGGAAAGTGAAAAGGCATTCGAAAGTTTCGAGAAGAAAATTCATTGTGACGGTTAAGTGTTGACCGACACTATTTAATGATTTTACGCCGACTGTTGAAATCCCTACTTTTACGCGGATGACTGTTGCGTACCCCACTGACTGGTCAAATCCTGAGTTTTTACGCTTCTGTTCAAAGTGTTTCAAATTTTGAAGACATTCGAAAACTTTGAAGGGGGTTTTGTAGGAGCGTAAAAAGTGCTTCATATAATGAGTCAAAGAGACGGGTCATTTTACTCAAAATGATCTATTTTACGCCAAGGAGAGGCTAATGATTTTACGCCTAAGCAGGCTATCCACTTTTACGCTCGGGTCAAGCCAATGGTTTTACGCCTAGGACAGGCTAACCATTTTTACGCTGGACAAAGCTGTCAAGTCTTGCATTTAATGCAAAGTCTGACATAAAGATTTAATGATGACATATACCACAGAATTCGAAGGGATTTATTTTACACAGAGACCTATGTTGTCATTTAGTATGTGGACTGAGCTATTTTTACGCTCACAGAATGGCTTCTTTTACGCACGGAGATTATGAGTTTTTACGCTCGAAAGTCGACGTGTGCGTAAAGTCTATTTGAGCTACTTTACGCTCAAGGTTATTTAATAACCACATTACGCGGGAATCTATGACAGGTCTACTGTCACGCACCGATCCCGCTAGGGTCGTCCGTCTTGCTTGGATCCCTGCGGGATCGATCGTCCTTGCTAAGACATGATGCCGTGCAAGCCTAAGTTGCGCTTGTACAAGGCCATGTACCTGCACAAAAACAACTAGTCAAGCAAAACACACGCACGCACCCATTAGTCAAGCAAAACACACGCACGCACCCATTGCAGAAAACCAAATGTTGGACACAGAGATTTGAAATAGAAATACTTATTTTATTGATAGCTTGATTGGAATACAAGTACAAAGCTTTGCGAACTCAGATTTACCTTATAATTTGGCTACAAGATTCTCTTTGAAACACTCTTTTGAAATTAGCCACAATGCCCATACATGATATCCCTTTATTACAAGCTGGAATTGAAAGACACCTTCAGAAGGAAAAGAAACTTGAGCTTGACTTGAAATGAAAGAAAGCTTCGAGGCAGTCTGCAGCTCTACTGGGCTAGACGAGCTTTAGTGCCTCCTTGAAATCCCCCTGTCTCCTTTTGCTTTCTGAAAAGGATGCCCACAACGTGGGTCAGCACACATCATGTACTGGCGAGCGGCTCTTCGCCGAAACTCACAAATATCTGCACTAATTCAACATATGAAGCTACATATTTACTAGTGCTCTTTCTACTTGTCTAGGTTCTTTTTAACAATTCATAAGAAACAATGACAGTAGAATATTCATAACCAACTTACCAACGTCGACAGTCATCCCTGCACAAGACAGGTTATCACAATTGGCATATGATGTAAAAGCATACTGTTTGAATTCTGTATCTTTTGTTAGGTTGCAATGCACTCTGATTTTATAAATGCACCTAACTACATGTTGGTCCATGAGGTATCCCCATGATTAGCCGCTGTGACACTTGGGTTCAGCTCGTCGCTATGTGGACATTGATTCAACACCCGAGGCCCTTGCACCTCGTAGTGTCTAGACAATCTCCCCCAGGCCGAGCGGTTCCAGGTGCCCCCAGTCCCGCTCGAGAGATCTAGTTTCCTTGTATACAAGTTATCCAGGACCTATGCATACTCTATAAGGCGACTGTTAGGCAACCTATGTACTTATGCTTTACTTTGATGTATGACAGAGCTTATAGCTCGTAGCTTTGGAACAATTCTCTTACTGTGGCAATGCATACAAGTTCGTCCGTACACATCTAAACATTTGAAGCATAATCATAGGCAACAGATGGAGTGGCAACATATAATCCAGCATATGATTCAATTCATTATCTTCTCTTTATCTTTTGTTATTGAGGTATCGTTGATCACAGGGACAAGGCAACATAGTGGATTAGAGATCATTTTTATTAGGGCGGATAAATAAATGCAAGCCCGGTTAAAGCAACTCACCAAGATGAATCTTAGTTGAGAGAAGGAGGGACTTCACGCGCCGTTCACGAACAATTCACGTGGCCTACATTGGCACCAACAGTTGATTAGCATACTTCGTCTCTTTCTCTCAAGATTCGAAATGAATGCGAAATGCGAGGAAAGCGAACAATGAAAACCAATCATCGAAAACCAACACGAAAATGCATTCATCAAAACCAAGCAGCGAAAGAAAACATCCAACAAAGCTCTTGGATTCATTTCAATATAAGTCAATCCATCAATTGGAAAGGTTCATTGCATTTCATCCGTGATCAATCGATACCGGCAAAGGTTTCCCCAAACACTCAGTTCAAGACTGAGTCAGCAAGCCGTAGGTATTACATCGTGGACCGCGAGGAGCGGGGCACTACAGCTACTTTACGACTAGTCCACTGCTTTACGCTCAGAATACAGTGGGGTTGTTTTACGCTCTATTCTTCCTCACCAGCTTGGAACGTGGTTTGCCTACATGGCTTTCATGCTACTCATCTCGAAGAACGTGTGTACGTGCATCCTATTCCTACTGAAGTGATGGGACACATGTCAACATATACAGAGGATGGCTTCGGTCGTGAATGGCAGTTGTTAGCGTAAAGACGGAACTTTTGCTGAGTTTTTACGCACAAGAGCCCAAGTCTATAAATAGACTTATTTTTCTCATATAACGGACAGAAAGAGAAAAGAAGACAGAGAGATTAGAACTCAGAGATTTTTGATTCTCTAGAGCATTCTTCTTCAACCTTTCTTTCAGAACAGAGTGAAGCAAAGCAGGAAAGCATTCGGCCTCGCCATCAGTGCCCAAGTGCGTCGATACCTTTCTGGTGACTTAGTTCTTCCAATTGTTCATCTTCAAGCAGCGATCTTCATCATCATCGTATGGTCCAAGGAACAAAGTGATCATTTATAGATCAGACTTCTATAGCAATACTTTCCCAGAATCAAATTTGTACTTCTTGTACTCTTTTTTTCTCGTTTTATTTTTAAAAGCCAATTTTCCAGGCATTTTGTTAAGTGAAACACCGCCGTGGGTAAGTTTTATCGTATTTCATATTATGTTGTCATATGCTTATTTGAAATTCATTAGGATGGTTAGAAACATTCATGAACTAAGTCATATAAACTCTTCAACCAAATGAGAGCTTGGAACTTAAATAGCCACGCAACAGTACAAAGTTTAATGTACTGATCCTCGCTCTCCATGCAGGTACCCCGAACCACGAAGGGCATGCCACTTAAAGCTCAAGGCGACGTGAACTCTTTTGAAGCCTCGTCCGCGTGTTGAGGCTTGTTTCTGAATCATTTTGAAGACTCCGCACTCAGTACAAAAGAAGACAAATGGTGACTCGACTTCCTTCGATAGCAGGTGGAAAGTGTAATAGTTTTTGCTTGTAAAAAGGGATGTAATGTATGGAACGACTATCTCATCAGTGTTCGTTTTGTAAGTCGAGTCATGTTGTAGCCCGCACGGCAATAATTGTAATGAAGTCAATATAAATGAAGTTTTATTATCAATAAAAAGTCTACTTCTATTTCAAATATGTCAATCAATTTCACTGCGTACTCTAACTTGATGTTGTATTTCGGATAACCTTATGACTATGCCTTGTGCGATCGCAACTTAGGTTCGCACGGCATCACGCCCGGGGGACGACTATCGATTCTACTAAATCGGGGCGTGACAGCAAGAACATGGGATAGCTGTATTCGGCGAGTGCCTTCGTGCACGAGCCATCCCGTGCCTTCGCGCACGAGTTAGAAATGCTAGCACATTGAAAGACAATATAGGCGAGTGCCCTAGTGCACGAGCCATGTACATTGAACACTAAGGCATAAAAACATAGAAATTCGGCTTCAATGCGTGCATCAAGTGCACGACGCAAAGGAATAGATAATAAATGTGTCAAAACATGCGTACGTGTACGAGATCATAAAATATAGCTTCGTTGCGAAAGAGTACAGTTGTGGCATGAATGTGACGGAACTGTCAGATATGATATTATGCCTTGAAAGGTGTTCGGGACCTTCGGGTCGTTCGGTTGACGAATATTGAGTTGAGGCATGATGCTATTGAATATTGAAATGAAGAATGAAATGTGAGAACATAGAAAGTTAATGGAAGAAATACGAGATGATAAAGTCTGAGTCTCGGACTCAAGACTATGTTTGGTTGTTTAAATAATAGTGTGGCATGGTCGAATGGACTTGAGAAATTGAGATAATCTCCCATGCATGGGAACGTTCCTTCCGAACGGATGTGCCGGGGCACCGGGACCGTTCGGCCTAGGAGGGATATAGTCTTTGAGGGGCGCACATCCGTAAGACGATTAGCGACCGCTTAGCGAGATGTAAAATACCACAAATAATAGTATGCAACAAAATGTCTCCGTAATTGGGATAGCAACCCGCTACGAGAGGCGCCAGGCTACCCAATTTTAAGAAAGAAAATAAAAAGAAAAAAGAAAGATAGAAAAGAAAGAAAAAAAAGAAACGCCTTTAGTCCATTCTGGCACGAATATGCCAACGACCTTCATATAGTTAAGGAACGATGGATTGAAAGTATAGGCACGTATGTATCCTACACACATAGATCCTGCATAGAGAGCACTTATAACATGACAAAGAAGGAATGGGGCGTATTCACCTTGCGTCGGTGCAATGACGAGTGCGTCTATGCCGGTAAGAAGTCGCACCACGAGACAAACACGAGATTGCTTGCCTGCTAGCCTATTCAATTCAAATAACATACTTGCCATGATAACATGCTTTACCATTTTTGAATATGCCATAAAATCGACCCTAAAGAGAATATAGCAAGATCATAAGGTAAGTTGCATGATTCAACATAAATACTAAATGTCGGTTTAGAAAGTAGGTCTTTTCATCAGTACATGCGAGGACGAACATAGTGATCCCCTACCAGCTTTCATGCAGGGTACAGGGAATGGATTGCTCACGGCGAAGCTTCGTTTGATCGCGCAGAGGCATAAAATACCGTAGCGTTTGAAGCGTGTGATCGCATTGACGCTCGGACTTGCAATATGATTGATACGACCGAGATATAGAAGGCATGATATATGGAACGGTGAAATCCTTTATGGGCAAGAGAGAACTTGAGTGTTGTAGCCAATTTGGCAAATTCAGTTGGGCTATTGAAAGCCTTTGTAATCTCAGTTCATTATCAATAAAGAGAATTATTTCGTATACTCTGTTTTCTTCTGTTTGCTAATATCGAATAAAAAAAGATAACCATTTTGAGAACTTGTCATCTTGTCTTGCACGAGTGCAACTCCAGGCTCGTGCGACATCACGACCCTACGAGGACGATGATTCGGGTGATTCCGGGTTGGGACGTGACAAAGTCGACCTTACCAAGCCTCTCCTATCTTCCCCGAAGATTGATGCAGTTGACAGAGAAGTTTTCACTCAGCCTATCAATTATATCTCTAGCACTAAATATTGTCATTATTGCAAGTACAGGGACATGAAAGCATTGGTTGCTATAGAATTCACCCGAAATTAAAACCAAAACCAAAAAAGCTTGCTCCTCCTTCACAGGTTGGTAAGGCGCCTATACCTAAAATTTCGAAAAACATATCAGATTCCTGGATAGCAGCAAGTCCGGGTCTAAGGCAGGATCTTCGACTATTTCCAGCAATCGCTCTATCTCAGTCTCCAATAAATACCAGGCTATAGATGAGGAGGATCCGACTTCTCCAAAGGGCAGTCTGGTTCAGCTTTCTCCAGTGCCGAGGGATCTCCAAGTAGCGACGTGTGACTCCCTGATTGGGGAGATAGATTCGACACTTATCTCAGATAAAGACCCCCTCCTCGATCAGCTGATAGCAGCTCCCACGTTTGTTAGTGACTCCTTACCCACAGTTCCAGTGCACGACCAAATTTTTGATCCACAACAGGAAGAAGCATCCGTGAATTTTCTTGTTATGGAGAAGCACGCGTCGCTTCTCGAAGACTCTAAATCCAAATAGATCATTGGAATTCCGGCTCCTTCCCTGACTAGAGACGAGGTTGCACCACCAACTGCTACATTAGAAGCTCACAATCGGTTTCGGATAGGGATACCATGACAAAGCTTAAGGCCTTTATTGCTATGGTCTCAGAGACTTTCCCTGAAGATGAGGATGTGAAAGAGTTTAGATTATTAACCTCTGTTAGTCCCGGGGCTTGACCAAAGATGGAAAACTGATGCAATCGAGATATGAGATGTCACAAAAAAAACTTTGCAGTGATCAAACTCAAGATCTACGATGATACAAAAAACCAAATAGGTAGATTATAATATGAAGGAGGGAAATAGAGAAGAGAAGATCTCTCATTCTTCCTTGCAAACGTGTTGCAATTGGGACAGAACGAGTTACAATAATCTAGAGAAAGAAGAGAAGAAGAAAAGTTGCTGGGGTGTCAAAACACCATTGCTCAAAGCAAGATTTGCCTCACACGAATTGCTTCCATGAACCAGCAAGTTGAAGAACTTGTGGAACGCTCGAAGTCACCTCTGTTCTGACTCCTCGGATGGACTTGCAATGGCGGCAGCAGCTCCCTCTCTCTCTCTCTTTTCTGACTTATAAAATTCGTAGTAGTTCACAAAGGAGGCCAGAAGAGAGTATATATAGAGAGAGGGTAGAAACCCTAACCGTCTTTTCAGTTATGGAAAGATTGAATTAAATTCCACAAAGATAGCAACGAAATTAATTCAAATCTTATGGAAAGATTGAATCAAATCCCACAAAGATGGCAACAAAATTAATTCAAATCCCACAAAGATAGCAACGAAATTAATTCAAATCTTATGGAAAGATTGAATTAAATCCCACAAAGATGGCAACGAAATTAATTCAAATCTTATGGAAAGATTAAATTAAATCCCACAAAAAGTGGATCTGAATTAATCGCATTGAATCAGTCTTTCCATAACTGACTTGTAGTCTACACAGTCAGCGGAGCCCTTCATGCGGCCGCATGGACCGCATGAGCCGCATGAGACCGCATGAGGCCGCATGACATGCTAAGTGCAAAGTGAGGCAACAAAATGCCACATTACGCCTCATGAGCCCACGAGCCCGAGTCCGAGTCCGAGTCGCTAAGCCCCTTTGGGGCTTAGCTCCAAATGGAATTAATCCAAGAGAATGACAAAAGCATTCATGCTTAATCCTTGGAGCCTTATTCTTATCTCCTAGTAAAATCACCCACATGGTTCCCTCCTTAGGGTCACCACCCCATGTGCATTTCTCAACAACACAACCAAGTATATATGTTGAGATAACTCATGGTGCATACTTGTCACGCCCCGACTCGCCGAATCGGTCGCCATCGCCTTGACTCGATATAAATCGATCCCCACGGGTCGGGACGTGATGTCGTACAAGTCTTTAATGGACTTGCACAAGGCAAGGATGTGCATTTGGAAATTCCTTTTCTCTCGACGCGTTGAAATTAAACAGTGCAGAGAGTTGAAGACATAGCATATGAAGAAATTTAGCTTTTCATTCATAAGCTTGCAAAGTATGTACAAGGTCATTTTTACATTATATATGCCGTTGTGGCTACATCTTTGAAACACAAAAGAAAAACTCTCGACAAGCTTGTCCTGAAATAATCCTTGTCGTTCCATACATTCATGCCCCTTTATATATTTGAACAAAGCCTTCAATCTGAGTTGGGCTTCAAAATACTTCAAAATAGGAGAGCTTCGTGCCGCCTCCCGTTCTTCAGCTTCAGGTCTAGTCTCGAGCT
>JANAVB010038019.1:5693769-5706004 GCA_029216955.1 Iris pallida
AAACCGTGGCCGGCCTAGACGGAATCAAAACGGGGCTTATGGTCTGCTTGGTGCGGGCTTGGGCACCAGGGGACGTAAGTGCAGGGTATATTCAAAAGACTTAACGGGGTGTACCAGCCATCACCCTACGCTAAGTTGAGAATTACCAAGGGGATATGTCCAAGTGGCTTGTGATGCCAGCGACCAGTGCATATAGATTAAGTGGGCTCTGCTGGTGGCTATCCACGTGCAAGTCCTTGCATTGAAATCAAAGTAGTCTAAGTAAAATGAACAAGTGCCTCCTGAACATGCTCGAACTGTAACACTCCTGAACATGCTTGAAATATAACACTCTGAACATGCTTGAAATATAACGTCCTGAACATGCTGGAAATATGACATCTTGAACATGCCTACGACGTACTAGAATATGCCTACGACGCGCTAGAACGTGCCTACGATACGGTAGAAACTGAGGCAGGGACACGCCTCGATATTGAATGTTTCCAAGAATCACATTATGTTATTACACATGAATTGTTGACTAACTTGGTTTACTTTGGACAGGGAAGGCCGGACGGTAAGTATGGGTAAGTCGTGCATGTATTTCCATATGACACTTGAATTTGGCAACACGGGACAGGTTACGACATATGCTATGAAACTGATCCTAAGGCAAGATTAGAAAGACAATGAATGATAGACAGTGCACAAAAGTAAATGAAACGTGTTTGGTAATGATAGCATTGTGGGCGAGCTAGCCTCCCCACCAGTGCATAACAATGTACTGATAACCCCACAGTCTGCTCACAGGAAGCAGGAAACGTCGGCGGGTGCGGAGCTTTCCTCGAACGTGCTAAGGCGCGGAGCTATCTCTGGGACCTTGGAACGTTGCAGAAGCTGAAGCACCCTATACAGGACATAATGTATTGGAACATCGCCATGAATCATTCCATGTTGTAAGCCACTTGGCACGCTTTTTCTGTTTCAGAGAGAGAGCTTGAGCGATTTGTAATATCGGCCTAGCGCCGCTTGTAAACTTCTTAAAAAATCATAATGAACTTGAATTCGCTTCAACTTGTGTTTGTTTACTTTCCGCTGCAAAATGGGGACATTCTGTGCGACTCTGTGGCCTAGCTCAAATCAGCCGTTTCTGGACTTGGCCTTGCACGGGCGCAACCTAGGCCCGTGCGGCATCACGCCTTAGCGAGGACGATCGCTCCTACGGGAGCGGGGCATGACAGATTTGTATCAAAGCACGGCTTTACGTCCTTGGACTTCATTTCGATTTTCTCAGTTTTGAAAGCTCATCGTTGGAAACAAAGGATTGTGCGCTCTCTCTCATTGTGCCTTGGGATGTTCCATACAATAAGTCTAATATTTTCAAAAGCTCGTACAAGTACTCGGTTGAACGAAATCGATAGGCGAAGGCCTTTGTGCCGAACGATGTTATACTTGACTCGATAGAAAACACATGCTAAGTTAACATGTCGCATGCGTGCCTAACTAGTCATACGTTGACCCTAGCAATTGAGCATGCAAACTCAAATATAGTCCGTACGGGATAGCCATGCGTACGGCCTTTTGGCTAAGTTGCGTCGTGTATCGCGCACCCCGATCTTTTGGTGGGAACGAGTTGCGAGCGATGTCAAGTATCGCTCGGTCGGGAACGAAAATACACTTAGAGTGTATATCGATAGGAACGCTATTGAATTAACGCTTAGGCGTGCACGAAAGATTGGCTTGGATTTTTAGGATTAGTGCGAACGACTTAGTACGTCGAGGCGACGTGAGCGATTACGCTAGAGATTCGTCGAACGAATCTGAAGGATGTCTTAGCGCATGACGCGAACCTGATTGAGGACTAGATCGTATGGCTTGAATCCGAGTGGTATATGTGATAGGTTCGAAGAAGAATAAGAATGAGTGTCGACGACTAGTCGAGTGGCTCGAACCCTGAGTGGTGTATGGACGTCATAGAAATTGTTCGAGCGAGACTAAAGGATTTACGGATCGTACGAGTATGTCGGCAAGCGATGTGATCGCGCAAAGCCTTAGAACGTGTCACGCTTAGTTGGCCGTGGCTTCAAAAGTCCCGAACAAGATGTCGCTGGACAACTTGTCAATGGGCAATGCGAGTTAGAAAATGGTTCAGAACGATGAATGAAAATGAATGGTCTTGATCGAGAAAACTTAGAGGATCGCGCGTACGATTTCGGATTGATTCAAATGAATTGTGACTTGAGTTTGAACAACGATGTTGAAACTAGCTTGAGGAATAGCCATCGAACTTAATCGTGAATTGAATCGAATGGAAATATAGTATATCCAGTTCGGACAATAGCATCAGTCGCACGACTCGAAATTGGTTGCAAAGGAAGATCGTCAGGTTACGTATATCGTCGATGGTATTGAGGCGTATCAAAGATCGATATGCGATAACTCGGGAGTACTCTAACTCGACGAATGATGATCGTGCAAATGTCATTGTTTCGATGGATGCTATACTCGGGATATTAAAACGTGTCGAGGAAAATATAGACGTGGCTCGAGGATTTTCTGGATGAATGAATGACGGTCGAACTATCGAATAGAGATCTCGGCTTGGATGAAAATGAAATATTTGGATTGCTTCGACGATAACCCCAACGTCGACATTCTTGTCTTATGTGAGCGCAACTCCAGCCTCGCACATGCGTCGCACCGATTAGGGCGATCACTCCGCGTGAGCGCTGGTATGGTGATTCATACAGCGGGGGTGATTGAACTAGCATGGCGTAGCAATTTGTGTGCTTCGACTTGTGGTTTGATGCGAAGGTGACTTGAGAATGATTCGGTGTGCTTGATGATTAAGTTTGAGGATTGAGTAGGTCCAATCCGCGTATCGAGGATGAATTAGTCTAGACGCAAGTAAGAGTTATGCCCGATGAGAATGATTATTCCACGGGAGCGTTGCATGGTGATTCATGAACCATCGTAGATAATCGGACTCGCGTGAGATTGGGGCACAACGTATTGTCAAAAGCTAGACGACCTCGTGATCGAATATATTGATGTGAATAGGTGATCGTGCTCGATGTTTAGAAATCTGAGTGACGCGAGCTTGGATAGAAAAACCCCCCGTACTGCCGACTTTGGTTTGACCCTAGGATTGGGGTCAGTGTTGGCATTATTGTTGGGGAACTATGATTCCAATCCTGACATTGACTTAGCCTCGAAAAGAAATAGCCTAGCGGTTAGGCAAGATACCCTGTTTCAATTGTTAGCAATCGAAAGATTGATCTTAAGGATTGGCGTGGATAGATAGCATGAATCACGAATATAGAAAACCCTGCTCATGAGACTCGGCTGACATGCATATATTTCAGAGACGCTTGAGTATGTGCACGATACGACTCGAGTGAGAATGACAAATTTCTAGATCATGCGGCTTGGCTGAATGCATGTATTTTGGGGACGCTTGGAATGCGTGCACGATCCAGCCAAGTGATACATTGAGTTCAAGCAAGACTTGAGGAATGGAAGATTGTCGAAGATCTTGAAATTGCGTTAAGTAAGGGATCGATACTAGTACGAGCGTGGCTCGGAATCTAAGAAACGTGTGAGCGGAGTGTGCATGAACGACAACGAGATTGGCCCTAAACAAGTGAATGATATGGAATCAATATCGTACAAGTAAAAGTTGGTATAACGAATTGAACCATTGATAGGAAGATATACTTGATGATAGTACAATTCGTGGTCTTGAATCGGACGAAAATTACTTAGACTTGGTCGACCCCGCTAAGTAGAAATCATACTGATTTCGTTGACACAAACGCTTGAGAAGCGAATCGGGTCATCTCGATGACCGAGATAAATGAAAGTAAGTTTGCCTCAACCCGACCCACGCATTTGACGAATTACAACATGCCTCGTACGACCATTTCAGTCCCATGACACGAAGAGATAGCAACCAAGACGAAGAAACACTTGAATTGAATAAGTACCATCAAGTCTAAAATGAATGGACAGTCATTCAATAAAATTCACCAAACATATGCGACATAAAACTTGGAAGGATAACCGAGCGTGGTTCGTTGCCATCAAACGATAGAGCCGTTCGATAGAATTGTCTAAGATACATACACGATATGGGTTAAGGAACGGTAGGATGACCTGTACTCAGGAAGTCTCGAGGATGAGACTTATTTTGAGTGGTGTATTATGTAACGACCCGTTCCGCCCTAGCGGAATGTCGATTCAAACGGCAAGTGCAACGACTCAAACGAGCCGTCGACCCGAAGAGCTGGCATCGACCTGATGAAGAATCGATGCAAGGCTTACATTGGCCCGACAAGATAAATCCAGACTTAGACTTTCAAAGGCACGCTCGGAGTATCGCTCGGCCGATGCGAACATCGCTAAGGTGGGTGGCTCCGATGAACCTGTCTTTGCTTAGCCTAGACACATAACAACACGGACACTATCACGAGAATCGCTAGGCGATAACCCCACGCATGCTAATAAATGACTCAACGCACCTAGCTAAGGGAATAATCCCATCTTGCATGCTTGTTTAGAACATGAAAAAAACTTGGAAAATATGAACTCTCGTACCGCGCTCCACGCTCGTACTAAGGCACAAGCTTACGTTTATGTTCCTTATGCGGCCAACAATGAAACAATGAATGGGTTACAACAATGAAATGGGAAGACTATCAATATAGTCGTTCCGAGTAGAGTATAGCAACACTGAAAGGCTATGGGACCGATGGGTCGCCAAGGCGACTCCCACACTGGGAGTTGCGTAACGTGTGAATGAATGAATCAATGAATGAATAAATGAATGAATACATGAATGAATCTATGAACGAACGAACAAGTGAAAGAAAGAAACGGAAGAAAGAATACATGAAAGATAAGAAAGAAAAGAATGGTTAGCGACAGGTGTGACGGGCACGTGCAACGGGGATCGCTACCCGCACTGCACGGACGCCAACCTGGTCGATAATGCATTATGGCTAAGGGTTAGCCTACGGCTTGGAGACAGGCGTTACGTTAAATGACAAGTAAAATACAAAATGGTCGTGGACAAACGGCACGGGCGATGGGGGGAATACCGTGGCCGTCATGAGGAAGGATTCTGCGGCACGGGCGATGGGGAGGAAAACCGTGGCCGGCCTAGGTGGAATCAAAACGGGGCTTACGGTCTGCCTGGGTGCGGGCTTGGGCACCAGGGGACGTAAGTACAGGAGATATTTGTAAGCCCCTATTTTTTAAATTTCATTTTAATTAGTGCTAATTAATTTTTAATGATAATTTTAGCCTTAAAATAATTATTAGAATTTTTAGGAATTTTTCTAGAATTTTTAAATGATTTTTAAATGAGTTTTATATATTAAAAATATTATTTTGTAATTTATTTAAATATTTTAATATCATTTTGCAATTATTAGAATTGTTTTAATGCAGATTTGTAATTATTTAAATTATTATTATAGCAGTTTATAATTTAGGATTTGTTTTAATTCAGTTATGCAAATTAATATTTGCATTTAGTTATAGGGGGACCATAGTGTAAAATCCTAAAATCTAAGGGCCTATCTGCTAAACCTAACCCCCCCCGACCGAACACTCTCTCTTCCCTCACCTGCCCCCGACGACCGCCACGCCGACAGACAGCCCCCGCCTTTTCCGGCTGCCCCGACCGACTTCGAGTCCCTATTTAAACTCCCCCTCACCCCTCAGCCTAGCTACCACTTCCCCGACCACCATCGACGCCCAAGCCCCGTTCTTCCCCGAAACCCTAACCGTAAGCCTAACTCCGATCAACTACCCAGCGTCGCCTCCACGCCGTCGTCGTCACCAACCACCACCACCATTCGACGCGCCCGGCCGAGACGACCCCAGCGCCACCGGAGCGCCACCGTCCCGACCACTTCTCCGCCGTCGAGCTCCTTCGAAAACCCCCCGATCGACCGGACACGTGAGTAACAAAGCCCACTTCGTGTCGTCCGTGTCCCTAATCCACATATGTGGTTCGCCAGGACACGGGGACACTGGTCCAGTGTGTGGACACGAGTTTTTGTGTTGTACGTGTCGTGCGTAGCACGGACACGTTGTACCTGTGTCCTTAACTGTCTGGACACAGGACCGAAACTATATTTTTTTTTATATAAAACTAACCTAAACAGAAATAAAACTAAACTAAACCTAACTCTAACACAAGCCACGGGCTGACCCCCTGGCCAGCCCGACGCAACTCAAAACCGACCCCCGCTGGGCCGAGTTCGAGCCCCCCTGCTGTTGTTTCTTTTCTTTTTCTTTTCCTTTTTCCTTTTTCTTTTCTTTTTTGTTTTTATATTTTTTTTTCTTTTTTGTTTTTATATAATTATATATATATATGTATGCATATATTGTATATATGTATATATGTATTATTATACATACTATTTTATGTATATATATATGCTGTTTTATATATATATATATATATATAGATATATATATATATATATATATATATAATATATATTATATATACACACTTTATTTTAGTACTTTATAAATATATATATGTATGTATGTATGTATATGTATTTATGTACATATAGTATATGTATATATTTCTTGTGTGTATATTTTCATGGTTAGTAATATTATATATATATTTGTATTTATATACATATATGTATATATATATATTTTCATGTGTATATATATTATTATGTATACACTTTATAATTAAATATTCCTTATATAATATACATATTGTATATATATATATATATACTTTATAAATTAAGTATTTTTCTTATAAATATATATATATATGTACTTTTAAACACATGTATGTATATTTTCACTATGCATAATTTACCATATTAAAATAATAATATTTTTTTGTACTATTACCAAATTGTATTTTAGTGTATTTAAATTACTGCAACCATTTGGTGTCCAAGCCTAGCATGGGTATTTGGGTCCAAATGTATTTTCACACATTCAAGACCTGTACAAGTCATATTGGACTTGATTCATGGCCTTGGGTCCTATTTTTGAACTTTGGTTCAAATTATATACATGGACAAAATACGCAGATTAATTATATAAATTCAATTGTGTGCAAATGCTGTTTTTGATTTTCTAAAAATACTTAAAGTGTTGTTAAAATTATGGAAAAATAGTATTTAGATACTATGTTAAGTTAGCTAATTTAGTATAATTTTTGTAGTATTTAATTTACTGTTTTGCCACTAGTTTGGCATATGAAACCAAAACTCATTTTCTGTATACTTAGGAAAACTGATTTTTATAAAATACTTGTACTGGTTAATAAATTCCAGAAAAATTATAATAAATTTCTATAATTAGCAAGGATCGTTCTGGTACTTTGTTTTATGTAAAACTAGGCTTTTTGTCTATCAAAAAATATTAGAACACAATGGTCTTTTGATTTATTTATTGATTAATTACGACTTGTAGCTTTTGTGTTATTTTGAGTTTTAGCCGTATTGAACCCCACCCCTCACTAGTGTAAAGACCCTAAAAAGTTAGTTAAAGTAGTGTGTCACCCCACATTGGTCTCCTAAGCTAAAATCATCATTTTGGCTACGTGCCCTGTCACAAGTGTTTCACAGATTAGTGTCCTAGTGTTTTAGCTTAGTGTAAAAACTAAGTTATTGTATTTATTTCTACAGTGACGAGTTACCGGACATCCATAGCACTGTTATCGCAGCTTGTTTTGTTTTGCTTTGCTAGAGGCAAGTACTTTCTACGAACTTTACGTATTGTCACATAAATGAACTGCAAAACCCACCATGTTAAATGCTGATCCTTGGGGTAGCAAGTTAAAATGTCACATGTTGTACTTCCAGTTACTACCATGCTTAGAACAGTCTTGATGTATCTCTCACATGATTAGAATATGGGTTATGGGGAAACTGATAGTAGTGTACGTGATCATGACCCCCCTATAGTAGCGAGCGAGGTCGCATTTTATATGCATACCTTGCCGCAGGCCATTATCCCGCATTTCTGTACGGATGTACCTATGCTTGTTAACTTGTACGTATGTATATTTTATTTACATGTACCACAGTACATTGTACATCTATTGACCGATCACGTACTTGCTACAGTTTTAAACATTACATATACATCTGTCTCTATGACATATGTGTCCTTGCTATGATAGACTATGTGATGCCATGTTTTCCAGTTATTCCTCTTATGTTCATTTCCATGTTCATATGCTAGTTTGCTAGATTCAGTACTTGCTCCCGTCCTGACAGGATAACGTTGTAGGTGTCCTTACTGAGGAGGAGTTACTCTGCGGATACTGCCGAGAACCCGGCTCTGCCTTACGAGGATGTTCCTGCGGGGAACCTCGCCTAGTTGTCTTTTGTTTACTTAGACTTTTGAGAGTAGACATGTATTAGACTATATTTTTGTAACTGGACATGTATCCAGTTTTACTTTGCAGTTCACTTGTACTTGGACATTTTACTATATACGACGACTTTGTGTTTGGAGCATTTATGATTCTTCTTCACTTATAGAACTGTTAGCACATTTAGTCTTATCCTGTTGTCTTTAGAACAGCTTACTACGTTTTATCTCAACGTAGGCTGGGCATGACTCGGCCTGGCCCAACAATTTGGGTAGGGTCGTGACAATATTCAAGAGACTTAACGGGGTGTACCAGCCATCACCCTACGCTAAGTTGAGAATTACCAAGGGGATATGTCCAAGTAGCTTGTGATGCCAGCGACCAGTACTATAGATTAAGTGGGCTTTGCTGGTGGCTATCCACATGCAAGTCCTTGCATTGAAATCAAAGTAATCTAAGTAAAATGAACAAGTGCCTCCTGAACATGCTCGAACTGTAACACTCCTGAACATGCTTGAAATATAACACTCTGAACATGCTTGAAATGTAACGTCCTGAACATGCTAGAAATGTGACATCTTGAACATGCCTACGACGTGCTAGAACATGCCTACGACGCGCTAGAACGTGCCTACGATACGGTAGAAACTGAGGCAGGGACACGCCTCGATATTGAATGTTTCCAAGAATCACGTTATGTTATTACACATGAATTGTTGACTAACTTGGTTTACTTTGGACAGGGAAGACCGGACGGTAAGTACGGGTAAGTCGTGCATGTATTTCCATGCGATACTTGAATTTGGCAACACGGGATAGGTTACGACATATGCTATGAAACTGATCCTAAGGCAAGATTAGAAAGACAATAAATGATAGACAGTGCACAAAAGTAAATGAAACGTGTTTAGTAATGAAAGCATTGTGGGCGAGCTAGCCTTCCCACCAGTGCATAACAATGTACTGATAACCCCACAGTCTGCTCACAGGAAGCAGGAAATGTCGGCGGGTGCGGAGCTTTCCTCGAACGTGCTAAGGTACGGAGCTATCTCTGGGGCCTTGGAACGTTGCAGAAGCTGAAGCACCCTATACAGGACATAATGTATTGGAACATCGCCATGAATCATTCCATGTTGTAAGCCACTTGGCACGCCTTTTCTGTTTCAGAGAGAGAGCTTGAGCGATTTGTAATATCGGCCTAGCGCCGCTTGTAAACTTCTTGAAAAATCAATAAAGAACTTGAATTCGCTTCAACTTGTGTTTGTTTACTTTCTGCTGCAAAATAGGGACATTCTGTGCGACTCTGTGGCCTAGCTCAAATCGGCCGTTTCTGGACTTGGCCTTGCACGGGCGCAACCTAGGCCCGTACGGCATCACGCCTTAGCGAGGACGATCGCGCCTACGGGAGCGGGGCATGACAGTTCGGGCTCAAGCCAGGCCTGACCCACCCTATTCTATGCACAGTATAACTGAGAAGTTATACTCTCGTATATATGAGGAGGATCGAGAGAGAGAGAACGAAAAGAATAGCAAAACCCTAAAACTATTCGAGCCCTAGCAACCCTCCGTCGTCCCCCGACGCCTGGCGACCAACCTCGCAGCAGCGCGCCATCGCGCGAGCGCCGGAGTCGGCCGCGCGCGGCGGGGATTGAAGCGGAACACACAGCGACAGCAGCCTAGCGACCTCACTTCGCGGGCAAGTTTCTCCACCGTCGCGCTGTCGATTTGCGACCTACCTGAACAGGTTCGAGCACAACATAACCCTCTTTCCAATCTATGAATTAGTTTACAACGATGAGTAATAAATTTGTCGAGAAATTGCTCCAAACATGGCGAAAAACCTGTCCCAAAAACAGGACATATATCAGTCCATTCATCCCAGTTTGACGATCGATTCTGATCGATCCAGTACCTTATTAGAAAAACTATTTAAAGACAGTTTTAGACAACATATATGGCTTCACAACCCTTTTTCGGATTTGGAAATCATCGACTATGCCTCGAGAAATCGAATTCCAAAGTTTTCCAAAAATCTGTTTTCAAATCTAGAAAATTGTCCGATACTACGTCCGTCCCGCCATTTCGGGCGACGTGGTCGCAAACCGAAAGCATCAAAAGCTGTGTATCGGCTTCGTGGTCGTGTGGGCTTTGGCGGAATTCAAATTGATCGCGTGTGCGCGACGAATTTGATGCGTATCCGTCGAAATTCACCGTATCGGCCTCTGTGCAAATTTTCCAATTACTTTGTGCGCTCGTCAGATCGAGACAAAACTTGCGCCAACAGGACCGTATCATTTTCTGGTCCTGTATGCCAAGTTTGGTCCGATTCTGAGACAGTTGACAAAATCGCCGTTTTGCGGGCCCCACGGTCCGACTCAACGGGTGATTTTGTGCACGGTCCGCCGGAATCCAATATTGGACGTACGATTGGGTTCGTATCGGAAAACTAGATCCGTATACATATAGTTGACGACTTTAGAGACCATTAACTCTGGCACGCTTTTCGGTGCAAAATGAGTCCAACGGCGGACATCGTTTTGCCTGAAATTACTGTTTTGCCCCTGTATCCAGAATTGGACTTATGGACAGGCAATTCTAGCTAATTTAACTATTCTGAGAACATTGGTAACGTTTATTTTAGCTTTCGAAGACAGTTGTGATGACTTGGACTTTTGATTATTGATTGGCGATACATTGTTGGTTCTCCGTGCAACCCCCAGGCAAGTATACCTTGCCAACTTGTACAGTATAATTTATATGCATGTTCATCATCTCGCTGCGGTTCTTTTCTTACATTCATGATTGCTTTATTTCATGTCTAGTGCACTTGTCCTATTATAGTTTCACTTTACATGATTCTAGTTGTCTGCACATTCTTGTTTCTGTTGTGACATTTCTATGTTACACTATGTTAGTCTCATACGTATTGCTTGATAGAGTCGTCTAGTCCCACACCACGATTTTCTCGACTTGATTATAACTTGACTTGACTGACATGACTTGAGTGGGACTTGACTTTGACATTCTATAGATTATGAGTACTTACCTTGACTATGGTCTATAGGATTTTATACTAGGATTGGCTACTGTCGTGGTTGTGAGTACTTGCCTTGACTGCGATTGAGACCCTATAGATTGTGAGTACTTGCCTTGACTGCAGTTTATAGCCAGCTATTTCTAGTATGGCATGCCAGTGTCTTAGGATCCTTGTATTTAGATCTTGAGTCTTGGTTCACTTAGTCTCGTTGGATACCCTTGATTGTTTCTTACTTCCTTGTATATTTGTACTGTTACATGTTGGCTTGTATATTATGTATCTTGCTAGTCCTGAGGACCTGATGATCTCTTCAGGTTTAGCAACTACATGGAGATAGTTAGCAGAGCGGGATGGTAGAGGAATGCGATGTATGATACAGGTATTACTTGTGATATTTTTTATTACTTCTCGTGCTTTTACATTCCATACCATGTTTATTCGGTATATTTTATAGACTCATATCATTCTTGGAGTCTAATCGGACAATATGCAAATGGGCTGCAGACCATGACCCATACGTGTTCATTCTTGTATAAGATTCATGTGGATTGAGATATAGTTTAGATTAGACATGACCTTGACAGCTTATACGTACTCGAGTCGGGCTGGAGCCCACTCGATACGTAGCTGGCTTACTCACGAGCTCGCGTTCGAAAACCGGGTGGGGTTGTGACAATGACCCAAATCGCATCATTCCTGCGACGTCTTCGGAAGGCCCATGATGAAATCCATAGAGATGTCGTTCACTTCCCAATGGAATGTCGAGGTTCTGTAGCTCCGCCTGGTTTGATGCTCGGCCTTCACCGTTGACAGGCCATGCTCTGTGAAACAAACGTTGCCACGTC
>JANAVB010038019.1:5706017-5741017 GCA_029216955.1 Iris pallida
TTTGAAATTCATTAGGATGGTTAGAAATATTCATGAACTAAGTCATATAAACTCTTCAACCAAATGAGAGCTTGGAACTTAAATAGCCACGCACCAGTACAAAGTGTAATGTAATGATCGTCGCTCTCCATGCAGGTACCCGAACCACGAAGGGCGTGCCACTTAAAGCTCAAGGCGACGTGAACTCTTTTGAAGCCTCATCCGCGTGTTGAAGGCTTATTTCTGAATCCTTTTGAAGACTCTGCACTCAGTACAAAAGAAGACAAATGGCGACTCGACTTCCTTCGATAGCAGGTGAAAAGTGTAATGGTTTTTGCTTGTAAACAGGGATGTAATGTATGAAACGACTATCTCATCAGTGTTCGTTTTGTAAGTCGAGTCATGTTGTAGCCCGCGCGACAATGATTGTAATGGAGTCAATGTAAATAAAGTTTTATTATCAATGAAAGTCTACTTCTATTTTAAATGTGTCAATCAATTTCTCTGCGTACTCTAACTTGATGTTGTATTTCGGATAACCTTATGACTATGCCTTGTGCGATCGCAACTTAGGTTCGCACGATATCACGCCCGGGGGACGACTATCGATTCTACGAAATCGGGGCGTGACATAATGGTATTAGAGCACGGCTTTACATCCTTTGGCCTCGCGCCTAGAGTTTCAAAACATTTGACCTCGCATCGATGAGATAAGTTGTTCCATACAATGAGTCCGTAATATAATTTGAGACTGATGTGTTTGCCTTCGTATTGCAGAAGTATCGGAACCCACGGCCGAGCAAGAACAAAGCGCTTCTAGCGGCTCTAGTAGTTCGCGGGCCGGACCTTCTAATAATACTATCGAAAGGATGCTGCGTATGATGGAGGCACAACAGAATCAGTCCGAGAATCGACATCAACAGACAGAGGCACGACAGGAGTTCGAAGCTCATTTCGACGCATAAGCTAAGCTGCAACAAAAGCAACTAGATACTCTGCAGCAGATCGTCCAGACGATTGTGGCCAACAGAAATTCCATGATTGTGCCTACTGTCACCATGCCGACGGTCCAACACATTGAAGTCGACACGGAGGAGCCCGAGCGTTAACTGGCGGCACCGAAAAAGTACAACTTTGAAGTGTCAGAATTCAAGAAAGCGTGTCGCACTTCCTTCAGCGGTACCGAAGGCCCTTCTATGGCAATCGACTGGTTAGAAGGGCTGGAAGATCACTTCGAGCTCCTCGACATTGAAGAATCAAAGCAAGTCACTTGTACACAACTTCAACTACGGTTGAACATGCACGACTGGTGGGCCGTGCACAAGCGAGCGATCCGACGCGACAACAACTCAGCGCCGATCTCTTGGGCCACGTTCCGTAAAGCCTTTAAAGTCGAGTACCTTCTCTCCGTCGTTCGTCAAGAGAAGGAGAATAAATTCATGCAGTTCAGGCAAGGAAACCGGACAGTAGAACAGTATGCCGCAGAATTCAACAACTTGTCCAAATTTTGCTGGTGCGTTTCTGCCTACAGAAGAGTGTCGTGTGCGACGGTTCGAAGTGGGTGTGCGACGCTCTATCGGTGCGCATGTAGGTGTTCCGGAATACAAGACCACGGACGATGCTCTGAATCATGCTCTCGCCTTGAGAGCCAGTACCCTCCCTTTGCTGCAGACTTTGTACACAATTCCAATCATAAATGTCCTAGCCATACTGGAGGCAACAATTATGCGTCAAAGCGTCCAAATAACGACGGCTACAAGGGTCAAAAAACGATACCTCAGTGCACAAACTGCGGGCGAGTTGGACACCATGCCAGCCACTACTTTTCCCGCAATATAGAATGTTTCGCTTGCGGACAGAAGGGTCACAGGGCTCAAAACTGCCCAAGTTTTCGATCGACTCAAAATGCTCAACCACAACAAAACCGTCAAGAGAATCGAGGACAGGCGCCCCGACCTCCTCAGCCCACTCAACCCAACAATCAAGACCGACGTCCTAATGCTCAAGGGAGCATCTTCGCCCTGATTCGAGATGAGACGTTCGCTTCCGTCACTGTTGTGATAGGTATATTGAATTTCAATAATGTACTTGCTCGTGTGTTATTTGATTCAGGCGCTTCACATACTTTCATATCGGCGGACTTCGCCCGAGCACAAATTTTCTGTAATGTCGTTACACCTTGATCTTAGCATAAGTATGTCTTCGGGAGTGCCACTACTCACAAATTTAGCCTGCGGAGGAAGAACCATATGTACTGGGGGTCAGAAGATCGGTCTTGATGCGATAGTTCTAGATATGAAGGACTTCGACATCATACTGGGCATGGATTGGCTCGGTCCTTGCAATGCCACCATCGACTGTACAGAAAAGAGGGTCACCTTCCGTATACCTGGAGTGCCTGAATTCTGCTATTCGTGTGGTGAAGCATCGCCGACCTGCATGGTGATTTCGACGATTTCTGCTCAGAAGCTGCTTCATTTCGGATGCGAAGGCTACTTGGAGTCCGTTTGTGACATGAGACAGGATGGTGCAAACGCGGGTCAGACTGACGTTGTGGCAGAATTCCCAGACGTGTTCCCAGATGAGCTACCCGACATGTTTCCGATCGAAAAATAGAGTTCACCATCGGCACATTTCCTGACACCCGGCCGATCTCGAAAGCTCCGTACAGAATGGCCCCTGCAGAATTGAAAGAACTGAAGGCACAACTACAGGAATTACTTGACAAAGGGTTCATCCGTCCGAGTGTCTCACGTGGGGTACGTCCGTGCTATTTGTGAAGAAGAAGGATGGATCGATGCGGCTCTGCATCGACTATCAAGAATTGAATAAGGCCATCGTCCGAAACAAATATCCCCTGCCCCGTATCGACGACTTGTTCGACCAGCTCCAAGGTGCAACGGTGTTTTCGAAGATTGATCTGTGATCGGGTTATCACCAACTCAAAGTCAAGACAGATGACGTACCGAAGTCTGCCTTTCGCACTCGTTACGGCCACTACAAGTTTTTGGTAATGTCATTCGGTCTGACAAATGCCCATGCCGTCTTCATGGATCTAAAATCGGGTGTTCCGTCCGTTCGTTGACAAATTCGTAGTAGTCTTCATTGACGACATCCTCGTATACTCGAAGGATCGAGCGCAACATGCAGAGCACCTGCAGACGGTACTCCAAACCCTTCGAGAGAATCAGTTGTATGTAAAGATGAGCAAGTGCGAATTCTGGCTGAACAATGTCTCATTCCTTGGGCACATCATCTCCGCCATGGGCATCGCAGTCGATCCGAAAAAAGTTGAGGCAGTTGCTGATTGGAAACGGCCCGCATCAGTTAGCAAAATTTGAAGCTTCCTAGGCTTGGCGGGATACTACCGACGCTTCGTAAAGGACTTAGTGAAGATTGCATCGCCGTTGACTCGCCTCACCCAGAAAGGAGTCGCATTCGAGTGGTCAGACGACTGTGAAGCTTCCTTCCAAGAGCTCAAACAACGGCTCATTTCGGCTCCGATACTTGCACTTCCTAAAGGGACGGAGGGATTTCAAATCTTCAGTGATGCTTCTGGCCATGGCTTGGGGTGTGTGCTCATGCAGCGGGATAAGGTGATATCTTTTGCTTCCCGGCGGTTGAAGCCGCACGAGAAGAACTACCCCACGCACAACCTAGAACTAGCGGCAATTTTGTTCGCGTTGAAGCTGTGGCGTCACTATCTCTATGACGTGACGTGCAGGATTTATACGGACCACAAAAGCCTCAAGTATCTCTTCACCCAGAAAGAACTGAATTTGTGACAGAGGCGATGGCTCGAACTGATCAAAGACTACGACTTATCAATCGACTACACGCCGGGCAAAGGAAATATTGTAGCGGAAGCGCTGAGCCAGAAGTAGTTAGCTTCATTATGCATCAACGATCGACTGCTGCGTGACTTGGAAGTAATGGGCATTGAACTCCGAGTTCATTTCAGAGACGTGGAACTGTCACAACTGCGGCTGGAACCGAGCCTATTGGAGAGAATCAAGTCTACTCAGAATGACGACCCATACCTGGAGAAGATACGGAAGCTGATATCGACAGGGAAAGCGTCCGACTTTGCAGAGGACGAGTCGAGAGTGTTGCAAGTAAGGTCGGCTATGCGTTCCGGATGACGCAGAACTTAGAAAGGAGATAATGTCGGAGGCACATTATGTAAAATATTCTTTGCATCCTGGTAGCACCAAGATGTATAAGGACTTCCGTATTGTCTTTTGGTGGCACGGCATAAAGAGGGACGTAGCGCTCTTTGTGTAAAGTGTATGGCCTGTCAGCAAGTCAAAGCCGAGCACCAGCGACCGGGCGGGGAGATGCAGAACCTTGCCATTCCAGAGTGGAAATGGGATCATGTCACTATTGTCACGCCCCGCTCCCATAGGAGCGATCGTCCTCGCTAAGGCGTGATGCCGCACGAGCCCAGATTGCGCTCGTGCAAGGCGGGTTCCATAACGGCTGATTTCAGCGACTGCGACGGATTGTCGCACAGAAGTCCCAAGCAGAGACATTGAATATTAGCAGCAAAATTTGAAATAAAACACAATTCATTGCAAAACACTCTTTTTGATATTGGAACAAAGGTTACAATAGGACACAAGACCAAGATTACAAGTCTCTCAAGTTCACTCGTCTCATATTACAATTCACTCAGCTCTCTCTCATCTCTCAAATATAAGTCTTGAGCCGGCGGAAGCTTCAGAAGGCGATGTCCATACATTATGTCCCATATAAGTCTTGACTCCATGCGGCCGCACGCTTCGAATCGCCAAGGAACTTCGTGCCTCGACGCATCCAAGCGAACTCCGTGCTACGAGCTTCTACATGTGCCTGCACATGTAAACTAAGTGGGTGTCAGTACTCAATTGTACTGGTGGAATGAGCTCCTCGCCCACCCATACAAAACCAACACGTTAATTTACTTTGTGCAACTTAGTCCCCTTTGTATTGTCTTTCTACTCTTTCCTTAGGATCAGTTTTAGGACCGACGCCTTGGCCTATTCTGTACCGCTAGACCATCCCGTGCTTGCAACAATAATGTCGACTCAAACAACGTTAACCTATCAAGTCGTGCTTGTCTTTCGGCCAAAATCAGAGACGCAACTATGCGATGAGGCTCCATTCCCACGTGACCGTGCTATAAGTCCTTTGTGCCGTGCCTCGCAACTATGTGCGACTCAACCATATCGCCGCCTCGCGCCCTTTGCTACTAAATCATCAACTGACCCAATCAAGACTTTGTGGGCTAAGTGCCACTCGACCAACTTTCCTCGTGGCCTTTCCTGACTTAGACTCAGGACAACTCACATCCAAACTATGCAACTTATATGCCGACAACATTAGACTCGACGCCACATCTCGTGCCGGAGCACGGTGTCTATGTTGTAGCTATTCTTAAGGCCAATATTTTGTGTTCCAACTATACTCACACATTCAACTCGACTTTACTCGATTCCCTCCAAAGGCATACACGCGGATCTGCCGCCATGCCGACTCATCTATATGATTTGGTCACTGACTCCCAGAGCTATTGTGGACTCCTTTTTAGCTGAGTATAGGATGGACCTCTTCAGGTAGCTAGCCCTAATGAGCGTCCACCGAATACTTTGCCCCAGGCACAGTATTAGGCTCCCAGAGCCATAGTTGTTTCCTTAGGCCGCATCGGTCCCGTGGTGCCACAGGTTGCCGTACGGGAAAACTCTACCTTGTCGACAAGTTGTCCAATGACCATGCAAGACTCGACTCAAACTAACGTCTCACACAGTCATTGTACCTCTAGTGTTACCATCTCTTTCAGGGCTAAATTTAATACTTCTCACATCTGAGATCTTGCCTCGACGACCCGTAGTCGCGAGCGTTCTTCTTTTTCTTGCCCTAACATTTCACTCAACTCAAGAACAACTATTGAGATACTTTCCAAACTCAATGAATCAACCGGCCCGTGCCTTAAAACACTAGGACCTGCCATCGTGTCTCAAACCGACTTCCGATCTGCGAGACGCTATCGCCCAAGTCATACTTCATATGACGGGCCTTGGGATCGTGGGACTATTTAACTTGACAACCGCAGAAAGAGCGGGACAGCACTAGAATAACTTAGGTCGATCGGCATAACTTTGCCTAACTTAATTGAGCCTATAACTTGACTTAAGGGACGAGCAAAGGCTATGCCAAGCCTTGCGATCGAGGAAAGCGTGCATGCTTTATGAAGCATTCAAGTGGGCGACGCCTATGACTTAGGCTAACTCTGAGCTTTGTGTCGAATACCAACTTTCCTTCCCAAGCCACAGGAGGAAGGACCGAGTGTCATTTTCAAAGCACGCCGTACACCAACTCTAATCCGATTGTGGGACGTTATCCATGTTCTAACTCAATTCGACTGTCGGGATTATTCCCTTTAGCTATGTGGATTCGTCTCTTTTATTATCAAGCCTACTTGTGCAAGTTGAAAACATGCGTTTTAATATGTGAAGGCAAAGATGAAGCAAGTTCACCGAAACTACCCCACCTAAGTGAGCGGTCGCCTGACCGAGCAATGTCTTCGAGTAGCCGTTACAAGGCTAAGTCCGAACGCAGTCGGCATTTCAATTCCTCCGATTGACTGAGCGAGACGGGGCACTACATCATACACCACTCAGAAAAAGTTTCATCTCGAAACTAACTGAGTACTTACTCCTTGACTTACCACTCGAACGTTCAACGACTCTCGCGCACACTTCTCCTATGCGTTTCTCAAATCCGAGCCACGCTCGTGCTACCCTCAATCCTTTCTTCAAAACTTACGATCTCAAAATCTTCGACACTTCCACGTTCCTTAAGTCTCACTTGATTCAACGTATCACTTAGTTGGATCGTGCACATATTCTAGGCGTCCCCAAAATACATGCATTTCAGCCAAGCCTTGTGATAGAGAATCCGCCATCACCACTCGAGTCGGATCATGCACATATTCGGGCGTCCCTGATATACGTGCATGTCAACCGAGCTCACGAGTGGTGCCTCCACAATCCTACCACTTCGCACTCGGACGTCTGCCTAACCGCTAGGCTATTCTTTCCGTCAGTACTGGAATCGTAGTTCCCATACAACGATATCAACACTGACCCCATCCTAAGGTCAAACCAAATTGATAGTACGGGATTTCTACCCAAGCTCGTATCACTCCGATTTTAAACATCGAGCACCGATTTCCTACACACATCCCGACATTCGTCGCACGGGGTCCGAGTCGTTCAGCAAAGCCATCCTACGATAATTCACGTTTCAACCAATTCCTTGACGTATCAATATCACTTCGTTCATCAAGACATTTCGTATAGTCTATCTTTCAAACACGCTCGACATTAGTTCGCCAATCAATCCTTCTCAATTCAAACACGCTATGACGCAATTCATCGCTAACCAAAATTTCACATTTTCTAAGTCATCTATTCCAATTCGCGTAATCGATCACAAGGTCGTCCGACTTGACAATATATTGCACCCCGATCTCACGCGAGTTAGATTTTCTACGGTAGGCATGAATCACCATGCACGCTCCCGCGAGATAATCATTCTCATCGGGACGTAACTCTTGTTTTGTGTCTAGACTAATTCATTCTCGATACGTGGATTGGACCTACTCAATCCTCAAGTTTATTTCATTCATCAATCACAAGTCCTAACATCTTTACATTTTCCTTCGCATCAAACCGACAAGTCGAGACAATCAAAGTTGCCGCATCCTGATTTTTCGAGTTTGATCATTCCCGCAGCATGAATCACCATGTCAGCGCTCACGTGGAACGATCGCCCAAATCCGACGCAACGCATGTGCGAGGCTAGAGTTGCGCTCGCGCAAGACAAGATCGTCGACGTTGTGGCTATCCGCGTAACCCCCAAAATACTTCTTTTTATCTAACGTTCATCTCGATCAACATCCTAAGTATCGCATCCAACCGAACAATAACACTTGTACGATTGTCATACGTCGAGTCAGAGTACCCCGAGTTATCGCATATCGATCTTTGATACGCCTCAATACCATCGACGATATGCGTAACCTGACGATCTTCCTTTGCAACCAATTTTGAGTCGTGCGAACGATGCTATCGTCCGACAGGATAGTCTCCTCGACATTCAAATTCAAGTTTAATCATTATCCCTCGAATCATACACAACATCAATTTCCTCAACCAAATTTCACATATTTTTATCCGTCCATCTTGAGTCATCGACCAACGTATTTCCTCAATTCGCATCGTCCCTTTACTAACTCAAATCATCGAGCAACATTCGATCCAATCCTTAGAGTCATTGCATAACTTCGAAATCAAACCTTTCATGCACGCTATCTACCTGTCATGCTAACTTTTGTATGTAATCCGTATCAATTTCCTCGATCAAGTCATTCGTTCGCTTCACCTTAGCTTTTCCTCGATTTGATTTTACCTACTCAATCATTCTCGCATTTCATACTTCGCACAATCCTCAATCGATCGCTCGACCAACAACCCTGAGGCTATCGCATACACCACTCAGGGATGAAGTCATTCAACAAATTCTTAACTTATCATTCGAATCAAAATTGACTTCTTCAAAAAAATTTCGTTCGAACCATTCCTCAAATTCCAGGCACGCTCATCTATATCGCATCGACGTTATCATCGCTCGATAGCACCCCTATCGATAGTCGAATACTTTACTCAATCGAGTTCAACTCATTCTTGCTCGACACTATCCAATTCCCGCACTCGACTTTTCTAAGGTCGACGCAACTTTGGTGTATATGCCCAGCCCGACTTAGCCAACCGTGCTTACGCAAACCATTTTGTTTTCTTTTAAAAACTGTTCTCCTACATTTTGCAAAATAGATAGACTTATTGTATGGACATCACGTGGGACATTTGAGAGAGAGCGCACCAACAACTTGCGGAAGCAACAGAGTTTGCAGAAACAACGAGTTAAAGAATTCAATCGATAGTCCAAGGACGTAAAGTCGTGCTCTGATACCATTATGTCACGCCCCACTCCCGTAGGAGCGATCGTCCTCGCTAAGGCGTGATGCCGCACGAGCCTAGATTACGCTCGTGCAAGGTGGGTTCCATAACGGCTGATTTCAGCGGCTGCGACGGGGTCGTCGCACAGAAGTCCCAAGCAGAGACATTGAATATTAGCAGAGAAATTTGAAACAAAACACAATTCATTGCAAAACATTCTTTTATTGATATTGGAACAAAGGTTACAATAGGACACAAGGCCAAGATTACAAGTCTCTCAAGTTCATTCGTCTCACATTACAATTCACTCAGCTCTCTCTCATCTCTCAAATATAAGTCTTGAGCCGACGGAAGCTTCGGAAGGCGATGTACATACATTATGTCCCGTATAAGTCTTGACTCCATGCGGCCGCACGCTTCGAATCGTCAAGGAACTCCGTACCTCGACGCATCCAAGCGAGCTCCGCGCCACGAGCTTCTACCTATGCCTGCACATGTAAACTAAGTGGGTGTCAGTACTCAACTGTACTGGTGGAATGAGCTCCTCGCCCACCCATACAAAACCAACATGTTAATTTACTTTGTGCAACTTAGTCCCCTTTGTATTGTCTTTTACTCTTTCCTTAGGATCAGTTTTAGGACCGACGCCTTGGCCTATTCTGTGCCGCTAGACCATCCCGTGCTTGCAACAACAATGTCGACTCAAACAACGTTAACCTATCAAGTCGTGCTTGTCTTTCGGCCAAAATCAGAGACGCAACTATGCGATGAGGCTCCATTCCCACGTGACCGTTATAAGTCCTTTGTGTCGTGCCTCGCAACTATGTGCGACTCAACCATATCGCCGCCTCGCGGCCCTTTGCTACTAAATCATCAACTGACCCAATCAAGACTTTGTGGGTTAAGTGTCACTCGACCAACTTTGCCTTGCGGCCTTTCCTGACTTAGACTCAGGACAACTCACATCCAAACTATGCAACTTATATGCCGACAACATAGACTCGACGCCATATCTCGTGCCGGAGCACGGTGTCTATGTTGTAGTCATTCTTAAGGCCAACATTTTGTGTTCCAACTATACTCATACATTCAACTCGACTTCACTCGATTCCCTCCAAAGGCATACACGCGGATCTGCCGACATGCCGACTCATCTATATGATTTGGTCGCTGACTCCCAGAGCCATTGTGGACTCCTTTTTAGCTGAGTATAGGATGACCTCTTCGGGTAGCTAGCCCTAATGAGCGTCCGCGAATACTTTGCCCCAGGCACAGCTATTAGGCTCCCAGAGCCATAGTTGTTTCCTTAGGCCGCATCGGTCTCGTGGCGCCACAGGTTGCCGTACGGGGAAACTCTACCTTGTCGACAAGTTGTCCAATGACCATGCAAGGCTCGACTCAAACTAACGTCTCACACAGTCATTGTATCTCTAGTGTTCCATCTCTTTTAGGGCTAAATTCAATACTTCTCACATCTGATATCTTGCCTTGACGACCCGTAGTCGCGAGCGTTCTTCTTTCTTTCTTGCCCTAACATTTCACTCAACTCAAGAACAACTATTTAGACACTTTCCAAACTCAATGAATCAACCAGGGCCCGTGCCTTAAAACACTAGGACCGTGCCATCGTGTCTCAAACCGACTTTTGATCTACGAGACGCTATCCAAGTCATACTTCATATGACGGGCCTTGGGATCGTGGGACTATTTAACTTGACAACCGCAGAAAGAGCAGGACAGCACTAGGAATAACTTAGGTCGATCGGCATAACTTTGCCTAACTTAATTGAGCCTATAACTTGACTTAAGGGACGAGCAAAGGCTATGCCAAGCCTTGCGATCGAGGAAGCGTGCATGCTTTATGAAGCATTCAAGTGGACGACGCCTATGACTTAGGATAACTCTGAGCTTTGTGTCGAATACCAACTTTTCTTGTCCCAAGCCACGGGAGGAAGGACCGAGTGTCATTTTCAAAGCACGCCGTACACCAACTCTAATCCGATTGTGGGACGTTATCCATGTTCTAACTCAATTCGACTGTCGGGATTATTCCCTTTAGCTGTGTGGATTCGTTTCTTTTATTATCAAGTCTACTTGTGCAAGTTGAAAACATGCGTTTTATTATGTGAAGGCAAAGATGAGACAAGTTCACCGAAACTACCCCACCTGAGCGAGCGGTCGCCTCGACCGAGCAATGTCTTCGAGTAGCCGTTGCAAGGCTAAGTCCGAACGCAGTCGACGTTTTGATTCCTCGATTGACTGAGCGGGACGAGGCACTACAACTATGGACTTCATTGTTGGCTTGCCGAGGACGCCGCGGGAAAATGACGATGTCTGGGTCATAGTCGATCGACTAACCAAGTCAGTGCACTTCATAGCCATTAAAGTTACTTGGAGCGTCGACCGCCTTGCTCATATATATCTTGATGAAATAGTTCGGCTACACGGGGTCCCTGTATCTATTGTCTCGGATCGGGATGGACAGTTCGTAGCGCGTTTCTGGGGTAGTCTTCATTCAGCATTTGGGACCAAGTTGAAGTTTAGCTCAGCTTATCATCCTCAGACTGACGGCCAAACAGAGCGGGTGAACCAGATTCTCGAAGACATATTATGACTTGTGCGATCGACTTGAAGTCAAGCTGGGACGTTCATTTACCGCTGGCCGAGTTTGTATACAACAACAGCTATCAGTTCAGCATCCAAATGGTGCCGTATGAAGCTTTGTACGGTCGGAAGTGTAGATCGTCTATTTGCTAGGATGAAGGGCGAACGGCAGATACTCGGTCCGGAGCTGGTGGAGAAGACCGTACAAAAGGTCAAGTTAATACGGGAGAGATTGAAGATAGCACAAAGCCGGCATAAAAGCTATGCCGACACGCACCGACGCCCCCTCGAGTGCTCGGAAGGCGACCATGTATTCTTGAAAGTAATGCCCATGCGTAGAGTTTCCAGGTTCGGTGCGAAAGGGAAGTTGAGCCCAATATTTGTTGGCCCGTTCGAAATATTGAAGCGAGTCGCCCCGGTAGCTTATCAAATTGCCTTGCCGTCTGCATTGTCGGAGGTACACGACGTCTTCCACATCTCACAATTACGGAAGTACGTACACGATCCGAGCCATGTAGTAGATTTGGGTCAGCTGGATCTGAAGGCAGACTTGTCATATGTTGAAGAGCCTGTACAAATCTTGGAGCGCAAAGATAAACTTTTTCGCAACCGTGCTATTCCTCTCGTCCGCGTCCTCTGGAGAAACCATTCGGTCGAGGAGTCGACGTGGGAGCTTGAGTCAGAAATGACGGAAAAATTTCTTTTATTGTTCTCGTAGAGGTAGGTTCTATTCTTAAGTTTCGAGGACAAAACTTTTTTTTAGTTGGTTATGGTGTAGTGCCCCGTCTAACAAAAGCAAAAAGGAGTCCACGATGGCTCTGGAGCCAGTGACCAACCACACGAAATATTGCACTTGATATAAAAATGATAACAATTGACGGGGAGAACATGGTAAGTATCATAAGGCGCGGCGTGGTCCGCCTGTAGGAGCGTAAAAAGTGATTCATAGAATGAGTCAAAGAGACGGGTCATTTTACTCAAAATGATCTATTTTACGCCAAGGAGAGGCTAATGATTTTACGCCTAAGCAGGCTATCCACTTTTACGCTCGGGTCAAGCCAATGGTTTTACGCCTAGGACAGGCTAACCATTTTTACACTGGACAAAGCTGTAAGTCTTGCATTTAATGCAAAGTCTGACATAAAGATTTAATGATGACATATTGCACAGAATTCGAAGGGATTTGTTTTACACAGAGACCTATGTTGTCGTTTAGTATGTGGACTGAGCTATTTTTACGCTCACAGAATGGCTTCTTTTACGCACGGAGATTATATGAGTTTTTACGCTCGAAAGTTGACGTGTGCATAAAGTCTATTTGAGCTACTTTACGCTCAAGGTTATTTAATAACCACTTTACGCGGAAAATCTATGACAGGGCTACTTTACGCCTAGTCCACTGCTTTACGCTCAGAATACAGTAGGGTTGTTTTACGCTCTATTCTTCCTTACCAGCTTGGAACGTGGTTTGTCTACATGGCTTTCATGCCACTCATCTCGAAGAACGTGTGTACGTGCATCCTATTCCTACTGAACTGATAGGACACGTGTCAACATATACAGAGGATGGCTTCGGTCGTGAGTGGCAGTTGTTAGCGTAAAGACAAAACTTTTGCTGAGTTTTTACGCACAAGAGCCCAAGTCTATAAATAGACTTATTTTTCTCATATAACGGACAGAAACAGGAGAGAAGACAGAGAGATTAGAACTCAGAGATTTTTGATTCTCTAGAGCATTCTTCTTCAACCTTTCTTTCAGAACAGAGTGAAGCAAAGCAGGAAAGCATTCGGCCTCGCCATCAGTGCCCAAGTGCGTCGATACCTTTCTGGTGACTTAGTTCTTCCAATTGTTCATCTTCAAGCAGCGATCTTCATCATCATCGTATGGTCAAGGAACAAAGTGATCATTTATAGATCAGACTTCTATAGCAATACTTTCCCAGAATTAAATTGTACTTCTTGTACTCTTTTTTTCTTGTTTTATTTTCAATAGCCAATTTTCTAGGCATTTTTGTTAAGTGAAACAAAATGGCAACTCTGCTGGGGATGACCTTTTCCTCTGCCGAGGAGGCAATTGCTCAATATGATGATGTGTCGATTGGATCGACAAAGAAGACTCTGGTTGTACACTTCGACCAGACTGCTTATGAAGGGATGCTCCGAACTGGGGGTGGTTTTCGCTCCTCCAATGTTCAAAAATCTCGCAAAGCACGAAAAGTTTGGATTCCTAAATCTAAAATAGCTTCTGATCTCTCTGTTGCTGCCGGTGGCAAGGGAATTCTTCCCACTCCTGTCGTAGGGACTCCCGTTCGTAACGAGGCAGTTCTTACTTCAGTTGCACTCAAAGTGTAACGATTTATCTCCCGTTTGTAACGGTGAAGATAATCAGGTTTTACGCTCACTGCGTAAGAACCAAGATTTACGCTCAGTAGGTAAAAACCAAATTTTATGCTCAGTACATAAGAATGAGTCTCCCATTTGTAATGGAGAAGACTCTAACGATTATGCTTCTGAGTGTAAGAATCAGTCTCCCGTCTGTGACGTGGTAGGATCAAATAAATTACGCTCCTCGCGTAAAGCAAAATCTCCCGTCTGTGACGTGGTAGATAACCAATTTTTACGCTCTACGCGTAAAGGTAAGTCTCCTGTCTTTGACAGTGTAGATAAAATTGCAACGATGTTTTTGCATCTAATGTGAATATACCTAAACGTGTACAGCATAAAAATGTTGTTGGTAAAGCTTCAGTTCTACACCAACAACCTTCTTATACTGCTCTACGCAAAGTACCAAACTTACAAATTACACGCAATGAAAATGGAGTCCTTCGTGCTAAAAAATCTTAAGATTTACGCACACAACTCAAATGCGTAGAAATATATAATTTGGTTCTGCGAATGCAGCCAGTAATCTTCTTTATACACAAGGGACTAAACGTTTTTCTACCCCAAATGTAATAAAGAAGACTATTCCTTCCACTCCTTCTGACTTACGTGAATTGCTAATGCAAAAGCATAAGAATAGACAATCTCCGGTGACATTTTCCCAAGAAAAACATCATTGTGATTATCACCAGGTTGTAATCAATTGTTGTTGTTCAGCTTCAAAACGGTCAGTTTTTGATCGATTGAGTTTTAATGCCCTCAACAACAAATTGAAGATCAAGAATATGAGTTGTCATATATGTCGGTTAATATGCATCTCATACTAACAGAGGACGACGTCCAAGACGAAATACGTCCCAAACTCCAGGTCAACAACAGTTCAACAGACTTCATGATTCCTTTGAAGGAGTATATCAGAATACTCGATCACGAAGACAAAGACAATTGCAGACTTCTGATTCAGAAGCTGGGGGTACTCAATCTTTTGAGTCCGAGACTGACAGTGTCGATTCATACTTCTATACTGATCCTTCTATATCTTCAAGAGAAGTTGAATCCTACGCTGTTGGAGATGAACCAGAGACCTCATCTGCTAATACAGAATAGCGTCTCACTGCCGTTGAGCAATCACTGAAAGACATGCTTAACATGGTGTAAAACATGCATCAGATAATACTGAATCAGCAGACTGCTCAGCCGACAGTAATAACACCAGTACCAGTAGCAGCACAAACTCAAGATAGTCAAGGGGTTGATATACCTTTGAATGTTCAGGAACCTGCTGTTAATCAAAATTCTGCATCTCCAGATCCTATTATTCCAGAAGATGTACCATCTCCGGTGGGGATTACGGTACATCCAACAACTATTCAATCAAATGTGCTTCCGCAAACCAGTGAGGTCATTCAAGCAGTGCGTGAACTCAAAGCATAGTTTGAAGTCTTGAGGCACAAGGATCAACTCCAGAGGCTAGGGATTAAACAACCTTATCCTCCTCATTGGAATGATGTACCCTTTCCACCAAAATTCAAGCCACAATCTATGGTATTGTTTGATGGGAGGCCTTCTCCTAGTCAATATATAATTATTTTGATATTATGACTGTACATCTGCAGAAAAATGATGCTCTTCTCACTCGAGTGTTCATTGGTTGCTTGACGGGTTCAGCTTACGACTGGTATCGAAGTTTACCCGACAATTGCATTTCGTTTTTGACGAATTTAAGGCAATGTTTCTCTCCGTTTCTATGAAGGAGGTATGGACATGAACATGTCCTCTTTAATAGAAATCAAACAAAAGGAGAAAGAAGATACTCGGACGTTCATCGAACGTTTTCGACAGGCTACTCTAAAGATGCCTCCTGGCATGCCAGATTAAGCACTCATTGATACATGCAAGATGAATCTGCGACCATCTATTGCTGTTTTTACGGGTTCCCAATTCACAGATTGGGCTTCGTTTATCATAGCAGCAGTTTCTGCCGAGACCAATGGTAGGCTGGTTCGTGAACATAGGATGATTTTCGCCTCAAAGGATAGAGAAAAAAAGTAATCCTGGTAATAATACCGGTAATCGTAATGTGAAAAGAAAAGATACCCTCATGGTTAATCTTTCCAAGAATAAAACGACACCAAATAGTCAAGAATCTTCCAGGACAAAAGAAGAATACTCTTTTGATGAGAGTGATATCCCAGGGATATTCCAATGTCTGGTGAAGAGTGGCAAACTCCAGATTCCGGAGCCAAAGAGGCCTAATAAGGTGAATCTGACTGACAACCCCAAATATTGTATCTATCATAGATACATTAATCATTCTACCAGTGCTTGCTATGTCTTGAAGAAGAAAAGCCAAGAGCTGATAAATGGCGGTGCTATCGCCCTAACCAATGATGACCATACGGTTACAACCAATATGGTTTCTCTTCAATTCAGAGATTTTCCTCCACAGCAAGTACCAGACGGAATCATTCCAATTCCGAAGGCGACGATGAAGATTGTGAATATCCTGCCTCCTAAAAAGGAAAATAAAGGATTGCTGCCTCTTACTTTAAAAAATGGTGAAATTATGTGGGTACATCCTGACTTAGTACCTGAATTGGAAAATGAAGGTAAAACTTCAAAATCTAAGAAAGGCAAGAAAGTCAAAACCTGCAACATGATTTCTCATGTTATTCCAGATCCTGACGATTCAGATCATTTATGGGATGGCACTCCTTTGGAAAATAGACTGAGAGGATTGAATATATGTCCTCCAAGTCTAGCTCCTCCTACCAAGCTCAAGCTTACTCATCAGCAGTGGTTAGCTATGAATAGTGTTCCTTTATACCGGGCACAACAAGTCTTTGCTGCTTATGAAAAAGCTCCTACAGGGATTTTTCCTCGTATCCTGAATCCTTCTTCTCTTGTGGTTACAAAGACATCTATTCCTCATTCTCCTGTAATTACAGAGATCTCTTCTTCTTCCTTCGTGGAACCACCTGTTAAAAGTCTACTGCCCATTCATCTATACAGTTAGCAGTCTGTCATTCTCATGAAAAAGATGGGCTATGACTTTCAAAAGGCAGAAGGTTTGAATTATGATAAAGGAATACGACTTCCTTTACAAATTCAAAATCAGAACTCCACTGTTGGATTGGGTTCTGAAGTTCCTCACAATAATTCTTACAAGAAAAAGGCTAAAGAAAGAAAGACTAAATCCTGTAATATGGTACTTCCTTCTCTTGAGTCTGAAGAAGAAACTTTTACTGGTACGAGATCCGGAAAGGAGTACCACAAAGATTATGAAGGATCTTCCAAAGAAGCAGAAGATGTAGTAGAAACACTACCAGCTCAACCTTCTCTTGTTCCTGCTAAACCTTCTGTGGTTGAAAAGGGGAAACAGAAAGCAGTATGCTTTGACATTCCATTGAAGTCTGCTTCCAGTCAGGGGGTAGTGATGAAACCCTACAAATTTGATATTCTAGCTCAGTTAGCCAATACTCCGGCTAGACTATCCATATTTGAACTGCTTCGTCTTTCTAGAGAAAGCAGGAAGACTTTGAGTGAAGCTCTACTTCACAGATTCATGCTTGTCTCAACTCAAGAGTCCTGATGATACTCCAGTGTCGTGTCCACAATGTCATAGTGTGATGGAAGCAATTCCAACATCACCTTTACACAAGAAGATATGATGTTGAAGCATAACAAACATGACAGGCCTCTGTGCTACACTGGGTATATTGGATCCACTGAAATTGACAGGATTTACATTAACCCTGGGTCTTCAATTAGCATAATTCTTCAGAGTATGCTAAGACCTCTGAGGATTCCTACTAGTGAGTTGACTTACACTAGTACTACAATAGTTGGTTTCAACTCTGGCAAGAGTAAACCACTTGGGAAAATTCGTCTGAAGATTCAGATTGGCGATCTGCGAACTATGGTAACCTTCTATGTTATCAACTCAGACGTATCCTACAATATTCTTCTTGGAAGACCGTGGATTCATGAACACAACATCGTGCCTTCAACTCTCCACCAATGCTTCAAGTATGTGGATTCCCAAGGAGTGTAAAGACTGAATTTGCTGATATCAATCCTTTCAAGGGTGTTGAAGCCTATTTTTCTGATTCAAGGCTTTATAAACAAGAATATGTGAAAGAGATATCAGGCATGGCTGAAGAACAATCATCTACTGAGGATCAGTCTATTAATAAAGATCCGCCAGAAGAACAACCTTTGAAGATCATAGTCAAGGGACGAATCTAATCTCAATCTGTCAATGATCAACCTTTGATAATCAAGGTTAAAGGAAGAACCAAGTTTCATCTGAGGAATCAGTAAATATTCCTAAGAGCCAAGTTCAACCTTTTATGATTAAGGTCAAAGGGCGTACTTCTTGTACGAATGATCCAGAACCACCATTGATTGTCAATCTTGGTAAACCTATGCAGAAGACGGATAATGATCCATTAATGATTAATCCGGCGCATGGCAATCAAATTGTAAATGATGTAAATATTGATCATTCTGTACTTTTTGATATCAATGAAGATATCCTTTTCGAGTATATGGCTGTCAAGTTTATTAAAGAATGACTTTATCCTTTGATAATCAAAGTCATCAATACAGAGATGACATAGAGCCAGAAGAAACTCTATACAAACTACAAGGAAAATTCCTTTCCTCTTCAGGTTGATGTTGGACCTTATGCTCAAAAATTCTTGACATCTTCTCTTTATCTTCTTCCTGTAGTTGCTCAATCGCAAGCTTGTGTAACTTATAGACATCACGAAGAATCTTATTTCGTGGTTCCGTCTGATAAGAAAAACAAGCGCCAAATTGTGTTTGGCCTGGCTAGAAATATCCCTGTTGCTCAGACAGATGATCTGAAAGATAAAGATAAAGGAAGAATCCGAATTGACAAATATAGTCAACAATCTATCAAGATCATTCAGAATATGGGATATGATTTGAAGACAATGCAAGGTCTCAATCAAGGCAAAGGTAGACGACTCCCGTTATATGGAGATCCGTTTTATCAGAAGACTCGTCATGGGTTAGGATATGATCCGTCCCACATGTTTAATGACGATATACAAGAAGAATTCTCCTCTAGTTCTTCACAATCATTGGATTCAGAAGAAATCCAATTCATCGAATTGATATATCTCGTTTCTCATATGATGAATCTGAACATGTATTTTCAGCTTACATGGTTCAAATTGATGATGAATCGAGCCATTTGAAAATGACCCTTGGGCCCAACAAATGGATACTCAATGGGAGCTTCGTTTTGAACAGCGACAACCACCTACAAAGATGAGGTTATCCAGGTTGATGTCGGAGATGGAACTACGTCCAAACCAATATTTATCAGTAAGAGCCTTTCTGAAGATGAAAATGAAGAGTTGATAAAACTGATCAAAGAGTATATTGACATCTTTGCATGGAGTTATGAGGATATGTCGGGTCTAGATCCTAAAGTTGCTACTCATAAGCTCAATATTTTGCCTAATGCTAAGCCTGTAAAATAACAGCAACGACATTTTAGACCAGATATGATGGATACAATCGAAGCAGAAGTCAAAAAGTTGATTACATGTGGTTTTGTTCGTGAAGAGCAACACCCATTGGGTTGCCAATATTGTTCTTGTTATGAAGAAGAACGAAAAAGTCCGAGTTTGCATAGATTATCGAGATCTTAATACGGCCTGTCCAAAGGACGAATTCCCACTTCCCATTACTGATGTCATGATAGACAATACATGCGGTTTTGAACGCATGTCTTCATGGACGGATTCTCAGGATACAATCAGATCAAGATGCATCCAGAAGATGAGAAGTATACTTTTTTTCGAACACCCCTTGGGGTTTACTGTATACGGTTATGCTGTTCGGTCTTAAAAATGTCGGTGCCACATATCAACGGGCTATGAGCAATATCTTTCAAGAACATCTACGGAAAACAGTTGAATGTTACGTAGATGACATTGCTGTTAAGAGTTGATCAAAAGATGATCATATTCAAGACTTGAAGACAGTATTGAATTGATGCGTCAACATCAATTGAAAATGAACCCTACTAAGTCTTTCTTAGGGGTTTCTAGTGGCAAGTTTTTAGGATTTGTCATTACTTCTCAGGGTATCCATGTTGATCCTGATAAAGTTAAAGCAATCCTTGAAATGCGTCCTCCTCGTAATTTGAAAGAACTCCGTGGCTTTCAGGGCCGCATTGCTTATATCAGGAGATTTATATCTAATCTCTCTGGGAGATGTCAACCTTTCTCCTGTCTACTAAAGAAAGGTGTATCCTTTGTCTAGGATGAAGCGTGTCAAGAAGCCTTCAATGATATTAAACAATACCTTACAAATTCACCTGTTCTGGTACCTCCAGTGGTAGGAAAACTATTTTACTATATGTTCGAGCCTTGGATCATTCACTTGGTGCTCTTCTCGCACAGAAAAGTGATATGGGTCATGAACAGGCGATTTATTATCTTAGCCGAATGATGGTCGGAGCTGAACACATGTATACTCCTGTAGAAAAGGAATGTCTGGCTTTGGTTTTTGCCGTACAAAAGACAAGACATTATGTGACAGGACAAACTATTCATGTCATTTCCAGAATAAATCCCATTCGGGTATTGGTGAGAAAGTCGAGTATTCTTAATTCCAGATTAGCTACTTGGGCGATGTTGCTCACTCCTTATGATATGGTTTATGTACCTCAAAAATCAGTAAAGGGTCAAGCATTAGCTGATTTCTTAGCTGCTCACCCTATACCGAAAATATCGAAGTTATATGAGGATATTCCAGATGAAGTCGTGGATTGCAACGTGACTTTGAAGAAGATATATGGCAATTATATTTTGATGGAGCATCACGGGTAGGACCTAAAGGCAATATTGTCTCTGGGGTAGGAATCGTCTTGGTTTCTCCTGACAAAATGGTCATATACCATGTCTATTCTCTCAATCAGCCATGTTCCAACAATGTAGCAGAATATAATGCTCTATTGATTGGTCTCCAAGTAGCAAAACAATTGAATATTGAGTTCCTAGAAGCTTATGGAGATTCTCAACTGATAGTTAATCAAGTTAGAGGGACTTATGAAGTCAGAAATCCTGATCTCATCCCTTATCATCAAGTGGTAGTCGAGTTAGTCCTTTCATTTAAAGGATTCTTTATTGAATTCGTACACATTCTCATAATGTGAAGGCTGATGCTCTTGCTAGTCTAGCTGCAGACTTGGCTGTTCCAATCCGAAGGCAAAATACAATTACTTTGTTGGACCGAGATCTATGTTGCATCAAGAATAATCTGTATATTGAACAAAGTTATACTACAGAGGCTAGTTCCCAATAGAGGGATTGGAGAACTCCATTCATTGACTATGCGGTTCATAGAATTTTGCCTGAAGATCCAAAAGAAGCTGCATCAATTAAGCGACGATCATTTCGATTCTAATGATTCGTCTTTACATATGTTATATCGTCGTTCATATGATGGACTCTTACTGCGTTGTCTCTCAGAAAGTGAAGCCAAACAAACACTACGAGAGGCTCATGATCGTGTTTGTGGTGCTCATCAACCAGGTCCTAAATTACAAGACCGCATTCGAAGAATGGGGTATTATTGGCCTTCTATGATAGCAGATGCTGTAGACTATCCCAGAAGATGTAAAGCATGTCAGATTCATGTTGATTTTATTCATCAACCGTCTGAATTTCTACATCCTACAGCAGCCTTGGCCCTTCGAAGCTTGGGGTATGAATGTCATTGGTCCTATTAACCCTCCTTCTGTTAAAGGACATCGGTTCATATTAGATATAACCGATGACTTTTCTAAGTGGGCAGAAGCAGTTCCCCTCGCTGAAGTGAAAACATCTAATGTGATCAGCTTCATCAAACATCATGTCATTTATCGCTTCGGGATTCCTCGACGAATAATTCATGACAATGGTCCACAATTCGCCAGTCAGGCATTTTATCGGTTCTGTGGTAAGAATCGAATTCAAAATTTGGCTTCTACGGCTTATAATCCAGCTGCTAATGGTTTAGCCGAAGCTTTCAATAAGACGATCATTAAACTTCTCAAAAAGTTTGTCTCTTCTAATAAACGTGATTGGAACGAGAAACTTGGAGAATGTTTATGGGCTTATCGAACAACAGTCCGAACTCCTACTGGTTTTATACCATTTTCATTGGTTTATGGATGTGAGGCTGTTCTTCCCTTGGAAATCCAAATTCCATCTCTACGAATAGCTATCGCTAATGAGCTAACTATAGAGAACAATGATCGCTTACGACTTCAAGAACTCGAAGGATTGGATGAGAAGCGTCTTCAAGCACAACAACATATTGAGCTATATCAAGCCTGTATATCTGAACTTTCAATCGTAAAGTTAAAGAGAGGGTATTCAAGGTTGGCGAACTAGTATTGGCTGTTCGAAGACCGATGGTGATGACTCACAAAAGCAAAGGAAATTCCAAGCAAAATGGGAGGGCCCTTATGTAATTGAGACCGTATTTTCTAATGGCGCCTATCGGTTATCAAAGCCTAATGGAGATCTACTCATGATGCCTACCAATGGCAAATTTCTCAAGAAGTACTATGTATAAAAGAGTTTCTTTTATTCAAGAAAAAAGATTAAGGACGAGGGCCACTGCTTTCGCCTTCCTTATTGAATACATAGTCAGTCAATGCTTCGAAGACGTCGTTGCCTGACTTCATAAAAAATCTGCAGGCAGCCATCCTCAGCGCTTCTTCTTCAGGAGTCTTCCCCGGCTCCACTAAGAAAGTAAGGATATCTTGTGGTATCTTGGGTGTAGAAGAGTTCTCGCTTACTTTGGTTGGGCCTGTCATAATTGACTCAGCGGGGTGAGTCTCGATGACGTCCTCAACATTTCTGGAGACTTCATCCTTTTGCTGCATATCCTTGGAAGACATTTCCAATAGAGGGGTGGAAATAAGAATGAAACGTTACAAAGAGTTTTCGTCTATTTATAGGAAGAGATCTGTTGATGAACCGGTCTTTGAAAGCAACCTTTCATTCCCGAAAAGATCTGTCCGTTCATTTTATCCAGGTCATCCATTTAATTATGGAATTGAATCAATATTTTCTTTTCTCGAAAGTTATGTTGGTTCATTCATCCATTAATATGGATATATATGCTCATGACGTCTGTCTCCTTATTTTCCAGCTACCAAGGTTTGGTTAAGCTGATTTCTTATTTCCTTGGAGAGAGATTTTAAATCTTCTTTATCAATTGATTAAAAGGTGGGATTTGTTATTTATCATATTTTCATGACCGCTGGATAAATATTAAATCCACTTACTTTTCTTATCTATCATTTCCATTTGACCTCTGCATAGATATTAATCTACTTTTCTTTTGAGTTCTTACATACTGTCATGTCCATATTACCTCTGATAGTATTATACTCTAAAAATAGAAAACAAGATTTCATTATCTATCATGTCCATATTACATCTAGATAGATACAAAATTATTGAGCATAGAAGACTTATCATTTCCATTCTCACATCATCATAAAAGTCTATTACATTTCTTAGACTTTCTTACAAATCATAATGGAAATCTATTACAATCTTGGATTTTTATTCTATACACACAACGATAACCTAATGGAGATCTATCTCTTCTCTTCTTTGGATCTTCTTCGTCGAATTCGTTGTTGGTGTCAATTCCTTGCTGTCTGAGCCTCAGTGGCGACCAGAGCAGTAGGAATCAAACTCTGGTCTTATCTCTCAGACGAGAGAAGAATCCCAGAGTATGGCAGCCCGAAGATGTGTTGCTGCCAATACAACTGGTGGATGAGCGACGACCTCTCAAAGGAGATTGGAATGTATCCAGCATTAGGATACGATTCCTAGTTCTGCCGTGAAAGGAACTCTACTACCCAATTTCTTGGGTTAGAGTCGACTCCACCGTCCAACTCTCCGTGTATAAAGGCTCTTCCTACCAACAGAGGAAGACCCTTCTATCCCACGAAGAGTTCTGAGTTGTCTGATTTGTACGTCAAAAGCGCATGAGCTCCCTGATGTTGATGTCAGAAGAACGCTCCTCACAACGTCAAAGTCGCCGATACCGGTTCTGGAAAAGCTCTTCAGCCAAATTTCTGCAAAAAATAACAAAGAAGAAGTGTTTTAGACAGAAGTATCATCAGATGCGTATTAGTCAATTAAAACTGAAAACAGATGCTTACGCATCTTGTTTTATCTTCAACAGACAACAAGACTTTACGCTTGATGTTTTTACGCCTGTGATTCATGAGCATTCAATCAACAGGGCCCTCTATGCCAATGTCTCGTGTGCACCCTATTCAACAAGGCTTTTACGCTATTGTTTTATGTGCTCCTCATTCAACAAGGCTTTTTACGCCAACGTTTCAGGAGTATACTATTCAACAAGGCTTTTTACGCCCGTGCATCTTTCCTATGAGATTCTACATCTATCAAGGATTTATGCTCGTAAGGATCTATTTTCAACAAAAGATCAAAGGCAAACAATGGTTTACGACTAAACTTACCATTAAGGCCAAATGGTTCGGCTCTGGTTGAATCGATATCTGGTGACCGAGCGTACAGAAGAACGACATCAGAAAGGATCGTCATTTATTGAAGAGTGAATTCTTGCAAAGAGGCAGAAAGCTATCTCCAGAAAAATGACAATGAGAATGAGGATATAAAACATTTCTAAACTCAGCTACTTATAAGGGTTGAAGAAACAGTTGGTATAAACCTATTTCGGGAAAGATCTATTTAAAGGGCGCTCATGACCACAAGACAAATGCCACGTGTTGTTTGTTCCTCTTGGGAATGAACAGCCATAGAAGCAGCCAAATGAAGTGTTGAACAATTCTATGAGATTAACATCAAGATTTTATTTATAAAAAAGGGGGGAGTGGACCCCTACACATAAAAGAGTCGTAATACATGGAATATTATTTTTTTCTCCTTCGTTGGGCTGACGAAGGGAGATACCTAACTCGTGCATGTTGCGAATCCCAGAACGACACATAGATTTAGAAACGCTTCTGTATCTCCAGATCCCTCATATGCAGTTGAGGGACCACCGTCAATACGACTGAAGACTGCTGGAGTCAATCCAAAGCACCTTACAAAGTTGCGTGCTCACTCAAAATCAATCTTGGAGCCCGAAGCCTCTTCATCGTTAATCTCTTTCTTTAGCGCCATGTCACTATGAGGATGAATGGCAAAGAGTGAGAATTTCTCCTTATTTATACAATTAAAGCAACTCTTCATATTCCTTATGGGAAACTGCTCATTATTAATGCAAACTTGGGAAAGTGAAAAGGCATTCGAAAGTTTCGAGAAGAAAATTCATTGTGACGGTTAAGTGTTGACCGACACTATTTAATGATTTTACGCCGACTGTTGAAATCCCTACTTTTACGCGGATGACTGTTGCGTACCCCACTGACTGGTCAAATCCTGAGTTTTTACGCTTCTGTTCAAAGTGTTTCAAATTTTGAAGACATTCGAAAACTTTGAAGGGGGTTTTGTAGGAGCGTAAAAAGTGCTTCATATAATGAGTCAAGAGACGGGTCATTTTACTCAAAATGATCTATTTTACGCCAAGGAGAGGCTAATGATTTTACGCCTAAGCAGGCTATCCACTTTTACGCTCGGGTCAAGCCAATGGTTTTACGCCTAGGACAGGCTAACCATTTTTACGCTGGACAAAGCTGTCAAGTCTTGCATTTAATGCAAAGTCTGACATAAAGATTTAATGATGACATATACCATAGAATTCGAAGGGATTTATTTTACACAGAGACCTATGTTGTCATTTAGTATGTGGACTGAGCTATTTTTACGCTCACAGAATGGCTTCTTTTACGCACGGAGATTATGAGTTTTTACGCTCGAAAGTCGACGTGCGCGTAAAGTCTATTTGAGCTACTTTACGCTCAAGGTTATTTAATAACCACATTACGCGGGAAATCTATGACAGGTACTGTCACGCACCGATCCCGCTAGGGTCGTCCGTCTTGCTTGGATCCCTGCAGGATCGATCGTCCTTGCTAAGACATGATGCCGTGCAAGCCTAAGTTGCGCTTGTACAAGGCCATGTACCTGCACAAAAACAACTAGTCAAGCAAAACACACGCACGCACCCATTAGTCAAGCAAAACACACGCACGCACCCATTGCAGAAAACCAAATGTTGGACACAGAGATTTGAAATAGAAATACTTATTTTATTGATAGCTTGATTGGAATACAAGTACAAAGCTTTGCGAACTCAGATTTACCTTATAATTTGGCTACAAGATTCTCTTTGAAACACTCTTTTGAAATTAGCCACAATGCCCATACATGATATCCCTTTATTACAAGCTGGAATTGAAAGACACCTTCAGAAGGAAAAGAAACTTGAGCTTGACTTGAAATGAAAGAAAGCTTCGAGGCAGTCTGCAGCTCTACTTGGCTAGACGAGCTTTAGTGCCTCCTTGAAATCCCCCTGTCTCCTTTTGCTTTCTGAAAAGGATGCCCACAACGTGGGTCAGCACACATCATGTACTGCGAGCGGCTCTTCGCCGAAACTCACAAATATCTGCACTAATTCAACATATGAAGCTACATATTTACTAGTGCTCTTTCTACTTGTCTAGGTTCTTTTTAACAATTCATAAGAAACAATGACAGTAGAATATTCATAACCAACTTACCAACGTCGACAGTCATCCCTGCACAAGACAGGTTATCACAATTGGCATATGATGTAAAAGCATACTGTTTGAATTCTGTATCTTTGTTAGGTTGCAATGCACTCTATTTTATAAATGCACCTAACTACATGTTGGTCCATGAGGTATCCCCATGATTAGCCGCTGTGACACTTGGGTTCAGCTCGTCGCTATGTGGACATTGATTCAACACCCGAGGCCCTTGCACCTCGTAGTGTCTAGACAATCTCCCCCAGGCCGAGCGGTTCCAGGTGCCCCCAGTCCCGCTCGAGAGATCTAGTTTCCTTGTATACAAGTTATCCAGGACCTATGCATACTCTATAAGGCGACTGTTAGGCAACATATGTACTTATGCTTTGCTTTGATGTATGACAGAGCTTATAGCTCTAGCTTTGGAACAATTCTCTTACTGTGGCAATGCATACAAGTTCGTCCGTACACATCTAAACATTTGAAGCATAATCATAGGCAACAGATGGAGTGGCAACATATAATCCAGCATATGATTCAATTCATTATCTTCTCTTTATTTTGTTATTGAGGTATCGTTGATCACAGGGACAAGGCAACATAGTGGATTAGAGATCTTTTATTAGGGCGGATAAATAAATGCAAGTCCGGTTAAAGCAACTCACCAAGATGAATCTTAGTTGAGAGAAGGAGGGACTTCACGTGCCGTTCACGAACAATTCACGTGGCCTACATTGGCACCAACAGTTGATTAGCATACTTCGTCTCTTTCTCTCAAGATTCGAAATGAATGCGAAATGCGAGGAAAGCGAACAATGAAAACCAATCATCGAAAACCAACACGAAAATGCATTCATCAAAACCAAGCAGCGAAAGAAAACATCCAACAAAGCTCTTGGATTCATTTCAATATAAGTCAATCCATCAATTGGAAAGGTTCATTGCATTTCATCCGTGATCAATCGATACCGGCAAAGGTTTCCCCAAACACTCAGTTCAAGACTGAGTCAGCAAGCCGTAGGTATTACATAGTGGACCGCGAGGAGCGGGGCACTACAGCTACTTTACGACTAGTCCACTGCTTTACGCTCAGAATACAGTAGGGTTGTTTTACGCTCTATTCTTCCTCACCAGCTTGGAACGTGGTTTGCCTACATGGCTTTCATGCTACTCATCTCGAAGAACGTGTGTACGTGCATCCTATTCCTACTGAAGTGATGGGACACATGTCAACATATACAGAGGATGGCTTCGGTCGTGAATGGCAGTTGTTAGCGTAAAGACGGAACTTTTGCTGAGTTTTTAAGCACAAGAGCCCAAGTCTATAAATAGACTTATTTTTCTCATATAACGGACAGAAAGAGAAAAGAAGACAGAGAGATTAGAACTCAGAGATTTTTGATTCTCTAGAGCATTCTTCTTCAACCTTTCTTTCAGAACAGAGTGAAGCAAAGCAGGAAAGCATTCGGCCTCGCCATCAGTGCCCAAGTGCGTCGATACCTTTCTGGTGACTTAGTTCTTCCAATTGTTCATCTTCAAGCAGCGATCTCTCATCATCGTATGGTCCACGGAACAAAGTGATCATTTATAGATCAGACTTCTATAGCAATACTTTCCCAGAATCAAATTTGTACTTCTTGTACTCTTTTTTCTCGTTTTATTTTTAAAAGCCAATTTTCCAGGCATTTTGTTAAGTGAAACACCGCCGTGGGTAAGTTTTATCGTATTTCATATTATGTTGTCATATGCTTATTTGAAATTCATTAGGATGGTTAGAAACATTCATGAACTAAGTCATATAAACTCTTCAACCAAATGAGAGCTTGGAACTTAAATAGCCACGCAACAGTACAAAGTTTAATGTACTGATCCTCGCTCTCCATGCAGGTACCCCGAACCACGAAGGGCATGCCACTTAAAGCTCAAGGCGACGTGAACTCTTTTGAAGCCTCGTCCGCGTGTTGAGGCTTGTTTCTGAATCATTTTGAAGACTCCGCACTCAGTACAAAAGAAGACAAATGGTGACTCGACTTCCTTCGATAGCAGGTGGAAAGTGTAATAGTTTTTGCTTGTAAAAAGGGATGTAATGTATGGAACGACTATCTCATCAGTGTTCGTTTTGTAAGTCGAGTCATGTTGTAGCCCGCACGGCAATAATTGTAATGAAGTCAATATAAATGAAGTTTTATTATCAATAAAAAGTCTACTTCTATTTCAAATATGTCAATCAATTTCACTGCGTACTCTAACTTGATGTTGTATTTCGGATAACCTTATGACTATGCCTTGTGCGATCGCAACTTAGGTTCGCACGGCATCACGCCCGGGGGACGACTATCGATTCTACTAAATCGGGGCGTGACAGCAAGAACATGGGATAGCTGTATTCGGCGAGTGCCTTCGTGCACGAGCCATCCCGTGCCTTCGCGCACGAGTTAGAAATGCTAGCACATTGAAAGACAATATAGGCGAGTGCCCTAGTGCACGAGCCATGTACATTGAACACTAAGGCATAAAAACATAGAAATTCGGCTTCAATGCGTGCATCAAGTGCACGACGCGAAGGAATAGATAATAAATGTGTCAAAACATGCGTACGTGTACGAGATCATAAAATATAGCTTCGTTGCGAAAGAGTACAGTTGTGGCATGAATGTGACGGAACTGTCAGATATGATATTATGCCTTGAAAGGTGTTCGGGACCTTCGGGTCGTTCGGTTGACGAATATTGAGTTGAGGCATGATGCTATTGAATATTGAAATGAAGAATGAAATGTGAGAACATAGAAAGTTAATGGAAGAAATACGAGATGATAAAGTCTGAGTCTCGGACTCAAGACTATGTTTGGTTGTTTAAATAATAGTGTGGCATGGTCGAATGGACTTGAGAAATTGAGATAATCTCCCATGCATGGGAACGTTCCTTCCGAACGGATGTGCGGGGGCACCGGGACCGTTCGGCCTAGGAGGGATATAGTCTTTGAGGGGCGCACATCCGTAAGACGATTAGCGACCGCTTAGCGAGATAAAATACCACAAATAATAGTACAACAAAATGTCTCCGTAATTGGGATAGCAATCCGCTACGAGAGGCGCCAGGCTACCCAATTTTAAGAAAGAAAATAAAAAGAAAAAGAAAGAAGAAAAGAAAGAAAAAAAAGAAACGCCTTTAGTCCATTCTGGCACGAATATGCCAACGACCTTCATATAGTTAAGGAACGATGGATTGAAAGTGTAGGCACGTATGTATCCTACACACATAGATCCTGCATAGAGAGCACTTATAACATGACAAAGAAGGAATGGGGTATTCACCTTGCGTCGGTGCAATGACGAGTGCGTCTATGCCGGTAAGAAGTCGCACCACGAGACAAACACGAGATTGCTTGCCTGCTAGCCTATTCAATTCAAATAACATACTTGCCATGATAACATGCTTTACCATTTTTGAATATGCCATAAAATCGACCCTAAAGAGAATATAGCAAGATCATAAGGTAAGTTGCATGATTCAACATAAATACTAAATGTCGGTTTAGAAAGTAGGTCTTTTCATCAGTACATGCGAGGACGAACATAGTGATCCCCTACCAGCTTTCATGCAGGTGCAGGGAATGGATTGCTCACGGCGAAGCTTCGTTTGATCGCGCAGAGGCATAAAATACCGTAGCGTTTGAAGCGTGTGATCGCATTGACGCTCGGACTTGCAATATGATTGATACGACCGAGATATAGAAGGCATGATATATGGAACGGTGAAATCCTTTGTGGGCAAGAGAGAACTTGAGTGTTGTAGCCAATTTGGCAAATTCAGTTGGGCTATTGAAAGCCTTTGTAATCTCAGTTCATTATCAATAAAGAGAATTGTTTCGTATACTCTGTTTTCTTCTGTTTGCTAATATCGAATAAAAAAGATAACCATTTTGAGAACTTGTCATCTTGTCTTGCACGAGTGCAACTCCAGGCTCGTGCGACATCACGACCCTACGAGGACGATGATTCGGGTGATTCCGGGTTGGGACGTGACAAAGTCGACCTTACCAAGCCTCTCCTATCTTCCCCGAAGATTGATGCAGTTGACAGAGAAGTTTTCACTCAGCCTATCAATTATATCTCTAGCACTAAATATTGTCATATTGCAAGTACAGGGACATGAAAGCATTGGTTGCTATAGAATTCACCCGAAATTAAAACCAAAACCAAAAAAGCTTGCTCCTCCTTCACAGGTTGGTAAGGCGCCTATACCTAAAATTTGAAAAACATATCAGATTCCTGGATAGCAGCAAGTCCGGGTCTAAGGCAGGATCTTCGACGATTTCAGCAATCGCTCTATCTCAGTCTCCAATAATACCAGGCTATAGATGAGGAGGATCCGACTTCTCCAAAGGGCAGTCTGGTTCAGCTTTCTCCAGTGCGAGGGATCTCCAAGTAGCGACGTGTGACTCCCTGATTGGGGAGATAGATTCGACACTTATCTCAGATAAAGACCCCCTCCTCGATCAGCTGATAGCAGCTCCCACGTTTGTTAGTGACTCCTTACCCACAGTTCCAGTGCACGACCAAATTTTTGATCCACAACAGGAAGAAGCATCCGTGAATTTTCTTGTTATGGAGAAGCACGCGTCGCTTCTCGAAGACTCTAAATCCAAATAGATCATTGGAATTCCGGCTCCTTCCCTGACTAGAGACGAGGTTGCACCACCAACTGCTACATTAGAAGCTCACAATCGGTTTCGGATAGGGATACCATGACAAAGCTTAAGGCCTTTATTGCTATGGTCTCAGAGACTTTCCCTGAAGATGAGGATGTGAAAGAGTTTAGATTATTAACCTCTGTTAGTCCCGGGGCTTGACCAAAGATGGAAAACTGATGCAATCGAGATATGAGATGTCAAAAAAAAACTTTGCAGTGATCAAACTCAAGATCTACGATGATACAAAAAACCAAATAGGTAGATTATAATATGAAGGAGGGAAATAGAGAAGAGAAGATCTCTCATTCTTCCTTGCAAACGTGTTGCAATTGGGACAGAACGAGTTACAATAATCTAGAGAAAGAAGAGAAGAAGAAAAGTTGCTGGGGTGTCAAAACACCATTGCTCAAAGCAAGATTTGCCTCACACGAATTGCTTCCATGAACCAGCAAGTTGAAGAACTTGTGGAACGCTCGAAGTCACCTGTTCTGACTCCTCGGATGGACTTGCAATGGCGGCAGCAGCTCCCTCTCTCCTCTCTTTTCTGACTTATAAAATTCGTAGTAGTTCACAAAGGAGGCCAGAAGAGAGTATAATAGAGAGAGGGTAGAAACCCTAACCGTCTTTTCAGTTATGGAAAGATTGAATTAAATTCCACAAAGATAGCAACGAAATTAATTCAAATCTTATGGAAAGATTGAATCAAATCCCACAAAGATGGCAACAAAATTAATTCAAATCCCACAAAGATAGCAACGAAATTAATTCAAATCTTATGGAAAGATTGAATTAAATCCCACAAAGATGGCAACGAAATTAATTCAAATCTTATGGAAAGATAAATTAAATCCCACAAAAAGTGGATCTGAATTAATCGCATTGAATCAGTCTTTCCATAACTGACTTGTAGTCTACACAGTCAGCGGAGCCCTTCATGCGGCCGCATGGACCGCATGAGCCGCATGAGACCGCATGAGGCCGCATGACATGCTAAGTGCAAAGTGAGGCAACAAAATGCCACATTACGCCTCATGAGCCCACGAGCCCGAGTCCGAGTCCGAGTCGCTAAGCCCCTTTGGGGCTTAGCTCCAAATGGAATTAATCCAAGAGAATGACAAAAGCATTCATGCTTAATCCTTGGAGCCTTATTCTTATCTCCTAGTAAAATCACCCACATGGTTCCCTCCTTAGGGTCACCACCCCATGTGCATTTCTCAACAACACAACCAAGTATATATGTTGAGATAACTCATGGTGCATACTTGTCACGCCCCGACTCGCCGAATCGGTCGCCATCGCCTTGACTCGATATAAATCGATCCCCACGGGTCGGGACGTGATGTCGTACAAGTCTTTAATGGACTTGCACAAGGCAAGGATGTGCATTTGGAAATTCCTTTTCTCTCGACGCGTTGAAATTAAACAGTGCAGAGAGTGAAGACATAGCATATGAAGAAATTTAGCTTTTCATTCATAAGCTTGCAAAGTATGTACAAGGTCATTTTTACATTATATATGCCGTTGTGGCTACATCTTTGAAACACAAAAGAAAAACTCTCGACAAGCTTGTCCTGAAATAATCCTTGTCGTTCCATACATTCATGCCCCTTTATATATTTGAACAAAGCCTTCAATCTGAGTTGGGCTTCAAATACTTCAAAATAGGAGAGCTTCGTGCCGCCTCCCGTTCTTCAGCTTCAGGTCTAGTCTCGAGCTCCCGCAGCGCGCTCGTTACCTGGGGAGTTGGGGGTTAGCACACTTGCTAGTGGATGGGACGAACCCACTCGTCTAAACCGACACTGCTTATTAAGGATTCAAGCATACGAAGTGATCTTTCTATTTAGAACTATATAAATTGCAGTTCATATCGAAGGCACATTTTAAACGATAACATATAACCAATTTAAAGGCTTCTTACCACGGCCGTGCTCCTTTCCTGCACAAAATATACATGATACTTACCACCTGCACAAGACAATAGGTGAGCATGCAATCTATCCTATATGCGGTCATTGATGATATCGACACCATTAAGGATGATTACGTAGCCTTGCGACGCGCCTCCAGTCCAGGTAGCGAGCCTAACTGGAGGTCTCGCAATGCCTCGCCGAAGCACGATTTCCATAATTTCTTCCTAGGCCGATTCGGTCCCAGGGCCCCGGGTACCGTCTCGAGGAAAGCTCACCTTGTGCACAAGTCATCCTTGACCATGCGAATGTATGAACAATAATATGTATGAAGTAAATTGCATAGCGTAACCATTTCAAATCACATAATCATTCCTACTCGTGCAGTGGTCCTTTTTCCCGAAACTGTACGTCTGATTTAGCATCCCGTAGGCACCAAATTCCCCGAGACATGATGTACCGCAACCAAGGTTTTCATCGTTGTGTTTTGCATGGCATGAAATATATTCTATCTCTTCTTAGAACTTTATTTTTTTCTCTACTTAGTGTGAACCTATCGATTCAGAGTTAACTTCTCTAGGTTGATATATTATTCCGAGCTCTTGATCTTAGTGGCAAGCATACATCCCGTTAGCATCATCGATTTGAACGTTGAACTTTAAGAATTTAGTTGGCGGGAAGGAGTAGAAAAGAAGGGGCCGAAGAACCACCCACCTAAGAGATTGCGTCGAGAGTAGGAGAATGCTTCACGACGGTCAAGCATCAGTTACACGAACTCCTGCAATGGCACGAGCATCGAATTAGAACCCTTCCTTCAATCCTTCCTTCGAAATTCCCAAAGATGCATTCAGAAATCGACGCGAAAGCACACTATCAAATCCACACACAACAATTCGTTCAGAAAGCCAAAAAAACCCAATAAAACCAACGGCAGACGGGTTGCGTCGCTCTCTTTAGAGTTCCTTCGCCAAGACGCCGCCTACTGCCTCTAGGACTTATTCCAACAGTAGTCGATCCATTAGTTGGAACGGTACTCATATCACTCGTCCAAATCGATTTTATTGATGCCATGATTTTTGTATACCAAACTCGTCGCCGAGTCAGACTAGTCATCTATGTTTCCGACCATGTCTAACTTGGCACGAGCCTATTACATAGTGCTTCGCCCCAACGGGAGCGGGGCACTACATAATATACCACTAAAAAAAAGTTTCGTCCCGAAACTTAAGAACAAGGGTCTGACCTTCGTCGGCGAAAAGTGAAGGGTACTTCTCCTTCATCTCCGCCTCTAGTTCCCACGTCGACTCCTCGACAGAATGGTAGCGCCAGAGTACGCGAACCAAGGACATCGATCGGCTCCGCAGGATCTTTTCTTTACGGTCCAAAATTTGCACGGGCTCCTCCGAGTATGATAGATCGGCGCATAGCTCCAACTGATCGAAACTAACCACATGACTTGGGTCATGTACGTACTTCCGAAGTTGGGAGACATGGAAGACGTCGTGCACTTCGGCCTGGGCAGGGGTAGCGCGATCCGGTAAGCAACGGTCGCCACTCTTTCGAGGATCTCGAAGGGCCCTACGAATCTCGGACTCAGCTTGCATTTTACCCCGAATCGCATGACGCCCCGTATCGGTGTCACCTTCAGAAACACATGGTCCCCAACCAAGAACTCTAACGGTCGTCGACGAGTATCTGCATAACTCTTTTGTCGACTCTGAGCAATACGGAGCCTATCTCGAAT